>JASJOG010000065.1:0-452500 GCA_030142905.1 Heliopora coerulea
TTTGGCAACATTTTCAATCTCACTCCATGGTTGTGTTTTTTTTAACAGATGTGGGCCGGCTTTGATTTAGAAGCCTTATGAGGTGATTCAACAACTAATTCATTCCCGTTCCTTTTTAACCCCAAACATAAGCCTGCTATAAGGGCGATCAAGCCTTTCATCAACATTAAGGTTCTTATTTATGTGATTAAAATCAATTGGATCCATTTATATTAAATATATTATAAATTTAATGTATAAATTAATATTCTACCCCCCCAGTACAACACGCATTCGTAGCCTCGACTGGTTAATATGATCTCTATAATATCGATTTGAACAGATAAAAGATCATGATGTGCTATGTAATTAATTTTCTTAATATCATTAAGCCGAATATGGTTCCAATTATTATACAACAATTTTCTAGAATTTGAATTCGCTATAACTCCAGTATGTATCTCTTCGTTCTCGTTTCCATTCATACACACAAGCTTGATTTTTATATCAAAGATATAGAACTTTACAGGTTTGTCTGTATCGATCGTGATGTCAAATACCAAAATGCTGAATCTATCTCCCTTAGAGATATGAATAAAATTGTCAATAACGTAATAATTGGTAGGATTTGGATATGAATTTGAGCTCCAGCCAACGCTGTCTCGATTTATCGATTCAAGCGAGTAGATTAAATTTCCAAGATACCGTCTGGAATTGATGCATTTTTTTTCAACGTATTGTTAAACACAGCCTTATTTTTTGGATCCTCCTGATCGATAGCAGCTCCGAGATTTTGTATCTGCCAATATGACATATTCAAATTACCACTCATTTGCCACCTTTAAGGGGTAAATAGTTCTTTAACCCCTCTTCAACTTTATCAACTTTTTCTTCATATCGGTAAAATAAACTCATATAACGTTATTATACGATATATTTACTTATTATGACGCCTCCAATAACAGATATTACTAATGTAGTAAATAAATCACTATTATTACTGTTGTTAATGGACTGTGGGATCTTTTGGTCCTTTTTAGGTTCTATCTGTTTTTTGTTGTGCAGAGTTTCTAACTGATTAGATACTTCCTGATGAATTTTAGGTCATCTCTATGTTCAAAGGTTTCTAGATGATACGCTGCTTCTTGATTAAACTTTTTTGGTTGATTATGAGTACTTACAAAATAATTGACACTAACGTTTCTGCCAAATTTCATAGTTGAATTAGTCACTCTTGATCGATTATTGTAACAAACAATTGGGTTTTTCAAAATAGTAAGATTGCTAGGGATCAACCACAAGCTTGGAGAAATCGCCATATTTAACACAACGTTAGTATCACTAATACTACGATTCATATTATTTATCCATGTTGATGTATCGTAATTAATAATAGAATCTTCCACAATTTGTCGAAATATCTGTTGTACCACAAGTGATGAAGCACTATTATTAATAATTGCTTGTCCAGAACGAGCTTGAGCACCTAAAACCGAATGTAAATGTGCTTCTATACTTTGATTTAATAGTTCTAATCTGTTACTTGTAAAACCATAACTGGTCTTTGATATGAATTTCTTATAATCGTTTTGAACATCTCTTATTGATCCTGGTCTCGGATTATTCTGGAACCTATAATCATTTTGAGGAGCCACTCCTCCATCAGGATCTGTATGTAATAACTCTTGCCAGTCCATTTGGGGTAATGGTCTTTACGGAAACCAGCATTATATTTTCTCAATAAACAGTCTGTTTGAGTTTTATTTATAACTTGAAACTTCCTCATAAAGCCCCGAATCGTGAAATATATGTGGAATCTCATTAGACTAATTATCTGTTTTGGCACGTCATTATTAAAAGTCAAATGTTTTATAGAAACTCCACATTCGTAGGAAGCAATTCAAGTCGCTACAATTGATTGAAAATAAGGGTTTTTTGGAATCCATTCAGCATTATAATCACTTTTAATATTTAACTGGGAGAGCTTACTCATGCAATAATCACGATCGTTTACGTGAATCTGGACGTTATTCGCTGGATAATTTAATATAACATCAGTTGGAAAACCATCGTAGTAATAATCAATTCCATTAATTGGATAAGTTCGTTTATGTTTTTGTTTTTTTTCCTTTTGGCAACTCAACAATAGTACCGCCACTTCTCCATATTCTTGGATAGGGACTATCATACAAGTATTTGGTTAGATTAGGGTTATTCTTAAATCTAGAATCTGTTATGTTCAAATACCCACCTCCATCTTTGTTATAATAGATATCAATTTATTTTAGTTTCACCTGATCGTCAACATTATACCCAAAAATAAACTTACTTGCAGCGACTCGTGGATATTTTTGATAAAATAATTTCTCACCATCTGGTCTTAGTTTGTTTACCATATAGCATAACTTAAAATATATTATGAGAAAGATAACTATATTTATCGACAACAGGATTCAAAACCCGTGAATTTTCAAGTGACTATATTAACAGATCGTGATCCTCATTTACTAATTTACACAGCGAACTAATACTGCCAGCGGTTCTCTACAAAGAATTCCTTCATTATCTGATGATTGACAGGGACCATAATGCATGTTTCTTCTCACGCGCACAAATTCTCCCACTTCACAAATCAGCATAAACAGAACTCGTAGTAACATATACAACTAAAATGGCTTGTTACTTCATCATTCTTACAGCATAGCCAAACATCATTATCATAACAAACATACTTGTCTTTCCATAAACTATTAATAACGCGGATATAGACTTCAGTATTACATTTATTGTCAACGTATTCATCGTTTGATCTCAATACATTTATTCCCACTTGAACAGAAGAATAAAATCGTGAAACCTTTCTCAATATCTCCAACAACATCGTTAATTTGAAGTTCTTTTATTTTAAACACCTTATATACATCAAAAAACTATCAAATTACCTCAATTTACACCATCTTTTAAAAATAAAGCACAATAATCGTCATGAAACAGATTATAATCCCCTTCAAAAGCAACTTTTTTCCCAACATCATCTTCGCTAAAATTTCTCGTATTACAATCAAGAACAAAACTAACCTCTTTATTCTCTACATAAATCTTCACACATGCTTCTACACCACAATACTTTTCAACCAAAAATATATCATTATCCCATAATCGCCTCGCCCACCCCGCGAAGCGTGGTGCGAGGGCCCGAGCGGACGAAGGTACTAATCTCGACGTGCGTGCAGTCCTGTTACACGTGTGCTGACTAGGGAGAAAAATTTTCGCTTTGTGTATGTATCTTTATATATATATATATATATAACACAAGACGGAACCGTTGCGGTCTATTGGGCCTCATCAGTGTATGGCTGATGAGCAGGATGGAGTAGCCTACATTATATAGGCAACTCAAATGTCCCACGCTTGTGGTACATCTAAGCCATGCCCAAGCGCTCTAACTAGGGACTAGTGAGCGTGCGCAAATGCACTAGCGGCATGACTCATCCAGTAGAGCGCTCAATATGAACCAAGAGGCCATAGAGCGATATAAATAGATAGATAGATAAATAGATAGATAAATAGATAGATAAATAGATAGATAGATAGATAGATGGATGGATGGATGGATGGATGGATGGATGGATGGATGGATGGATGGATGGATGGATGGATGGATGGATGGATGGATGGATGGATGGATGGATGGATGGATGGATAGATAGATAGATATCCATGGATTCCGGTCCACTCAAAAGTGCATCACAAGGGAACATCTTCTGGAACAGTTCTAGTGTACCATCTGATGATGAAAACGAATAGTCACTTCCAGCAGTTTTCATGGCCCAAAGAGCTTCAGCTGCTGTGGCTTTCTCTTGCAGTGACAAATCTATACTGGGTACATTAGCAAGTGTCTGATGCTTTCCCTTTATTGTCCCTCAAAACTGGAGAAAGAAGAAAGTGTCTTTGAACTTGAGAAAATTTGGCTTTCGACTTTGCTCTGTTTTTCTCCTTTGGCATGTTGCAGTAACTGAGGAAGTCCAGAATTGTCAATTAAGATTTCTTTCAAACATGAGTTGCAGAATGCCTTGTACTTTGAGGTGCAACATGCTCTACACCAGTCTCCAACCTTGTGGCCATCAACATCAATCTGATCCAGCCAGCTGAGTTGAAATTTAGTTGCACCATGTGGCATTATGTAAACCTAATTTTATGCTTCGGGCTATCTACAAGAAAAACAATTTTGATCCAGAATTATTTACAGCCAAGATTTGTAGCCATCATTTGATATACAAGTATACAACTGGACTAGCACTGCCACATCAGAACACCTGGCCTGAGATTGATTAGAGTTGTTGTTTTACAGAACTTACACAAATTCAAAAGCATGGATGGCACTAAATCAAAAGAAAAATGTACTAATATTTGAAGCCAAACTTAGAAAACAACACATAATTTTGATCTGTCGGTAAATGCTTAGTGGGATTTTTTATTCAAAGTTCCTGAAGTAAAACAACAAATGTGTCAAATCTAAACTGAAAGTATTTTGAATTTAAAAAAAATATTATTACATGGTCAAACTATTCGAATAGTGTAATTCTTTTCATAAAAACGAACTTAGAATGTTCAAATTATCGTCTTCTACCAACATACATTTTCAAACATTTCTGACCACAAGTAGCATCAGTACCAGTGCCTTCATATTTACAGAAAAGTAATTTCAAAACTCCCACAATGATTTTAGGGTCTTGAGGCAAGACACAATTTTCATTGACACAAATACAATATAAATTCGATGGCCACAGGATAGCAAAATAGCAAATTTCAATTTTTATTTATCCTCCATAATGCCATAACATAGTTCCTGCTAAAGTTTAAAGTATAAACATAATTTCTGCCATTATCATTGAAATACTGACCATGTGCTGAATTAGATGCAAATGGATTACAAAACCAAAACTCACCTCCTAATTTTCTATATTCTTCTTTGCCCGCTACACTTGATTACAATTAAGAGTCCACAAGCATCACGGACAGCTGTTGAAAATCATTCCCAGGTACCGAGGGTATATCTTCAGTTTTGATTCTTTGAACAAGACCAATCTCATGAAAACTAGCTAGATATTCACGACGTTTTTGAACTGGTCTTGATCGAAAAATTCTATTAATTAATCTGGTTATAAAATAGGAATTATAGGGGATTTTAAAATTTATAGGATTATAGAGGAAAATATCAAAAATATAGGAAGTATAGGAAAAATAGGGACACTTGAAGCCCTGTAATTGCTGCAACATTACTTAAAACACATTTTCTTTGTATACAAGCAAGCCATCAAATTTTAGGTTCGTCAGCGGTACATTACTTAATTGATAAATTTCTAATATTCTGAATTAAACTGTTAGAAATTTCTATACCCAACTCGGGTAAACAGAGATCAACACTTACGTCTAACCGACTTTTCTCTTACAAAAAAATCAAAACTCAAGAAAATTCACGTATGTACAGTATTTTCCACACGAATTATTAATAAGTTTTAGATTTCGACATTACATTTTTATAACGGACTCTTAGAGGCTTTAACTCTTTATTTCATGCTTAAGGTTTCCTTGGTTATTCACGAGGTTTTTTCTGGTACACATCCCGAAAGCCCGGGGAGGGATTTGATATTCAGCGGGGAAGAGAGGCGCTTATGACTTGATTTCAATTATTCACCATAAAATCAAGGGATTTATATCGCAGTTGAACGGATTTATCTGTATAAATCCCTCATTACTATTAATGATGGATTTATACAGATAAACTCCTCTTCTCCAAATAAATTTAAACTTAAATGAAAAATATATTTCAACACTGGACCAATGAGGGAAGACCCTTACTGGACCTCTAGGGAGAACAGCTTATGTAGCTTATAGGGTTATCCAGTATAAATAAAGGCACTTTACCTTTTCAACCTTAACCCGTCTTAGTCAATAACAAAACTTCGTACATAAAATAACAGTACTTTCTACATTGAACTTGCAAAACAGTTAAATAAAGCAATAATGATGCATTAACTCCAATACATAGATTTACATGTTTACCAACCATGCCAATCCTCTAAATCCGTCAAGTATACCAAAACACTAACGAAGTAATACACTGCTTCCAAATCGATCAACAAATAATTTTTATTATAAATACTTATATAGCGTCAGAAGATCTACAGATTAAAGCCATTGGAAATAACGAACTTGTAATTGTTGAAAACAATTGGACTTTTTTTTTCCGGTCTGCTAGACACTTTCGGGACTTTACATATACTCAAGTCTCTCTCGTTTTACAAATTTCTCTTCTTTAACATTACTCTAGAAATATTCATTTTTGTAGTGATGTTAGGGCGTTGATATTTTTGTAAGGATCTAACATCTCTATGCCCTGTTCGCTGCATGACAAATATATCTGGTATCCCTTTTTCTAACGCTCGGGTTGCGGTAGTTTCACGGAGGCTGTGGTTCGTGAACTGGCCCTCTTTCTTTGTCTCTGCAAAGCCTCTTAAAAGTTTCTCCCACAGTGTTGTGCCCAACCGCCGTGTTTCCAAACCAATCTATAAGTAAATTATAAAAGAAAAATCGTTTTTATTGAAATGTCATTGTTTGACTTTCCAGTACTCTATAAAACTAGTAAAATATACAAAGTTCAAAAGACTGTTTTGCGTTAAGTACATTAGTGTGAGGCTTACCTTTAACAGAAATCTTGTATCCTCGACGAGGAGTCAGGTAGAATACATCTTTAGCAACTGCAGACTCTGGACACTTCCCAACGTATTTCTTGTACAAATTGGCTAGACATCTTTCCGGCCAGTTTTCAGTTGCATAGTGTTCGATTTTCTTTTGCTGCACAGCTCGATGTTTTAAACCACCCGGATTATATTTTTTCGCCAAACGACGTATGAACTAGTTTCTCTGGCTCCCTTTCGTTTGCTTCCACTAAAGTAAATTGGCTAAATTTCAATGAACTATGCTCTCCACCACTACGTAATGCAAAGTTCTTCCCCACCAAGAAGACCATTGTATTCAAAAAAACTTTTGCTGAATGGTCTCCAAAAGCCCCAAATCCCAAAAGTTTGTTTTCATCTGCCTCGGAGAAAGGCTGGGTTTCTTTTACGCTGGAACCAACCCCAGCTCTTGTCAATCGTTTCAACTCTGCGTCTAAACAGTCTTGAAAGTATTTAAAAGTAGGCTCCGTGAAGACATTTAACGCTAGTCTCTCGTTATCCCTCAAGTACTGCCGCAAACCACAGCACAGTTGCTAGAGCGTGTTTGGTGGATGTACAGCACCCGGATCCTTCTTCTTTCGAACGTTTACTATAAGTTTACGGAGCCAGTAATTGAGCTCGTATCATTATTAAGTTCCAGTATGTCGGGACAAACAATCGAATACTTTTCTTCCGTAACAAGCTTGCTCGAGCTCCGCAACTCATTCCGTTCCTCTGCACACTCACTCCACGTATGAACAGTCCAATTCGTATTAACTTAAGTATTTTCGGGTATGTTAGTGAGTTTCCTCTCCGCCAGTTCTTCATCGTTAACGAGTGAAATGTCTCACTTCACCTTCGAGCATTTTAATTGGACTTTCTTTTTACCCTCCTAGTCGATTTCGCATGCATGCTGATTATGAGCCCCTGACAGCTCACTAACCAACAATTTGTCCAAAATATCAAAGCCGAAATTGGGGAAAAGGCATTCTTGTGGAAAGCAATTTTGCGTAATGAAAATCTCTTCGTCGGTGTCGTCATTTTCCATAACCACGAAGTTAAAGCTAGCAAAAATTAGCCCGTTCAACGCACTTATAGTGCCACACCTTTCCAATATCACAATTTTCACCATATGTCCAAATTCAAAGTAACTCTGATTACAAAAGGAAATGACCAAAACACCCATCTAGTATCATTCAAATCCGTTTCCAAAGGAACACGAATAACACGTCAATGCTTTGTCTGATGTATTTAACTAAAAAAAATTGATTTCTTAATCAGCCATGTTTTTCAAAGGAATTCCATGCACATTAAGCTAGTATTTTTTATCTTTCAAAATGAATTTTGCACAAAGATTCTTCATACATAATCATGAAATAAGCCAGATAAACACCTCGAACGTCGGTATTCAGATCTATAAATCCCGAGGCTCTACGGGCCTTGAGATTTATATGCCTGAATACCACCGTTCTCGCTGTTTATCTCGTACTTATCAAATGTAATTGGACTATCGCCCTTGAATACAACATGACGTCAAGTTTCTTAGCATCCTCAAAAAAGGTAGCAGAATAATTTACAGCAATTACAACAGGAGCTTCGAGGCCACCGAAACGGCGTACACTGTCGATCACTATTCCATCACGAGGGAACAGTTCTGAATCGCTGACTTTAAAGCCGAGTTTTTCCATCTCATCTCTCATTCTGGTTGCAATATCTTTCGTCTGGAAAAGAATTGCGATATCATTCGGGCTGTATGCTTTTCTTTCTAAGATGCCAGTGACAACCTCTGAAAGTTTTTCGGCGAGCTCTTCGTTAGTGCGCAAATCAAACTGCTGCATTATAACATCGCACCCTTCGTAATCATGGCCTATCTCAACATCCAAGTCGTTGTTCTGCTCATGTTTGCTTCCATGGTCTCCTTTACAATCACTGTTGTTGTCTTGTGCATTGACTGCAACGACCTTCCATTGTTTATAAATTTTTTTGCTGTTACGAATAACAGTTCTAAACCGTCTTTCAACGAAAGGAAAAGGCCAGTCAGATTTACGACGAGATTCGTCAAGGTAAAAAAACCCACACTTTCCCACCTTGTGTTTCTGCAACTTGTCGCAGAATAAATACAGTGACACAGACTTTTTGCCCTCTGATGCTAACAAAATTTCCTCGATTTGTCCAAACCAATCAGGCTTCAGCGGTTCATTCTGAAAATTTTGGGCTTCGTCGACCACAAAATGGCATATATTTTCAAACATTTTTCGATTATGAATAAATAGTTCTCTGGTGGCAACTTTGCACAGCGGCCGATTACTATCACCAATTTTCACTTTTAGATTCCTGTGTTTAAGGAAAGAGAAGTACGTTCACAATTTGAGTAAAAATATTGGACGAGATGCTATATTGGTAAGCATAGACAGATCTAAAGTAACAGACATTTAATCGTTGGACAAGATTTTCGTTTTACTATAGAAAACAAGCAAGTCAGCTCACAGGCAGGCAAACAGGTAGGGAAGCAAGCGATTAAAAAAGTACGTGAATGAATAAATAAGTACTTGGTATTCGGTAGACGTTTAACCGAATTTCTAGTGATCTCTATTATTCGAGTAACAGTTTTCCAATCTAGATGAACTCAAAAAATGATTTACTAGCCCAAATTAAGCACCGATGCGTGAATTAAACTTAGTACATACCATCTATGCTTATTTTCAACGACAATATTTAAGGACAGAAATGTCAGGTGTTATGAGAGTAAAAACATCGCTCTATTTTGCACTTGGTCCCGGTTTAGTCTTAAAAGAAGAGCGTTCGTTCTTTAGTCTACTCCAGAAATTTTGCTCTGTAATTCCTACCAATAGTGAGGGCAGACATGAATTAACTTTAACTTACCCGATTAACTATACCGGCATCACCAAAATCATATATTTGCTGGACTATGGCCAAGGTGCCGGCAACGACCTACCTAGCTTTCGGTGGAGTACTAGATCAAATTTTCAGGGTCATCAGTTCGATTCCACACTCAAACCTTAAATTTATGGCCTGAAATTTACTGGAAGATAAACAAAAGATTGTACATCGACCTCAGATCTCCTGAAGTTTTCTAGGGTCCAAAAAAGTTTTTAAGGTTCACTAAGACCCCAGTCCTGGAAATATGTTGCATCGACCCTCAAAGGATTGTCTCGAAATAACAAACCCAAAACGAAACACACTTGTTTATGCCACAATTTCTTCCAATTTTCTTTCTTGGTTTTTATTTCTTGTTCTCCTTATATAAACTACTGAAAATGCGCAGACTTACGAAAAGGGAAGCATTGTAAGTCATCCTAGATCATTTTTGAAATCCCGGTCAAAATATTGGAACCAATCTTCTCACTGATCGCGAGGGTTTGACGTGTCAAACATATATCTTGCGTCAATCGGATAACTTATTTGATATGACCTCAATTTTGCCAAACCCATTTCATTTCATTCTTATTGAAATATACCAAAATGAAATAAAAATATATTTAAAGCACTTTCTTACCCAACATAGCAGCAAAGGGCTTTATTTTCGCAAATATACAAAATCTCATTTTCTGGAATGCCACTTCGCCGAAGTCTTTTTATTCGTTCTACAGCAACCACGGTCTTTCCTGTTCCAGGAGGTGAGTCGACGATCATGAATGGATCACCTTTGTTGATCACGCTATATTGACTTGGGGTGAGAATGCTCAAGAACTTTAGTCCAATGGCTGAGTTAAGGGACGAGGATTCGAAGCTGGCCAGTAACGTGACCATGGCAGAACGAATTTGGTAAAAACGTTCGCTTGTCATCTTATACTCCGTGGGATACCTTTCACAACATGGACGTGGAATGACGAAGGTTGATTCGATGCCCTCCATTCGGATCACGTGAGCACTGATGGCAAAGCATTGCAAGCATCCGCCGATGTTTACAAGACAAAGCTTCAATTGCTTGGCGACATTTAGATTGTATCGAATCACTTCATCTGTAATCACTTTACTAATTGTAAACATTTGAGGTATCTCATTTAGGCTCATGAGGAAAATATCACACACAACATCGGACGGCACTTTTTTGACGTCAATTCCAACATTTACTGCCCATGATCTCTCGAAGATCATGAATCCTTTGTTGGACTTATGTCTAGGTTTCAGTTTTCTAATAAATGTGTGCAAATATTTTCGATCATCATCAGGAAGGCGGTCTTCAAAACCTTCCGGAACTTTCTTTAACAATGCTTTTGCTAAAAAGAAAAAAAACAACCAACAACATATTCACGTTCGTAAATCCATAGAGGGAAAACACCTACGTAAAGGTTCGCTTTTATCTGCCTTTTTGGCTATTTTGTTTACTCTCTGATGTTCTTTACTACCTAATTTACAAAATGTCTTCTTCCTAACATCCCCCCACGTGTATTTTCTCTCTCCAAACTACATCTTTCCTTTTAACCATTCCTCAACCATGGGTACTAGGCTTCTCTAATTTTTTTCATTCAACGAAGGTATTGAGTCAGAACGCTACAGCACAGTACAGCATAGCACAGTGCACGCAGCTGTGTTTCAGAAGTCCACATTTTATCTTTCCCACTAATTAGCACTAGGTCAATTCATAATCAAGGGATTAATGTTACACACTAAACTTAAGTCTAATCCAAACATCGAGTGCAAAGAGAAATCCTATATGAGACATTAAACTCGTTTAATTTACAGTTGATGATTGGAAGAAAAAATTCCTCAGGAAGACTGTCCTGGTTTAAACCAATCAAATACAAAAAAAAATAAAATAAATCTGTTCCTAAAAATTATCTGCTGAGTCATAAAGATATATCAAACAGCAAAAACAATTACCAGGAAAGATCTTTGTTGCTATCTTCTCAACATTATCTGCTAATTGATGAATCACGGGACAGTTGGGTGCTTCGAGGTTCAATCTTTGAAATTTTTTACATACCACGTTTTCAATTTCTACAACATGAAAGCAGAATATTGAATGTGTAAAGGCTTTAGTATAGTAATAACTGTAATTAAATAATTAGCATACTGTAAAGTTTAACGAAGTGACGACCCCTCGACAGTAGCGACAATCTGAAACTAACGATAAAGTTCAGTGCTTGCCAATAAATCCCAAAAGTAACGATCCCCCCAGAAAGTAACGATTTGAAACAAACTTCAACTTTTTGTTTTTAATTAGGATGCGAAACAAATGCATTACACTGCCTGTTTCAAACTTACCAATAAGCATTTCAAGTTCATTTTGGATACAGCCACAAAATAATTCCAAAACATGCACAAAACGTCCAAAACCACCCATGATTTTCGTATTCTTACGGTAAACATAAATAATCTTGTTCTAATTTGCAAGTTTATAGATAACAACAGAGGGGCTAAAAGATTTGCTCAAAGAACTGAGGAAATTGGAACTTCTTACTCCTACCGCAGGCAGTTCAGTTTGAAAAGTGTGCATGCAGTCAGGGCGATAGTGTTGGAACATTTTGTGAAAATCATTTTATAATAACAAGCAACAGTCTGATAATATTCGTTATGATTTACTTCATATACGCATTTTTGGCATCCGAGAGTAACGATATAGAAAGTTGCTAAATCCGGAAGTAACGATCCTCGTTCTCACGATTTATTATCAACAGGATACAATCCGTTGTCATTCAACCCTCTTTGTTCTGCAACTAGAAATACGTGTACGCAACAAACCCTCGCCCACCCTTCCAAAATATCACTCGAGAATTCAAGTAACATTGATAATTTTCCAACTTGTCAGGAAAATCGTCCTTACTATAATTGGAAGACGGAGTGTAATAATAATGATAATAATGATAATAATATTAACAATAATACGGTAATTTATGAAAAGAAAAAAGAGATTGTTGGATAATAGATGTCGCGTGTCCTTTCGACACAAGGGTGGAGGAGAGGGAGCAGGAGAAACTCACTAAATATCAGGACTTAAGAAGAGAAGTTAATAAAATGTGGAATTGCAGGAATGTAACTATCATACCGATTGTGGTTGGAGCGTTAGGAACGGTTGGAAAAAGGCTCTCTCAGTGGTTGAAAAGGATAAATATGGAGGACAGTTTTTAACTTCTTCAAAAATCTTGTTTGCTAGGAACAGCTCGAATAATACGAAAAGTATTAGAAAATGGTTAAATAGATGGTGAAAGCTTACTACCTTAAGCTACAGGATGTAGCCAGATGAGCTACCAACCGGTTAAGAACTAGACCGTGACAAAACGATAATAATAATAATAAAAAACAAAAAAACCCCCCAAAAAACATGCACAATTCGGCCTCAAATTAACAACCTACATAGCTTACATTTAAACTGCTTGTCGTCATATTTATGATTAAAATTTCTATTAAGTTTTATTGAAACAAAACGTTTGTTGAGAATAACCTTAAAAGGTTTAATGAATGGTAAGAGATCCGTTCTGACAATTCTACTGCTAAACAATAGATGTTCGTATGAAGACACGGTGCAAAGCTACTTGTTTTGGTCACCAAGCAATCTACAGAGACGAATGAACTAGAATCTTCATTCGACTTTACCAATAAACCCCAGAAAAATCCAGGCGATAACATTCGGTACAAGAAGTCTCCCTTAGGGAAGAATGAAGTCGGGAAACCACTTTTGAAAGCTGCTCAAAACAATTCCGTTCGTAGAACTTGTATTTCAAAGCTACTCTTTTCAGACGTACCTGTAATTGTGTAGCTCACCTAAGTGGTTACAAGAACATGAGAAGTCTCGAGATTTATACAATTCAGCGTCTATTCAACTTCAGCGAAGAATGTCATTTACATTTAGTCGCTCAGCAAATGTCCTGATAGCAAGCGAGTTCCTTTTCGTCTTATGTTCATATTTACCAGGAAGAACCAAGAGAAAGCGTTGCTGCAACAAATGAACAGTTGGCCAATGCATATTCCAAGGAGCTAAATTTGAAAACTGCTATTTCAAGTCATAAATTGTCTTGATACTAAGATGGCCTCCAAAAGTGAAACCAGCCGCAAGCACCAACAAAGCCATTTCGTTGGCCGGTCTTAAACCATTTACTGGCTTCAGTGTTCAAATTATATAAACAACGTCTGAGAGATCCATAAAACGGAAAAAAGAACGACACCAAACCGATTTGCTTTAATACGGACCTAAGTAACTTATGGTTTGGTCAACAGTCAACGAGCTTGCACACGGCATTCTTGAGTGACCGTAATCCATGGATATATACCTATATATATATATATATAGTCTATTTGGTTAATGTCTAAGCCTTGGGCAACTGCCGTTACACGGTGTTTCACGCTTACGCGATAATCAGACGACGATCATCAGATGATCGCGTAAGCGTGAAACACCGTGTAACGGGAGTTGCCCAAAGCTTAGACATTAACCAAATAGACTATTAAAGCTCTACACCTTTGTATTGAACACTCTCCTTTTCAGAGACCAAATAGCTACATTTATATATATATATATATATCAAAAGTATGATCGAACACAAGTATCGATTATAAAGAAAATGGTGTTACAAAAAGGTCAATGTAGAACAACCACTCGTTCGTTTCAAATAAATAATGTTTTATTTCACACAAACGTTTTCGCTTCTACAAGCTCTTCATATGTTATCATATCAAAAGTTATCATATGTTGTTTCAGTCAAGTCCGTTTGGGATACGCAAGCGAGGTTTCGTCATCAAAATGTGCGTGCACACTAAAACAAATATCTTAGCATTACAAAGGATTGAGTACAGGAATTAAGAACGCTACACCTTTTGCTGTTAATAGAAAATACACTACCATTAACAGAAAATACACTACTATTAACGCCAACCTTAAACTCATTAACGCAAAAATACATTCATTTTATTCGATCGACATTCATTAACGCTTCTGTCACTTTCAATTAACATACGCAACCATTGGCATCAAAGGGCATTCTATAGTGACAACAGACGACTATTAACACCATTGTACTATACATTAGGGAAAACAGAATTCCGATTACGCGAGATATTTATACGGTCTGTTGCAGGGTCGATTTAAGGTTATATGCAATCCCGAAATGTATAAAAGATAATGGAATAAAACTATCATAATTCGTATATAAACTGAGTTCGGTTAGACAGTTCAAACCTCTTTTATTTCGTCAATATTTCGATGACTGTTTGGCTATGTAAAATGTTGTACTCACCACGTTCTGCTCTGCTGAGCCTTTTCAGAACTGTCTTAACTCACAACATTGAATTATACAACTGATGACAGTTGTCCAGTCTGTTGCAGGCACAAAATGGAATCTCGGCATGTGTTTTAGTTCACAACACTTTGTTAACACACATCAACTTTCGCGTCCAAGAAAAAAAAAGAAAAAACTGTATTGAGGCTAAATGAAGCTTTGCCATCAATGCTTTCATGCAGTCCAGTACTGCCGTGTATCGCAAGCTTTGATTACAAAATATGTTTTGTCTAAGATGTAAAAATTGATGTGTGTTAGCAAAGTGCTGTGAACTAAAGTTGGTTAACAGTTTGAAATTATACTTGTCCGGAAAAATGTGGTATGATCAGAAAATTTTATAATATCGGTTAAGTGAAGGTGCAGACGAAACCACGTTTAAAACATAAGGGAATAAAACAATCAAAATTTATAAACAAACCGGTATACATGCATGGCTTCCGATAAACAGAGGTTGAAAGCCATGTGTGCGATCAATTAAGACGTTCAAGAAAGAGAGAATAGAACTATTCTCAACCATATTTATTCTAATAGACGCCCTGGGCGTTTATTAAAAATTTGAGCTCTAAAGGGAGGCGTTTATTAGAGAGAAGCGTTTATTAGAGAGGGGCGTTTATTTCAAAATTTAATATTTCAACTTCAAAAATAGAAAATATTCACACGAAATTCACGCAAATGTTCACACAATGTCAATTTCACTGTCATCATCGTTAGTAAAAATTTCACCGTCATTATCGTTAGTTCACTGAACTCACAACATCAGAATTAGCGATTAAAAACAAAAAAAACTTCACACAATTCTACAATGAAATTTTCACTCAATTTCTATGTCATCGCATCATACTCAAAAAAAATGTTCATCACCTGCGTCCTCAAAATCCGAATCAGCGATGACCTTGAAAGGATCGGGCCTAACGCATTCTTGCAGGACTGAAAGTTGAGATTGGAGCTGTCTCGCTCCAGTTTCACACGGCTGTCCTTCCTTGAAACAGTGAACGAAATGATCTTCAGATCCGTCGACTGAAAGGTTAAGCACGCAAGTTTTCAAAGATTTCACAATTTCACAAACGGGCCCATTTGGTTTACTGGGGCGCGTTTCTTGGAAGGGGGACGTTTATTGGAAGGGGGCGTTTATTAAATATTTTTATGAGTTGAGGAGGTGTTTATTGGAGAGAGGCGTTTATTAGATAGTGGGCGTCTATTGGAATAAATACGGTATACCATTACGAAACATATTTCAATGTTGTGAGTTAAGATAGTCTTGAAAGGGCCCAGCCGAACACATAGAACGTGGTCGACTGAGCGAAAAATGGCAAAACAGTCATCGACATATTGGCGAAACTAGAGGTTCGAACGGTCTAACCAAAGTCAGTTTATGTACGAATTATGACAGTTTTATTCCCTTATCTTTTACACATAATCGAGTTCGGTAAAACCTTAAGTCGACCCTCCAACAGACCGGAGAAATATCTTGTGTAATTGAAATTTTATTTTCCCTAAGGTATGCCAGAATGGTGTTAATGGTCGTTTTTGGGCACTATAGAATGCCCTTTGATGCACATGGTTGCGTATCTACGCTACTGAATGTCACCTTCTATGCAAAAATTTCAATCGAGCGTCACAAAGGCATTGATGAGTGTCGATTCATTAAAATGAATGCATTTTCGAGTTTGAGTTTGGCGTTAATGATAGTACATTTTCTGGTAACGAACAGCAAAAGGTGTTTTCTCCAGACATGGGGTTGTACTACAAACCCTGTTAGCAATAACGAAGCTCAATTTTTATTATGGCTGTCGAATCTTCGTCTTTTGACACGCAAAGGACTGACTGCAACCCAGCAATGTATAAAATTATGGCAGTTTTCTGTTCATGCGGTTGTAGTTGTGTTTCAAAGGTTTAATAATAAACTTCCAAAGAGCTCTTTTTCGAAGTTTATTTTCACTATTAGTTCGCAGATGTTTATAAACTGGAGTAACTTGACAAAAAAAGAAAGGATTTAGGTGTTCGTTAAATTTGATCGTCCAGGTTAGTGTAGTATTGAGAAAGACTATTAGTGACGGTGGAAGTGACTGACGTTTCGACGGCCTCAGCCTACGTGACTCTGAAGGTGACCGCCGATGAGACCGTCGCAACGTCAGTCACTTCTTCAAACACCAGCAGTTTTACTCAAGACTACACTAACCTGGAGGATCAACTTTCACAAACTTCTAATGTTACTCCCAGGTCCAAACCATTTACTTTAATGAGTGGATTTGTTCCCTTTATTCGAATCAAGGCATCAACTCGGTCACCGGTTTGTTGTGTAAATTAATTTCTAGAATTTATTTACTTTATTACTTACCTATTTATTTACAAGGGTACTAATCTCGACGTGCGTGGAGTCCTTTTACACGCGTGGTGACTAGGGAGAAAAATTTTCGCAGTTTTTGAATAATCCCCTCGCCCATCGCGCGAAGCGCGGAGCGAGGGTACAAATCTCGACGTGCGTGGAGTCCTGTTACACGCGCGGTGACTAGGGAGAAAAATTTTCGCTTTGTGTATGTATGTTTCTATATATATATATATATATATATATATATATATATATATATATATATATATATTATATGGTTGAGCTCGCTAGCCAGTCTGTACGCAAAATGACGCACGCTGTCTGGCTGCCTAGCCGTGGAATAAGTTTCTCTTACAGACCAGCTAGTTTTGGCGGGAAAATTTTTGAGCTGACTTGAAGAAAAACAACCCAGATTCAGGTACGTTTTACAAAGGATTTATAAAAAAAAACTACGAAAAAAGAAGTTAAACGTTCTCAACGATAATTTTAAGCAGAAAACTAGATGAATAGATGCAAAAACGTAAACCTAAGCCGCTAACTCACGAACACAAAGCTTCGTTTAAAGCGATGAAGAAAGGTGATAAAAGACATTCGGCTTTCCGCACAGACCTCGCCACTTCGTCGCTCGGTCTGTACGAAAACCTCAGGCAACTACTTTCCGGTACAGGTGTCGCCCTCGGTTAATAAGTAATCAATATATATATATATATATATATATATATAACTACAGACGGAACCGTTTCGGCCTATTGGGCCTCATCAGTGTAGTGCTGATGAGCAGGATGGAGAAGCCTACATTATATAGGCAACTCAAATGTGCCACACATGTGGTACATCTAAGCCATGCCAGAGCGCTCTAACTAGAGACTAGTGAGCGTGCGCAAATCCGCTAGCGGCATGACTCATCCTGTAGAGCGCTCAATATGAACCAAGAGGCCATAGAGCGATATATATATATATATATATATATATATATATATATATTGATTACTTATATATATATTGATTACTTATATATATATATATATATCCATGGATTCCGGTCTATCAAAAATGCCGCGTGTAAGCTCGGGGACTGGTATGTTGTTGACCAAACCACACTTAGGTATCGTATTGAAGCAAATCGATCTGGTTTCGATCTTTTTTCCCTTGTATGGATCTCTCGCAAGTTGTTCACATTATTTGATCACTGAAGCCAGTAAATGATTTAAGACCGGCAAAGGAAATGGCTTTCTTTATTGACTAAGGATTTACCAGGCGGGAATCGTAGTCGTAGGATGAACATTAATGCCCAGCTCAAGATTCGAATATGAATAGGCATGACAGGATAAATCACGACAAATAACAAAACATGTTAGTTTATACAAGCTTTGCTGACGTTTCGTTGCTGACGCGCAACATTGACGGGCAACATTGCCAGGACATTTGCTAAGCGACTGAGTGTAAACGACATTCTTCGCTGAAGTTGAAACGATGCTGATTCGTATAAATCGAGACTTTTCACGTTCTAGTATTCACTTAGTTGATCTAGGCAATCACAGGTACGTCTGAATCGAGGAGCTTTGAAATGCAAGTTTTGCGAATGGAATAGTTTTGAGCAGCTTTCAAATAGTAGCTTCCCGACTTCATTCTTCCCTAAGGGAGACTTCTTGGTTCAATTATTATCGCCTGGATTTCGCCGGAGTTTAATGGCAAAGTAGAATGCAGATTCTGGTCCATTAGGACGATAACTTTCGAATAATTTGTAATACTTTTCCCGATTGTGTTCACGGTCAATTGTTCTAGAAGTGGGATAAAGCACTCAGCGTCCCGAAAACTTGACCTGAGCTGACAGTCTTCGAATCCTCTCACCGCTTTCTACACAAGGATTTCATCGCTTTTTTCAGGATCGTTTTCCCTGTGAGATGTCGCTCCACTGAAATCATTGGAATCTATTTATGGCATGTAAACAAGAATGAAAGACAAATAGCCACCAGGAAACACGCTGAAAAACTACTTATCGTTGTAGATCATGCTATCCTTCGGCGAAAATGTTGTCCGCTTCAGTCTTTCTCACTTCTCAGGTGGTTTGTGGATGATTAGCTTAACCATGTTCGACCAGTAATGTTTTCACCAGGATTTTAACACCTCTCAATAAAATTTAAAATCGCCTTCTTTCAGTAAATTCACCGTTGAAACTTTTGTGTTGAAGTGCCGCTGAACGCTTCGTTGAAAATACGTAAGAGTTGAAGGTTTGTACGCTACGCTATTTTTCTCTTTTGCCAAAGTATTACAGTAGAAAAAAGTACGTATTTTACTTCTCTTTACTCGTTCTTCTCTCGACAGAATTTGCACAAGGTTTGCTTGTCGTATTTTGTTGTATGTTTTGTATTTTACAATTTTTGGTCAGCAATAAAAATGCAGAATTCTCTCATGTTTTCTTTGTTTATTTCATCGGTTTCGTAATTCGTTTCATCTTCGCTACCAAAGTCTTTTACCTTCAGATGAATACTTAGCATATATTTTCATCATAGCACTTCTACTAGAAATTTGTAATTAACTTTGAGATAATGTAGGATTTATCAGCTTTTTAATACAAAAATATCAAAAAATTTTTTATCAATCATAAGCTATGCGTAGTGCTGGTATCCAACCAGTAACCTATGAGAATGCTCCGCTTTTAAGACGGAAAGTGTTGCCATCTAATAAAGTGTCTTTCTTCTAAGTTAAAAAAAGTGATAAGTTTGATCGGAAAACGGCACGAACTACCTCAAGATTGCAACTAATACAGGTCTCGATACCAACATCCAGTCTAGCAGTAGAATTGTCAGAATGAATCTCACTATTCGTGAAACCGTTAAGGGTTATTCTCACCAAATGTGTTGTTTTAATAAAACAGAGTCGAAATTTCAAATGTAAATATGACAACGAGCAGTTTAAATATAAAACAATTTCCAGTTTGGGTTGTTAATATTCGTGTCCAAATATTGTTTTTCTTATATTGCATACCTTCATTCAGTTATAGTAAGGACGATTTGTCTTTTTGACAATTTTATAAATTTATTATTGTTACTTGGATCCTCGAGAGATATATTAGAAGGGTGGGCAAGGGGTTGCTGCGTGCATGTATTTCTGGTTAATATATTTATCTCTTCATTTATATGTTCTGCTTTGCATAAGGTCTGTATTTAGTGATGTCTCAATTCGTTCGCGACCATCAGTCAAAATCACAAACCCAGCAGTTTTGTTTACCCCGATACGCCTAGCATTTATGTACAAGCTGACCTGCATAGAGAATGCCTGTACGAATGCATCTCGTTCTAACCTTCAATTGCAGGAAATACATGGTAGCCTGAACACGAGATTTTCCTCCTTCAAAAATAATCAACTTAACAGTTAGCGATCGAGTGTAAATGCCATAATGTTCTATCGAATATACCCTTCACATGTTTTTTTTACACCGTTTGCTGTTCATTACCAGAAAATATACTATCCTTAACGCCAACGTCAAACTCGTTAACGCAAAAATACCTTCACTTTATTGAATATAACGCTTTTGTCACTCTTAATTAAAATTTTTTGCATAGGAAGTGGCATTCATTAGCGTAGATACGCAACCATTTGCATCAAGGGGCGTTCTATAGCGCCAACAGACGATCATTGACACCATTCTACTGTAGATTAGGGAGAATAAAATTTCAATCACGCAAGATATTTCTCCGGTCCGTAGCACGGTCAATTGAAAACTAGAAATACGTGTTCGCAACAAACCCTCGCCCAACCTTCCAATTTTTCTCTCGAGAATCCGAGCAACGTTGATAATTTTTTAAAATTGTCAAAAAGAAAAATCGTCCTTACTACAACTGGAAGAGGGATTCTAGTCAAACAAAACCATCTGGCCACAAATATTAACAACCCAAACTGGAAATTATTTATATTTAAACTGCTTCTCGTCATGTTTACGTTTAAAATTTCAATTCTGTTTTATTAAAACAAAACTTTTGGTGAGAATTACTTTTAATGGTTTAACAATTGATATAAGATGTATTCCAACTGTTCTCCTGCTGAACAATGGACGTTCGTATAAAAAACCCTGTATTAAGTGCGATCTTGAGATACTGACTTTCCGTCTTAAAAGTGGAGCATTCTCATAGGTTACTGGGCGGATGCTAGCATTACGGACAGCTCATGATTGAAAATTTTTTTTTGATATTTTTTGTTTTAAAAAGCTGATAAGTCCTACACTATCTCAAAGTTGGTTACAAATGCCCATTAGAAGTGCTATGATGAAGTGCTATGATGAAGATTTATGCTAAGTATTCATCCAGAGGTACAAGACTGTGGTGGCGAAGGTGAAAAGAATTACGAAACCGACGAAATAAACAAAGAAAACATGAACGAGTTCTGCCATTCACCTCAACGCTAAGGGTTCAACGGTGACATTACAGAAAGATGACGGGTTGAAACTTTTAAACTTTCTTGAGTGGTTTTAAAATCCTGACCAAAGGATTACTGGTCGAACATGGTAAAAGTAATCATCCACAAGCCACCCGAGAAGTGAGAAAGACTAAAGTGGATAACAGTTTTGCCGAAGGATAGGTTGGTAACCAAAAACAAGTAGTTTTGGAGCAAGTCACCTGGTGGCTGTTTACCTTGCATTTTTGTTTCAAGCCAGAAATACATCCCGACGTCTTCAGTGGGGCGGCATTTCAAACGAAAAACGATCCATAATGAGGCAAAGAAATCCTTGTGTGGAAAGGGGAAAAAGCATCCAAAGACTGTCACGGCCTGGACAGGCCTTCAGGATGATGAGTGTATCATCGCACTTCTCAAACAATTGACCATGAACGCTGTCTGGTTAAATACTACAAAATATTCAAAAGCCATCAACCTACTGCTATGAATGAACCAAAATCTTCATTCTACTTTACCATTAAACACCAGCAAAATGCATGCGATAATACTTGGTGCAAGGCTCCCTTAGGGAAGAATGAAGTCGGGAAGCCACTTTCGAAAGCTGCTCGAAACAATTCCGTTCGCAGAACTTGTATTTCAAAGTTACTCGATTTAGACGTACCTGTAATTGTGTATACGAGGTAAGTGGTTACCAGAACGTGAAAAGTATCGAGATTTATACTAATCAGGTTTTATTTAACTTCAGCGACGAATGTAGTTTACACTTAGTCGCTCAGCAAATGTCCTGACAGAAAGCGAGTTCCCGTGCGTATTTTGTTCATATTCATCAGAAAGAACTACGACAAAGTGTTGCTGCAACAAATGAATAGTTTACCAACGTATATTCCAAAGAGATAACTTTGAGAACTACTCTTTCAAGTCATAAATTGTCCCCTCGCCCACCGCGCGAAGCGTGGTACTAATCTCGAGGGTACTAGTCTCGACGTGCGTGGAGTCCATTTACACGCGTGGTGACTAGGGCGAAAAATTTTCGCCTGATGTATCTATGTTCCTTTATCCCCTCGCCCACCAAAAGTGCGGTGTACAAACTCGGGGACTGGTATGTTGTTGACCAAACCATAATTAGGTACCGTACTGAAGCAAATCGATTTGATCTCGTTCTTTTTTGCCTTGTATGGATCTCTCGCAAGTTGTTTACATTATTTGAACACTGAGGCCAATGAATGATTTAAGACCGGCAAAGGAAATGGCTTTCTTGGTGCTTGCGGCTAGTTTCGCTTTTGAGGGCCACGTCAGTAACTGGACAATTTATGACTTGAAATGGCAGTTCTCAAAGTTAGCTCCTTGGAATATGCATTTGCCAACTGTTCACTTTTTGTAGCAACGCTTTGTTTTGGTTCTTTCTTATTTATATGAACAAAAGATGTAAGGGAACTCACTTGCTGTCAGGACATTTGCTAAGCGACTAAGTGTATTAAAACGACATTCTTCGCTGAAGTTGAATAGATGCCGATTTGTACAAATCTTGAGACTTTTCACATTCTGGTAACCACTTACCTAATCTACACAATCACAGGTACGTCTGAATCGAGTAGCTTTGAAATACAAGTTCTGCGAACGGAATTGTTTTGAGCAGCTTTCAAAAAGTAGTTTCCCGACATCATTCTTCCCTAAGGGAGACTTCTTGTACCAAATATTATCGCCTGGATTTTGCTGGGGTTTAGTGGTAAAGCAGAATGAAGATTGTGGTTCATTCATCTCTATAGAACGATTACTTTTAAACATTTTGTAGTATTTAACCGGGCAGCGTTCATGGTCCATTGTTTGAGCAGTAGGATAGCACACTCATCGTCCAGAAGACTTGTCCAGGCCGTGACAGTCTTTGGATGCTCTCTACTCTTTCCACACAAAGATTTCATCACAACATTTCAGGGTATTGATCCTATCATTCATTGTTTAATAATTTAATTGTAAGGATGGATATCTTACCATTTGTTAAGCCGTTATATATATACCTATATATAAGGATATATATATAAGGATGGATATCTTACCATTTGTTAAGCCATATATATATATATATATATATATATACATATACTAGAAATACGTGCACATATATATATATATATATATATATGATGAAAAGTTTGTTCTCAAGCTTTATCTCAGAAAATTTCTGAGTTCCCCAACGGGAATCGAACCCGTGTCTTCCGATTGCCGGTACGGTTGTTTTACCACTAGATTATAGGGTCTCAGACGGCAAGTATGATGTTAATTAGAGACCTGGTTCGTAATATTGATATGCCTCTTTCGTACTTGAAAGCTGAACATACCTGTAATACATTGTGTGTATGAGTAAATTTCATCTTACTTAGTGTAGATGTTTGTAAGCTTGGATATATATGATGAAAAGCTTGCCTATTGCCGTCCCGATTGCCGGTACGGTTGTTTTACCACTAGACTATAGGGTCTCAGACAGCAATCAATATTACGAACCAGCTCTCTAATTAACATCATACTTTCCGTCTGAGACCCTATATTCTAACACGGGTTCGAATCCCGTTGGGAAACTCAGAAATTTTCTGAGATAAAGCTTGAGAACAAACTTTTCATCATATATATCCAAGCTTACAAACATCTACACTTAGTAAGATGAAATTTACTCATATATATATATATATATATATATATATATATATATATATATGTATATTTATATATATGTATATTTATATATATGTATATACATGTTGGTATATGTCCATGGATTTAGGTCACTCAAGAATGTCGTGTACATGCTCGGGGACTGGTATGTTGTTGACCAAAGCTTACTTAGGTCCGTAGTGAAACAAATCGATTTCGTCTCGTCCTTTTTTGCCTTGTATGGATCTCTCAGACAGTCAGACGTTGTTTCTATCATTTGAGCACTGAAGCCAGTAAATGATTTGAGACCAGGAAACGAAATGGCTTTCTTCAGTTTCTTGGTGCTTGCGGCTGGTTTCACTTTTGGAGGCCATCTTAGTAGCTGGACAATTTATGACTTGAAACAGCAGTTCTCAAAGTTAGCTCCTTGGAATACGCATTGGCCAACTGTTCACTTTTTGCAGCAACGCTTGATCTTGGTTCTTTCTGATGAATGTGAACAAAAGACGAAAAGGAATTCGCTTGTTGTCAGGACATTTGCTAAGCGACTAAGTGTAAACGACATTCTTCGCTGAAGTTGAATAGACGCTGAATTGTATAAATCTCGAGACTTCTCATGTTCTGGTAACCACTTAGCTGAGCTACACAATCACAGGTACGTCTGAATCGAGTAGCTTTGAAATACAAGTTCTGCGAACGGAATTGTTTTGAGCAGCATTCAACAGTGGCTTTCCGACTTCATTCTTCCCTAAGGAAGACTTCTTGTACCAAATATTATCGCCTGGATTTTGCTGGGGTTTAATGGAACAATAGAATGAAGATCCTGGCCTTTCTGGTTTATTCATCTTTGCAGGATGATGGCTTTTGAATATTTTGTAGTATTTAACTGGACAGCCTTCATGACCAATTGTTTGAGAAGTAAGATAAAATTCTCATCTTCCGGAAAACTTGTTCAGGCCGTGACAGACTTTGGATGCTCGCTCCGCCTTCCACTCAAGGGTTTTATTGCCTCATTCAGGATCGTTTTCCCTATGAAATATCGCCTCACTGAAGACGTCGGGATGTATTTCTGGCTAGAAACAAAAGTGCAAAGTAAACAACCACCAAGTAACGGGCTGCAAAGCTATTTGTCCAGTCACTAAGATGTCCCCTAAAAGGGAAACCAGCCACAAGCACTTAGAAAGCCAATTCGTTTGCCGGTCTTACATCATTTATTGGCTTCAGTGTTCAAATGATGTAAACTACGTCTGAGCGATCCATACAAAGGAAATAAAGAACGAAAGCAAATCGATTTGTTTCAATACGGACCTAAGTAAGGTTTGGTCAACAACATACCAATCCCCGAGCTTCTACACGGCCTTCTTGAGTGAGCGAATCCATGGCTATATACCTATATATATATATATATATATATATATATATATATATATATATATATATATAAGCATAGATACACAATACGAAAATTTTTCTCCCTAGTCACCACGCGTGTAAATGGACTCCCCGCACGTCGAGATTAGTACTCTCGCACCGATAAAATAAAGCCATCATAATTCGTGCATAAACTGAATTCGGTCAGAAAGTTCGAACCTCTTTTATTTCGCCAATATGTCGATAATATGCTCTGTAGGCTACATTCTGTTCTGCTGGTTCTGCTGTTTGGCTAAATAAAGTTTTGCGATCAATGCTTTCATGAATTACAGTACTGCTGTGTATGGTAAGCTTTGACTGCAAAATATGTTTTGTCTAAGACGTAAAAGTTTATGCGTGTTAGCAAAGTGCTGTGAACTAAAGTTGGCTTGAAATAAACATGGCAATAAAAATGTGGTATGATGAGAAAATTTTATATCAGTTTAGCGAAGGTGCAGAAAAGACCACAGTGCTGTACAGTGCGACTAAAGTAGTCGCATTTGCGACTACTTTTTAGCCAAAGCGATCATTTGTTCACTTCTTCTCGCCAATGGCGAACAAAAATCTTGCAGGTCTGTCGCCAAGTTTCAATTTTTTTACCAATCTTAATGCACTGGAGTCTGAGCCGCACTAGGGTTTTGGCGGTCTGCAGGGCAGTCTGAATGCACTGATGTGAACCAAACTCGAAGCAGCATAGACCCTAGCGCTGCTTCAGATTTGATACAGATAACAACAGAAGGTTCAGATCAGTCATCTTTCAAACCAGCAAATGTCATTTCCAAACGGAAGGAGTCTGCAAAAGCAACACGGAAGCCAATATATATAACCAGATGGCCAGAGGAGCTTGTCTGCGTGGCACCAAGTAACAGCAGTACCCAGTAGAAAACCTCAATTAGAAAACAGCCTTTTACAGCAATAGAACTAATAAGTTAATTGATTGATTAAGTGCTGGCGACTGACATTTATGTTTTAGGAGCCGACGGGCAA
The DNA here is from genome assembly GCA_030142905.1 of Heliopora coerulea. Lineage (NCBI taxonomy): Eukaryota > Metazoa > Cnidaria > Anthozoa > Scleralcyonacea > Helioporidae > Heliopora > Heliopora coerulea. The sequence goes on from JASJOG010000065.1 coordinate 26,703, forward strand.
CCAAATTATTTTTTGTCCGTACTGCCCTGGACCACGCTTAAAAGACAAGGGAGTAAAACTATCAAAAATTTGTAAACAACCTGATGAACGTGGGCTTCCGATAAACAGAGGCTGAAAGCCGTTTGCGCGATCATTTATGATACTCAATAGAACCAAATGACGACCATTAACACCATTTTACTATTCATTTCGGAGAATAAAATTTCACTAACGGAAAAAGCATGTGTCCAGTTTATTGCAAGGTCGATTGAAGGTTATGTGGAATCCCGACAAGTATAAAAGATCGAGGTATAAAACTATCAAAATTTGTAAATAAATTGAATTCGGTTGGACAGTTCATACCTTTTATTCTGCCAATATATCGAGGACTGTTTGGCCATGTAGTCCTGACAAGGGCTCAGCAGAGCAGAACGTCGTCAGCAGAGCAAAAAATAGCAAAGTTGTCAGACATTTCGGCGAAATAAAAGGTTTGAACTATCTAACCGAATTCAGTTTATTTACGAATTTTGATAATTTCATTCCCTGATCTTTTATGCATATCGGAATTCCACATAACTTTAAATCGACTCTGCAATTGACTTAACAATACTGTATCTTGCATGACGGAAATTTTAGTCTGCCTAATGAATAGTGGAATTGTGTTAATGGTCGTCTGTTAGCGCTACTGTATGATCTTTCATGGAAATGATTGCTTATTGATGTTAAAGAATGTCGATTCAATAAAATGAATGTATTTTCGTGTAAATGAGTTTGAAGTTGGCGTTAATGACAGTATATTTTCTGGTAATGAACAGCAAAGTTGTAGTATGATTAGCCATGTGATTATCGAAAATCCTGCGTAGTGATGGATAAAAAATTCCGCCATATTACTCGATAATCACCTACAGGTGATTATAACAATAGCGAAAGCATTTACGCCAGATGGTTGATAGAATTTCTGACTACTTTTATGAAACAAATACTTATCTTCAGGGACTATAAAGTATTCTTTAATCGGATAAATTTCGTTAACTAATTAACAGCAAAGTTTTAAGAAAAAGATCTGCCGTTGTGTTCACGGAGTAGGATCTTTAAGCAAACACAAAAGGAACGTCAGCGACGACGTCGTATAATAGAATTTTTCATGCAAAACAAGGAAAATAATAAATCATCTTTAATCCCAGAGGTAATCCTAACGTTGTCCTAGTTCTCTATACAACGTTACTTGTGCATTTGCACGAGCTCAGGACGACCTTACGTCACGAAGCGGTTAATTATAAATATTTTGTTGAGTTTAACGTCAATTGAACAGAATCTCTTTAGAAGCCTTTGAGCTTTTCAGAGGTCGAAAAACAAGCATCATGTATCCAATACAAAGTGATACGAGGTTAATGATCAATGCTAAAACCTTAGTTGTTTATTTATCGCCGTCGTCATCCGAGCTTGCTTAAGGTCCGAAGTATAACAATAACGAAATAACAGTAAATGACTCATTCCAACTTTACCTATTTCACGGCGAAGTATTTTGTCCTTCCACTCGTTGAAATCCATTTGGACTATTTCCCCTGTCGCCTCGTCGACCTTCAGACATCGGGGGCACTTGAGAAACATTCCTCCAATAAACGGGAAAATCTGAACTTCTATAACGAATCTTGAATCATTTTTGGGTGATTGCACTTCGATGAAACGAAGAGACCATTCTCTATTGTACTCGGGCGTGAAATCTGGTGTCCCCCAAATTCGAATCCTGACTCCGTTTACTTTGCGATCCATTACCTTTCCTACTGCCTCCTCAATTTGATGTTTAACTTGCTCATTTTCGACCGATTGCCCGGTCACCACAGAATCATCTTCAATGCCAAAGAAGACTTTTCCACCGGAATGGTTTGCAAAGGCAGATACATATTTGGGCAAATAGTTATCGATACCATTTACCAAAGACTTTGTATCCTCCGCTTTTATCTTTTTAAACTGCACAGTGGAACTTTCTTGTAGAGGAATCTTTATACCATAGGTAAAATAAGGTGGAACGTCAGCAACACCATTTTCGTCATTTATTTCTTCAATACATCCACTGTCAAGCTCCTCGTCTTCTGATGATGACAGTTCAGTTTCAAGTGATGACGACGGGGTTTTAGAATCACCGTAATGTTTCCTGGTAAGAACTCCAATTACCTCGTGGTGTTTAGCGTCCTCCACGCTGCGATGTTTTGGAATTTTCATCGCGTAGTCTTCAGTGTACAAACAACTCGCACTCCGTACAAATATGTAATTTAACTCATTTTCTACATTGATATCGTAGTGGAAGCATTCGGAAAATTGGTCCTTCAACAGGATCTCTCCAAGTCTTCTCTCCATTATCTGTAACCACTCATCGCAATCTCTTGATGTAGCAGATTTTTTACCTTTTTTAGTTTGACGTAACTCAATTATCCCACCACCAGAATTCAGAAGAGGGATTGCATGCTTTAAAACATCATCGACCGCTGTTTTTTTCCCAACTTTTCCATCATTGAAGCAAACATCAACTGTGAACACGTTCTCTGCGTAGCTGTATTTTTCTGAATACTCCTTTACCTTATATCGTTTGCTGCTAGATGGCCCTTCGGTAAAAAAAGTAGAAACTCACGAAAACTGAGAAACTCACAAGAAGCTAATTTTTCTAAGCAGATCTTTAGATTTCAGTCATTAGAATTCGTAATGGTGACTAGGGCGGGATTGTTTGCTTGATCCTCGCACTGGTTTTACCAACGAGATGCTCACGATAAATCTGCTGCTACACAATAATTTTTTAGCAGGGCGTTACATTGTGTAACAGGGTTATGAAACTCGCGTTGAAGAAACGTGAAAACAGCCTTCTCACTTGCTCCCCCAGTAGTGCAAGTGCCGTAAATGAATGACTTTAAAGTATCAAGGGTATTTAGCTTAAAAAACTGATTGGGGACACTATAAGGATATGTTGTATTGCTACCCAAATGCTATTTGGTGTTTAAGTTTAAATATATCTATATACACATACGTGTACATATACGTACATACATATACATACATACATATATACACACGCACACATACATACATATATACACTCATACATACACACATCAAAAACTGAGTAACTCATGACAAAAACATAAAGGAAAAATTATAACCGCGTCCATTCCACACATCTAATATTGATCACCCACGCTTTTCCCATCAAACCTTTGCGTCTCAAAAAAACAATTATTAATCGTTAGTCGTAAATTAGCTGTTAAAAATCCTTATGCATCGCCTGTACGTAAGCCTCCTAAGCAAGTTTAGAACAGCTACTTTCTACTTGCTTAATTGTTTCAGTGCAAGTTTTACATCGTCTGCATTTGTCAGATTTCTGCCAAGTTTTAGTCGTGGTAGCCCAATGGACTTAGATGGCTGTACTAAGGGCTTTAGTAGGTTGTTTAAAGGGGCAGTTCGTAGCCAGTTTTAAGACTCTTAAGTCATTTTTTTATGACCTGCATTCACTTTACCTGTAAGGATTTCTTTTTCCATTTTTTCAGACAGTCTACTATATTAGCACTGTCTTCTTGTTCTAGCTCAGCTAGGCTCCTTCTAAACTAATTTAACAATCGGTGTCTTATTCCTGGACACAGTTCGACCATGATATACGCTCATCCACTATTATGTCTCCTACACTATTCAGTTCATTGTCTCCCTTTGATCTAAGAGTACATAACCTCTTAATGTCAGCCCTGAGTGTAAACGCTTGATGCGTTCTATGCTATTTTAAGTTGTTTGCTGTTATTCTGTTTAAAGTGCATATGATGAAATATTCTTTTTTTCCCTAAAAATTGGTTTCGTTGAGAGGATTCAAACGACATGTAACTTTCGATTAACGCATGAATAGTTCCAGAGATATCTTCAAATTTACATCAATATTTTTGCGTCTGCCATTGCTAAGCAACAGCAGACCCATGTCGTCGACTGATATGTTTCTGACACATCTCGAGATGACGTTTTGTGACGTAATAGCAAGTGGGTGAGTGCGGACTAAAGACGCTGGTACGAAGTTGTAGCTTCCCGACGAGTATCGTCTCAGGAAGTCGTCTGTTCCTCGTCGGGGAAGAGGTTAGAATATACATCATAGTTGTAATTGCTGTAGGTAGACAAACGTTCAGAGATTTGATGGGATTTTTACTTCTGTCTTCAGGTGGACAGGTTAACATATGAGTTCGTTAGTTTTCACAGGAGCCAATGTACTTATACTGAACAAAATTTCGATCACACTTAATCCATGAAGAAAAACATTGTGCTTGTCAAAAAGCTAAAGGAAGCCGCCGTGCTCGTTAGAATCAGTCTTAGCAAAGCTAAGGCGCTCATTAAGGTCCATTCGAAAGAGATTACAAACGAAGGCATAGCTATGCCTGTTTACTGTCGATCTAGTTTGAATGGTTCGCCAAAAAACACAAATGCATGACTGCTTGCTTAGGCATATGACAGCGGTGTCGCATTTCGCTGTTGCTGAACAGAAAGTGATAACTCTTCCCTTCACGAATTAAATTGCAAGGCAATGAAATTTAACACCTTGTAACCTTTGTCTGAAACTCTTTGATTTTAAATTCGCACGAACGATCTCCCAAAAAATTCGTCAATTTCAAAATTGCGAAATTTTTAACATTTCCAGTTACACATTTGAAATAAAACTGAACTCACAATCTCGCGGTGCACATTTTATCGTACGAAGTGTCAACACAACAGCAAAAAGAGGCCTCGCTTCAAGGTTTGCCTTCTTTCAACAAAAAATTGAGAATAACGATTTCGGAACTGTTTGGGGATTTAAAAATAACAGGCCAAGGTAAGATCTACGACTTAGTGACATAAGCTCTCATTTTCCTGGCTGAGATGTAGGACGATTTTAACCAGACTAATGCCAAGGGCTTGTAATTTTTTCATCGATATTTTATGCGATACTTGATCGAACCCAACTCAAAAATCCACAGAAATTTAAACCTAATTCAAAAATCAAAAATCCACAGAATCCTCTTTCACTACCAGGTTATTATCCAAGGCAAGCCTCCAGTACTCTGTCATTTTCACCATTTCGTGGCAATAGACGAACCAGGCGGGAAACGTAATCTTGTTAAGAATATTAATGCCCAGCATAAAGTTTTAAAAAGACCCATAATAACGGAGACTTTAATAAAAACAGAAATTAATTTTATTGACGTTTCGTCCCTGGTCCTTAGACATCTTCAGAGTGAGGAATATATACAGGTATTCGGGATATATGCTAACTATTAACAATGACAGGAAGTAATTAGGTGTAAGAAAGGATTAACGTGTTAATGAGATGGACGATGAGATAAAAAGTGGGTAGTGAGTTAGTAAGAGGATAAGGTAAGAAGATGCAGCTAACATGAGAACATGAGACTGGAATGTTAGGAACAGATGTAATTTTAGCGTTGAAAGATGGGTTAAACTTCTTTATTAGCAGACTTTCCCAGAGAAGAAGTTCAAAGTTGGAAGAGGAAGTGATGACAATTGAGAAGTCATGAATTGAGATGGAGTGATCAGTTTGTTTGTGATGTGCTAAAAACACTAGAATTCGAGGTATAAGAAAGCGGTTTTCCTGTTTAGGCCGAAACTCCTAAGTGTTCTGAAACATGCATATGTAAGTGGCAAAATGTTTCACCAATATACAATGACTGACACTATTCAGGGGAGGATCCAGCCAAAAATCTGGCAGGTGCTCAGCATATGGGTGGCGTAGCGTGCGCCGCATGCGCATACATGATAGGGGGGTCCAGGGCATGCCCCCGGGAAAATCTTGAAAATTGAGGTGCCTGAAAATGCTATTTTGCGCATTTTCAGGGCACTCTGAATTCATCCTGAATGCTCATCTTTTCAGACTTTCTTCATGATTTTCTTCAGTCATTAGGTTCTGAGAATTCACGATTTACAAATTTCAATTAAATTTGCCAAAATATCAATTTCCAATAACTAGCTGTACAGAAACCAGAACAAAAACACACATGTTTATATATGTACAGTATTCTTAATATGTAATTGTACAGAATGTTTCTAAAACTCATTAATAATCCATGAGGAAAATTCAAACAAAATTAATGTTTAATGAATGTGTGTATACCACGATACAGAACTAATTAACAAAACATTCAACTGGAAGCTTCACAACACTCAACAGGGCAAGCATACAAAGAAAAGATTAATATTAGTGATCATTACCATTATGAATAGCTTCAGCCAGGATTGATGAACATGGGTCTTCCTTTCTAGAAATCTAAAGAGCTGCATCAGATAAACACACTGCAAAAGGCACCTGCTTTGCTATTAAAAGCCCCATTGCTGTGCTGCTGTTCAACCAAAGGATGTGATGAATAATAGAGAGCATACATGTATAACTCAATGCTGGTTAGACTATGAAGGTATATAGTCATGCTCTCACCACTATTAATGGCTAGAGAGCTAGCATTGTATAGGCAGTTCCTATCACCAGAGGTTCTAAAGCCGGTATTAGATCAAATGATTAGCAAAGCAGCTATACTGCCCATACAGAAGCATCATTAAATTATTCATGAACTAGCTCAGCTACTGCATATTCAATGAATTATTACTAATTTAAAAAATTAACGGTTCCTTATCTTACTGGGTACTGGTTTCTAAAGCGGGATTCCACGCTTTCCGGGAACTGGAGCTTTGCAAATTGACACAAAGACAAGGAAGGAATCCCACCAGCGACAGCTTTCTTCGCCTCCAAACTAACAATTTGCGCGCATTTTTCTTTAAAGTGCCTATGTCATGGTTGGGGAATTCACACATTTGGGATATTTAGACCCTTCTGCGAAAATTTATAATATATCTTCTTAGGCGGAAATTTCATCTTCATGGACTTTTTTACTGTTAAAGTTGACTATTTTGGCCTCTGACTGCGTGACAAAAAACCTGGAACTAGCTGCCGGAAGTGACGTCAATTCAGAGACACGCTAAAACTGTTTCAAGACATTTACATAAGGAATACAAGCCAAACTGCAGAATCTGTCGTTTTTTTCCACGGTATTCTTCTTCGGATTCGGTTGAGAGTAGACCGTCGTATAATTCACAATGTCCTGTAACTCCTCCAACGCAGATGACAGCCACAATTACTCAGATATGAACTTTATTCGTGGATACGTGATGGAGGTCGAAGACGACGCAAAGATGTCTTCCACGGACGCTTTCATAAATGAGCATGAATGATTTTTCAAGCCTTATCAAGACAAGCCAATGGCCGATGTAGATTGGATTGCAAATTATAACGAGCAAAGATGACCTGAAGAAGATAAATTGCAAATGCAACAAATTCGCTTGCAAGGACGCGATAAGGTCGAAAGTAGGGTAAGTTTATCAGCATGTATAATTGTTTAATACTGTTTACCGACTGCTGGAGCATTTTCAAAATTTGTATCGTGTGTATGTATTTATGGGTTTAATTTAGTCTTTCGCTAACGGGTTTAAGTGCACACAACGGCTTCGGAATGCAAAGAAGGTCATTCCTTATGTAAATGTCTTGAAACAGTTTTAGCGTGTCCCTGAATTGACGTCACTTCCGGCAACTAGTTCCAGGTTTTTTGTCACGCGGTCAGAGGCCAAAATAGCCAACTTTAACAATAAAAAAGTCCATGAAGATGAAATTTTCGCCTAAGAAGAAATATTACAAATTTTCTCAGGAGGGTCTAAATATCCCATATATGTGGATTCCCCAACCATGACATAGGCACTTTAAGTAGACAAATCCTTTCCTCTTTTCCCGCAGGAGAAAAATCTCCATCAAATATATAAAGAAATTGCTGTAAAACATTGTTGGAAGCCATCGCGAAAAGAAGAAAAACAAGTATGATACTGTGACGAACGGCGAGAAGACACAATGAGTGAAAGCCTCAGAGCACGTTGTTGCTATCAGTATGGTTAAATTATATAACACTGTCCGTAGACTGAAATATTGGGGTATGCGGCAGGGTATACGAGATGTTTACCGGTGCTGACCAGTGCAGGAATGTGCTAAATGCGCTCTTCTGATTGGTCTGCACCCCTTCTGCATCGTTCTGGACACTAAATAGTGCCCCGGCGAGTTCCACTGGTGCTCCAGCCATTTCTACTCAGGTGCCTCGAGTGATACCACAGAAACAGATTCAGGACTGGCTACAACACTTCAAGTAATCAAATTATCAGGCAACGTAATGCGACGCACCAGCAAGACCCTTAGCAACGACTTGACACAGACAACAGAACCGAAGATCTAACCGAAGATGTCGTCATGAACTTTTCGCATAAATTAATTTTGGGAAATTCTGACCGGTGCTTTAGCACCTCTTGCACCCCACTAGATCACCCCTGCTATTGACACTTGAATTTATGAACTACGCTTGAACGAAGAGCAAAAGGGATTTGGTCTTTAAAACGGAAAAGGCTTGACAGACGTTGAGTAGGTTTAAATGCGATCCTAAGCTGGATTTGGGGAAAGGCGGAAGCAAACCACTTTTTAGCATAAAAATTTTTTAGCATTTTCCAACCGAATTTTTAGATCCCTGTGTTCGTAATTTTCTCGACAAAATTTTCTGCCCTTCTTCTAAAACTTTCTCCGTCCCCAAACGCGTTATATTTTTTTACACTTCCGTTTACTGGACAACATTCCCTTCAGATTCGCCAACAACTTGTTAAACTTTTTGTTTCCGCCTTTCCCTAAATGCAGCTTAGGATCGCATTTAAACCTACTCAACGTCTGCCTAGCCTATTCCGTTTTAAAGACCAAATCCCTTTTGCTCTTTGTTCACGCGTAGTTTATAAATTCAAGTGTCAATAGTGTCAGTCATTGTATATTGGTGAAACATTTCGCCACTTACATACGCGTGTTTCGGAACACTTAGGAGTTTCGGCCTACGCAGGAAAACTGCTTTCTTATACCTCAAATTCTAGTGTTTTAGCACACCACGAACAAACTGATCACTCCATCTCAATTGATGACTTCTCGACTCTCAGCACCTCCTCTACCAGCTTTGAACTTCTTCTCAGGGGAAGTCTGCTAATAAAGAAGTTTAACCCATCTTTCAGCGCTAAAATTACATCTGTTCCTAACATTCCAGTCTCATGTTCTCATGTTAGTTGCATCTTCTTACCTTATCCTCTTACTAACTCACTATCCACACGTTATCTCATCGTCCATCTCATTAACACGTTAATCCTTTCTTACACCTAATTACTTCCTGTCATTGTTAATAGTTAGCATATATTCCAAACACCTGTATATATTCCTCACTCTGAAGATGTCGCAAGACTAGCGACGAAACGTCAATAAAATTGATTTCAGTTTTTATTAAAGTCTCCGTTATTATGGGTCTTTTCACCATTTCGGTTGAGTTACCTTGTTTATAAGCCCACTGATTTTCGTGAGTAAGTTCATGATCAACCATATGGTAGCCAGGTAGGCACCTTCCTAGCACAACTGAACGCATCCTCACAACAGCAGACGCATTTACGTACACGTACCTATTTTCAAACATGGTGTTGCAGAGCCCTCGATGATTCTGCTCTGGTTCTCGATTTACATAGAGAGCAATCGATGGGGACTGTATCTATCCTTTTAACCATATAATTTTCGACTTGTTCCTGCTACTGATGATGTTCGTCAGACAAGCCCAGAGCTTTTTGTCACACTCCTTTCAGAAGGAATTTACACCCTAATCTAATTACAAGGACAATGAACTATTGAACACACGTTATTCATAAACAACAAGCATTGTCAGTGTAACCCGAGTCCAATTTCAGATTGTCACTACGCCTAGTTCTACAAATATATTAACAACAACTTTATATAAACTTATCCAACACATGGCCGTGAAAAAAGAGTTTAAGTGCCAGCAACGCTGATGACGTCAGATCGGGAACGAATTTTACTTCCGGCCTGACTTCCTTATTGTATCCTTGTTATTGAGAGATTGGAAAGCTCTACTGAAACGTTTGCTTTTCGGTGTTTCTGACAAATATCTACCTATGTTTCTGACTCCAACGGAAGTTTAACGTAATTTCATTAGAATTTTTGCTTAACTGGCGAATTGATGGTCAAGGAAGTGCTGAGCTAACACTCACTAACACAACGACCTTGTTACGCGGAGACGGTGTTGTCTTGCTACGATGAACCCATTGCTAATGGAAAACGGATTCGGCAAAGCAAAGATTTGGAACTTGAAAACACACGTTGAATAGGTCATAAAAACGACTGAACAAAGAATTTTCTTCCACAGACTGGCGAGTTTTGTAAAGAAAAAAAAAAGTTGTCTGTTACTGTGCTTACACGGCGCCAGTCTTGCAAGAGATGTTGACACCGGAGAAGACTCATCGAGAAATAGATTAAAGACGGTAGTTTCATGGGGTTTTCGTGTCACGCAACAAGTAATCGTGCTAGTTCACTCTCTGACAATTCCACGCTAAGATGTCGGTTTAATCCTTTAATGCGTGCTGTTTTAATACGGGACGAACTGAGACACATTGGTAGTTTGCTTTGCAAGTCGTCTGGCTGCTCTGGCGTTTATGAAACTTGTGTTATGGTGTTATAAGGTGTAGATATTTTACACGTTTATTGTATAGTTTGTCTGCGCCTGTATTTATAGACACAAACGGATTATCCATCGAGTTGAATCATTCACATTAATTCGTCCATTACAACGAACTAAGCAGCTATTTTGTCCAATTGTCCGTACTTTATACACGGACGAACTTATGATATCAGACTAACTAAAATACTTGCCGGAGAGGAATCAATTTGCGGCATAGGGAAATTCGACTTCCTTTCGAGACTAGGGACAGAAACAGCAAGGAATTGATACAAACTAACTAACGTAGAACAGTTTGGAGAATGTGGATTTTATGGATTACTAAGTGAAATCGATTGGTAATTTGATATTTTTACAAGCTGAACGGTTTCAGTAATGCCGCTCAGATCTGTTGCTTGGTTTGTTTCCATTTCTTGATCTTCCAGTTAGCCCGAAGACATTGTCGCTTCTTGTCTAATCTAGCAATTTTTTAACCCAAAGTAAGCAACTGCTTAATTAAATCGAAGAATGTAAGGTATTGATTTATTGACACGAGTATGTTGATTTCCTTGCGTCGGATCCCTTATGACACTCTTTCTGAAAGTTCAACTTCGGTAGCATCTCAATATACAAATATATGACGGGTAATGGATCAATCCTTTATATGCACTTTTGAGCCGACAAAGCGCGTTTGTGCGTTTTGTGTTCGACGAAGTCAACTCATTTGTTGGCCTATAGCTTTTGCTTCTGTATTTGAACCATTCGCGAGAGATAAATTAAATAACGTACCGTTTGCGCGTGTTCGAACACTCGAAAATAATGCAGCATGAAGGCATTTTGTGTTCGGCGTTCCCAGTTACGGCAACAAAAAACAAAGTAAATAAATAAGCGTCTAATACATTTCCATTCCTGATTTGACGTCATTACCGTGAATAGGACTCAGACTTCTGGACTGCCGGCCAAGTTTTCAAAAATGCTATTTTTCTGTGCTTGGTGTAAAATATCAGTAAAAGTATTTATCCGTTATAAGAAAGTTATATAATCTAAATCCTGGAAACGGGGCCAAATTTTAGAAAAAAAGGATAATCAGAATTTCCGCATATGCACTCTAACTATCATGAGTCTTTCACAGCCAAATCAATCATTCCAGAGTTGCATGTTAGAAGTGGAAGGACGTGGGAAATAATAATAAATTATGGCAACAATTTTTTGACTTTATTAACAGACAAAACCTTTTCTTGCAGTTTCCAGAGCTATTATTCTTTACATCTAGGGTGTCAATTGAGCTGTTCTCAAAATAAATATGTATAATTGGTAAAAAGAGAATGCTCGATACCACATAGTAGAGCGTTTATAAATGAATGTTTCCTTAAAATAAGTTCGTTACTACTCGGAGTTTCATGCACAAGGCAATCGTCAGGTAACTGAAATATAATCCTCTTAACCCTTTCTTTATCTCGATAAAAATTAGTGGGTGACAGGTTTTGTCCTTCCAGTTGGTGTCTTTTGCCGGTTGATGTATTTTATACAGCATTGGCTTTGGTGGCGGCACTTGGAAAATAATTTTAATCTTTTGTTTAATAAAGTCCTCTTGTGGAAGGAAAGAATCCATAACAAAAACAACCATACGTTCATTTCACTCGACATCGTAGATTTTTATCCCTCAATTACCGAAGATTTGTTAAACAAAGCCATTTCCTGGGCACAAGAAATTATCACTATCCCCTATGAACAAATCATAGCTGTCCACCACAAACGCAAATCACTATTATTCAACGACAACAAACCATGGGTAAAGAGACAATGCTCAAACTCGTTCGACGTAACAATGGGAAGCTATGACGGTGCTGAAATCTGCGAACTGGTTGGCCCATTCATACTTAACTCCCTCAAAACGAAATACGGAGAGAAATTAGGTTTATACCGTGACGACGGTCTAATTGCCTTTAACTACAAATCACCCAGATAAGCCAATAAAACGAGGAAAGAACTTTGCAAGATTTTCAGCAACTTCGGTTTTAAAATTACCGTACAAACCAACATGAAAATTGTCAACTTCCTTGACATCACGTCAAATCGGAACGACGGAACAAACCAACTCTACCGCAAACCTAATGACGATCCTATCTACATCAACAACAAATCCAACCACCCACCTTCTATCCTCAAACAATTACCCACTTCAATCAATAAGAGAATTTCCAAAGAATCCTGTTACCAAGAAACCTTCAACGCCGCAGCACCAATCTAAGAAGCCTTACGAAACAGTAACTTCGACGCACACCTTTCCTACTCGCCACAAACCGACAATCACGATAACCAACCACCTAGCCAAAAGCGTAACAGAAGTCGCAATGTCATCTGGTACAACCCACCCTTCAGTAGAAACGTTACCACCAACATCGGACGTCTTTTCCTCAAACTAATCGATAAGCATTTCCCTCAATCCAACAAACCGCACAAAATCTTCGACTGAAACACCTTCAAAGTAAGCTATAGCTGTATGGACAACATAAAATCTCTCATCAACAAACATAACCACCGAATCCTCAAACAGAAAACAACCCAAACCCCCAAAGAAAACGACTGCAGTTGTAACTGCCGAAAAAAGTGATAACTTTTATTGAAGGTACATATATACATGAGACAACTACACTACAGCAAGACAGGTCTAAAAGAGAGCAGATACAATAACGGGAAGTTCTATTGTCAACACAACACGAGTCACACCCTTCATCATATTCTCAACAAAAAGAACGAATGCCCATTCAATGCATGACTAACAACGTGATCTACAAAGCTGAAGTGACAACCACAGACTATCAGACGACAAAGCAATATATTGGAATGACGTCCAACGCATTCAAAAACAAGTTCAGAAACCACCAGAAATCCTTCCGCGACAAGAATCACCAGAATGAAACCGAACTTTCAAAATTCATCTGGTCATTAAAAGAAAAAAAGAAAGAATTTGAAGTAAAAGGGTCAATTTTGAAGCGCGCGGCTGTTTACTACAACGGAGCAAGAAGATACAATCTCTGTCTTGAGGAAAAACTCTAAATCATGAAAGCTGACAAGAGGACTTTATTAAACAAAAGATCAAAATTATTTTCCAAGTGCCGCCACCAAACCCAATGCTGTATAAAATACATCAACCGGAAAAAGACACCAACCGAAAGGACAAAAAACCGTCACCCACTAATTTTTATCGAGATAAAGGAAGAGTTAAGAGGACTATATTTCAGTTTCCTGACGATTACCTTGTGCATGGAACTCCGAGTTGTAACGAACTTATTTTAAGAAAACATTCATTCATTTATACATTCCGTCTGCAGTTATATATATTTATGTATGTATGTATGTATGTATGTATGTATGTATGTATGTATGTATGTATGTATGTATGTATGTATGTATATATGTATATACATATACAGTATATTTGTAGTTTTACCGCAGATTATCATCATTATTATCATTATCATCATTATTATTATTCCTTTGTCAAAATGGTTCATGTCCTGTAAATTACGCTTACACTTATCAATTTGTGTCGCCGATTTGGGTTGCAATGGCGTTGTAAGGTAAATCGGTAAGTGTAGTTACTCACACCACATGGCCTGTCAGAGCAGCAAGCTCCATTTATTGTTGCTCGCCCCTAGTTGGCTGCCCTTATATGCAGTCCTTGATGACCCTGGAGAAGAGGGTGAGGGCCCTGATCCAGATACTATCAAGGATTATCTGGCAGATGCGCTGGTATTACTTGGCAATGCCCACGTGAGACCTAATACCTGGCGCCACCGTCGTTTTACTGAATTTCTCAATGAAATATGAATATGCACTTTGAAGGAGGGCATACCCACTAACCAACATCTTTTCCCTGCCAAATTTCATGGAAAGATCAAGAAAGAACATGATCACACTTCCACGACTAGAAAGCTGACAAGTACGCCTTCCAAAAAATTGAAATCCGCCTCCCACCCAACTAACGTCAGCCCTTTCGAAACATCAGCAACAGTAGAAGTGCACGCACCCAAACCACATTGCACAAGGAAAGAAGTTTGTTCCACTCCTTTTAATAACATGAACAGGCCAAGCATAACCGACCATCCACTCAGAACCCCAGTCAACCATATTCACGTGGAATAGAGCCATTATAACGATCCGTTTCTAAGCTTTCGCCGTATTCCTTGCCCAAAGATTTTAACAGCTCGTTTAGTTCATTTACAAGCATTTGGAGAGAATAACCCAAGATAACTGGGTCCTCCAGACAGTTGCAGGTTACAAGATACCGTTGACAGTAACTCCCAGGTAATGGCACTCAAGAATTGCAAAGGTGAAATCCCCCAAACAGGCTCAAAAAAGAAAAGCCATTCAGTCTTTACTGTAGTGAAGAAAGTCCAACTTGTAGGGGACCAATTTATTTTTTCTCTGTTTCTAGTCGAAAAGGACATGAGCAAAGAAGAGTAACGTTCTATCATCAACCACAAACCCTTGAATAGATTTGCCAAGAACTAGTCATTCAAGATGGAAGGCCTTCCAGTGGTGTCTTCTCTGATTCAATCCAGCGATTATATGAGGAAACTCGATCTAAAAGATGCTTATTTCTTATTACCAGTTCACCCAAACCATCGCAAGTTTCTCCGGTTTGACTTCGAAGGGAACATATTCGAATTTCAGTGTCTTCCCTTTGCGTTAACATCAAACTCCCAGGGTCTTCAAACGTCTCATTACTCCAGTCATAGCCATCATAAGGAGTCTAGGAATCCATGTGATAATCTACCTGGACCATATGCTATTCCTGCGCGAGAATCCCAGAATTCTACACTCAATTTTCAGGAATTTCAAGAGCCTTTTAGGGGCCTTAAGATTTCTCATAAACCTGAAGAATTGTTCTCAGCAACCGTCCCAGAAACTAACCTTCCTGGGAACTATATTGAATTCAGTGACCGTGTAGCCTGTGTAACCGGCGTTCTGTTTGGGGAGACTGGAGATGGAGGAGAAAGGAACGCCGGCCAAAATCTTATTTAAAAGTTCAAACAAGCGTTCATTAACATGGGCATGTTTACATAAAACAACCATCAGAGACTAAATTAAATTGAATACATCGACCGGATTTCGAAGGAAAATTTTTTATTAAGCGTCCTCGCACTCAATATGTCAACAATATGGAAATCGCAGACTAGAATTTGGATCTTTAAGTATTTCCCGGACACCTGTCTCTTGCTCAGTCTCGGCGGACGTGAGTTTGTTAAGAGTCAATTCAGCAAAGAAGCGGTGATTCTGAGACTTCGCTTCGACAACCTGGTCGGTAATCATACTCGCTCTCTAGTGGACTAATGACTAGATAGGATGAGCACTGCCTGGCAGTTTTCGCGTCTTGAGCAGAGGAACTTAATTTTACCATTACAAACAAGTGGAAAATCAAACTGTTTTCTAATCCTGCGGGCAAAGCAGCAAGGACGTTTCGACCTTTGCGTAAATCTATTAATGACTGTCGCAATTCGGGTTTCAGATTAACTTCATGCAATAAACGTTCACAGGGGTGGATCTAGGATTTTCTGTGACCAGGTTCTAAGTGCCAAAGGCACAATATGTCCAGAGGGTCTGGGGGCATGCTCTCCAAGAAAACTTTTGATTCTGAAAAGCCCAGGAACATGGTTCCCTACATTTTGGGAGCATAATTTTTGGAAAAAAATTATTGCTTGATAGGTAAATCTTTGAGTAACTCATGCAAAGAAAGGTGAATTCTACAGTATATGGTGCAACAAAAAATGAATTATCAGACCATGGCCACTAAGATATTATGCCAGCATAGCCGCAACTAAAACCGGACATTTTGTACTTTAATCTGTACACAATATTGAAGATACAATGGACTAAGGAAACAAATGGCATCAAAAGCTTGACAATTTTCGCCAAACAATCAAAACGAACAATCCATCTTGTGCAACAAACCTCAAACCTCAATTGAAACTCTCTTTTACTTTTGGGCAATTATGCTTTGATTTTATTGACCAAGTGATCATGGCATTTGAGGTAATTATAAAAGATGTCAGAATGTTTTCAAACAGGTCCCATCATGTTCAGCACAAGTTGCAATGAACAAGTACTGTATTAGCAACACACACGGACAGTCGATGATTCATGCAATGAACATAGACACCTTTACTGAATTCTTGCTGAACAAATGTTGAAATACCGACAGACCATCCCACTATGTCACCAGTACCATAATAGGAATGACTGCAGCAGTAACTCATGGACAACCTAAGCTCTGACAAAGCATTAATCATTATCTGATTGATTGCTTCTCCAGTTGTTACTTTTTTAAAAAGGTGGTAACCTACAAATCCTTTACAGCTAATTTTGCCACATCAACAAATCTAATAACCAAAGGCAAATTTTCTTTGTTGGAAATATTGGAAGATTCGTCTGGAATTAATGGGAAATATTTGCTGGCTTTAATTTCGGCCAATATATCTGACATAATATTTATTTCCACGGAGGCAATCACTTCTGTTTTTGATTACCTTAGAAATGGTCAATGCATTTCGTGACGCATTTTTAAGATGTACTTTTAGAGCTTGATCACCACTGTCAATTCTAAATGCTAACAAGGCATTGAAAGCTGCCTTGAAGGTACAGTAAATTTAAGTTATTCACCACGTCGTCTCTCCGAGCTCATAGAGTCTTATAAGAAACTGATTTCCTCCGTACAGAATAACTGTCTTGAAGCAAGACTTCATAATTTCGCGATTCTTATTTATCTGTGCTTGCATTAACTGGTCCAGCAGCTATAATTATTCACAACTCTCTGCCCTCTCAAATTGTACATAAAATTAGCTATGGCTATGACAGAATGGTTTCGCTGCTTTTCACCTCGTAAGCGGAGATTTCACCACACGCCATTCCACAGCAAAAGCAAGGCAGACAAAACGCTCCATAAATCCTACGTAGACTATACTAACCATGAAAATCGAAGCGGCCATTCTTGCCTGAACTTTTGTTTCTTACCAACATTTGCCGTCATCCCGGGAAATCAATATTCGGCATCCATTGGCTTCCACACGTTTTGAATGTATTCGAACTTCTCAGCAGTCGAGTATCTTCCTTAGGTCTCCATAAACCAAACAAATATTGAAAGGAGAGCAGTCTCAGCGACGAGAAATTGGTTTTCCCACGCGGTATCACACATCTAATTTCCATTTTCAGCGCCGATTAAATAAACTTACTTTCGAACGTAAATTTACTCTTTCGAAAACGAACTGTTGAAGGGCGAGAGGGGGAGATTATATAATTTTCTGACCAGGTCATGACCAGATTCCGCTAATTAAATTTACAACAGTTAACCAATGATAGGCAACTTAGACCAGGTTCTGATGAGTGGTTTGGAGGTGTGATACTGATGGATACTGACTGGTTTCCACGGAAGGACGACTGATTAACATGCACGACGACTAAAGTTTGCACACAAACTTATATACAAGCCACCGAAAAGCATTACTACTCAGGGAGGAGTGGTTATTTCATGTTTTGGCCCAAGTCACGAAACGAAACCGAACGTCACCAAAATCGAATATAATTACGCATCTAGTAGAGGAAAATAAAACTCGGTTAGTCAGAAAAATTTGACAAGGTTCCAGAACCTGGTTGACCTGGTCTAGATCCGCCACTGGCTCAGACATATCAAGGAAAACTTGTTCGAACATCCATCTTGAATGCTGTTTTCAAAACGGCGACAAACAATATTTATGATTGTAAATATGTTTATTTCAAATTTCGTCGCGAA
The DNA here is from genome assembly GCA_030142905.1 of Heliopora coerulea. Taxonomy (NCBI): domain Eukaryota; kingdom Metazoa; phylum Cnidaria; class Anthozoa; order Scleralcyonacea; family Helioporidae; genus Heliopora; species Heliopora coerulea. Next base: position 45,036 of record JASJOG010000065.1, read on the forward strand.
TTGCAACAACCTTGAATGACATCCTTTCACATATTAACACGTTGTTGACATACGACTCAAAGAACCAATGGGAATTGAACCGAAGGTTTTGGTCCCAAAAATCGCACTTTTAAATAAGACTTTGGCAGGAGTTCCTTTCGCCTCCATCCCCAGTCTCCCCAAACGGAACGCTGGCCACGCAGGCTAGTGAACATGACACTGTCACTTCCCACGGAAAAACTCAGTCTGATAAAGGACTCCTTACGTCTATGTGCTAATCAGAAGTGCACCTTGATGAATCTTGCAACCCTACTAGGTCGCATGAGCCATGCCTCCCAGCATGGAGTTTCGCTTGCCCCCGTGCACTATCAAGCACTCCAGAGGGTCCGCGCGCGGGTTCTTCACTAGCATCGATACAAAGCCAAATAGATAATGTTCAATCTTCTTCCAGGTTTAATGTCAGATCACAGTGGTAGATATCCCAATAACCCACCAGCAACAATGGCCAGTCCCTCAGACCTCCTCAGTTCGATATGACCGTTCACTCAGATGCATCTCGCAAGGGTTAGGGAGCACTGAAGCCTAGAGGAATCCAGACTACACAAATGTCCTGAAGCTGAAAGCGGCTCTCCTAGCAATCCAGGCGTTTACCAAGCTTCAAAAATCAAAACCAAACCTAGTCCATCTATGCATGGACAACAGCACTACGGTAGCCTATATCAATCGGAGGAGAGGGACCCACTCCCCAACCCTGCCAGCGATAGCATTAGATCTCTGGTCTTATATCGTGAGATTAGGGTCCTGGGTAGCAGCAACTCACATATCTGGGGTACTCAACGCGGACGCCGATACAGCCGCTCGCCAACTCAACCCAAGGACGGAATGAACACAAAATGTCCAAATCTTCCAGCGAGCTATGGAAAGATTTTACATGCCCGAGATCTACCTATTTGCTTCCAGACTGACCCACCGAGTCCAGATCTATATCTCAAGATTTCCAGACCCATGGGCGACAGCAGTCGATGCATTTCTCTAGGACTGGAGTCGGTGGAAGAGTTGAATACATCCTCCGGTGAACGTCCTACTTCGAGTCATCAGAAAGATTCGAAACGTCAGGACATCAGCTTCAGTGGTAGCTCCGAACTGGCATGGACCCAAGCAGCCATGGTACTCACAGACCCTACAGATGTTTGTAGATTACCCACTGGTCCAAACTCCTACTTTATGTTCAGTTCGATCCCCAAGCTAACCATCCCTTGCGCACATCCCTTCATCTGAGGATATGGCCAGTATCCGGAGACGTTTTGAAACAGCAGGTTTTTCGTCAGAGGTTGTCAATATCATCCTGGCATCATGAGAAGAGTTAACCCAAAAAAGGTATGCAGGACCCTGGAAGGCCTGGGCAAACTGGTGCGCCGTTCCTGGATGGTGTCCCCTTTCAGCTCCTGTAACCGAAGTTCTCTGCTTCCTTGCGACGCTGCTGAACGAGAAGCATTTACAGTACCGAACCATAGAGGTTTACAAGTCAACTATCAAACCACGATTTAGTAGGTTTAACTACATTAGGCCAACGACCACCTGTCTCTCGATTCATGAAAGGAGTGTTTAATGCTAAGCCACCAAAGCCTAGATACTGTCGTAAATAGAGTGTTGGGGTGGTATTGGACTTCTTGACAGCCCACGAACCATAGGAAGAACTCTCACGTAAGACACTTACCTTAATAGTAACTCTACTTTTAGTATTTGCCACCGCAGTTCGGACTCATGAACTGGCAGCGTTGGATCTTGATTTAGCCATGATATTTCCCCTGCGGGTAAGACACTTACCTGACGGGGAGATGTAGTTCTCTGAGCTCCCTCGACGATTGATATGAATAATACAGTTCCCCGGCCAAATACAATAAAAGAAGATTTCAATATTGTTAAGCATTTGAGATCATACCGGGAGTTTTCAGTATTCTGTTGCCCCTAGCTAAAGTCGCTAGAAACCTCACCGACGACGCTCATTCAGAAGATATAAACTCATGCGTAAAAGCTTTTATTATTGTGGTACCCAGATCGCGCGCACACTGCGATCTCCACTAGTGTTATTCATATCTGTCTTCGAAGGAGCTCAGCAACTACATCTCCCCATCAGGTAAGTGTCCTACCCTCCGGGAAAATATTGTTTCTCGCCGATAAAAAAAGTAGTCCGAAAACACCTTAGCTGTAGTACGCGATAGGAAATGTGACAAATATTTTAGCTTATGTCATGGCAAAAATGCCAATTAACTTACGCTAGTAAGTGACGTTAAAATGCGTCTCCAGGTAGATTTCTGAACGATCGATTCCTTGGATGATTAATCCAAGATAGCACATTACTTACAGTATGTTTTGGTGACTTTGGCTGGCGCATTCTCTGCCAATATCATTGCGAATGCGACAAAATTTGGTAAATTGTTTCTAGATGTTATTATCTTTATTTCAAGTCAATACTGCCGCATTGCTAAAGTTCCCCCTTTAACACCGCAAGAAGCGTTGAATGGAGGGTTGTGAGATGGCAGATAGTGGATTCAAAATGTTAACTGCTGACTACAAGGGGTGAACAATCGAGATATAATGAGATTACGGGTTCCGATGTGCGATAATCAAAAATTCAAATTTACCACGGTCACAACCATATAGCTCAAGTGATTAATCAGACTAGAATACATAGGGTCACTGATTTGAATCCTTACAGGCATTGTGTTTTGCTTGTCCAACAAGGTGATTTCAAAGCTAAGAGGAACTATCTTTATCCTAACCCAGAGATGACTACCTTCGTACAGCTCAAAACTATTACGAAAGATATAAAGTTAAACATACCGAAACCACTCGGACTGTCAGGGTGTTGGAACAACTCCGGATCATTGGCTTGCCTAACAACGACATAGAAAAGGCAAACACGAATTAAAAGAGCGAATTCAATTGAGTAGCAACCCGTTTCTGTATTGCTGGTAGCTGCATTATAATCTCAAGTACATACATGGGAATTACACCATGTTTTAACCCTCAGTTGTGCCGGATTTAGGTTTTGATGGGCCCGGGGCAAGTGCTAATCAATGGGCCCCCATGACCCATCCAGTTAGCTATTATTTTCTGCTAATTCACATGTGTTTCTATCTAAATAGCGGAGGTTGTATTATAATACAGTATATACTAAATTATGCAAATTTCTGCCTCCCTGTTATAGTTTAACCAGGAAAAATCAACAACATTCTGAAAGCATTTTACCACGAATTCATCCACATACTGTACCTTTTCTTTTTATCAAATATTTTGATGAAGGACTAATTAGATTTGAAATAGCATGTTATTCCTCGCATAACAATATCAAGATTTTTAATATGTGTCAAGATCAAAATTTTCGTCCTATAAATTAACACAAGTGATTGGTGAGTAGATTTCCCTGAAAGACTACACGCTCAATTCTTTGAGGATCCAACGACCTACGATTTAATGTCGTTATCTGCGAAGACGTAAATATCCAACCATTCCATGATGTTGATGCAAAAGACACACACACACGTTTTAAGACGTTGAGTAGAGATCCGACCAAGAATCTACCACGAGTTAGGAAAATTAATGTGGTCATCTCTACATCAGAGCAATTATTTGAAATCAACAAAACTGGTTGAAATTAAGGAAAATGTTTGTCATGCACACTGTTCTGACCATCTGGAAAACTGGCTTTTGTTAAGCTAACGGTTAGTAATGGTTAAGACTGCTAGGACACCAAACTCAGATCTCTGAGGTGTTTTAAAATGTAAATATGTTTAATATGCTTTCATCAATCTCGGCTATTAGATATTGCGTATTTATTCCCTATTTAAGATTTGTTTCAACATGCAGAAAAAATCAGGGTTCCTTCCCTTATCTCATTAAAAATCTTAAGGACTTTTCACGGACTTTTCGTGGTAGATTTAAGCCGTTTTAAAGGACCCATGGCATACAGCATCCAACTTCAAAAAAAACCCCTAAAAATATATAACACATTAATATAATGCCATAACTATGTCAAGTGCCATGATATTGGGAGGACCATCTCTGATTAAATTTGAATAAAGATGAATGATTGCAAATACACAATACAAAATAACCCATGGCTATTCAAAATTAATATCAGCTTTATTAAAAAGCAGCCGGGCAAATAAAATTTAAGGCTTTTCATGAAAATGGGGAGGATTTTTGGAAATTTAAGGACTTTTGAATACTTAATTTCAAAATAAAGAAAATTTAAGGACTTTTATGGTTATTGAGGACCCGTTTGAACCCTGAAGATTACGTGTATTTGTGGACTGATTTTCAGCTTTAAAACGACTAGCTCCTTATGTGATTACTAGGGAATTTTAAATGGTAAATGGTATAATTCTTTGAAGATTAACTTTCCAGCTGTAGGTCTGTAGGCTTTTTTTTCAAATTCCATATTGCCACCTTTTTTTAGTAACAAAGCTTCCCTCTTTACAGGTTATGTTAACTTTTCCAATAAATAACAAATAATGCCAACGATCAATCGTCAAACAATTCTCAACTTTTTTTTTTCGGAGGGGGGGTTGGCAAATAACTCACTCATGGTTCTCAGAATAATTTACTGTATAACAGCCAGCCCAAAAGTTCGTACAGATGTCGCTGAGAGCAAAAGCCAGATTGCCGAGCGTCTAAAGGGTCCGGAGGCATCCTTCCAAGAAACATTTGTTTGCACACACTTGTAGGTTGCCATTCCAGTATTTCGGGGTTCCAAAATTGAATTTACAGTAAGTCGCTAGGTTGACTACCAAAAATTATTAGCCTACAAACAAAAGTGTCCCCTGGAGTATTTTATTGAAATTTATTGCAATACGACTACAAGCATGTCAAGTATACCCGTGAAATAATCGCACGTCACATACTGTAGAATGCATCAGCTAAAATCGTAAAATAAGTTTGAGTTCGTGGCTTTTGTTCGACAAAATTTGCTTCAGAAAAAGAAAACGTTAAAAATTGTGCATCCAATCCAATAGAAACTGAAGGCAATTTAAGCTCGTGTAATAAAATGAAGTAAAAATATTTGGTAGCACTTTCATCAAGTATTTGTATCTTATAAAGCAGCAGAAAAATCTTGGAGTTCATTTAGTTGTAATACGCTGTAAGAATATTTGGAATTCCACTCCCCAAACAAATACTTTGATAAATCCAAAATGAAAAACAAAACCGTTTCTCCTATGTCGAAACGAGGAAAAGCTCTGAAGGAAAACAAGTATTTACACTTTTATAATTGGTACTTTTAGACATTTCAACGTTGGTTAACTTTCCTATACTGACGGGAATAATACCGTACTGATCCCAGCTTAACTCGGTCACACACCTGGCCATCGTCACGAACAACTTCGTAACCAGGGTCTTATCACAGTTGTTAAAAAACCCTGGTCCAAGCTAGTCACATGATTCCCAAATTTTGGGAAGTGTAAAAATCCATTGTGGGTAGGGTACTACAAGACAGTTTGTCGTACATCGAATGAGTTGTTGTTAAATTTGAGAATGTTTAATACAACGTTGGACAGCACTAGTCGTTCTAAGAGTTTTGTAGCTTGGCATAACTGTAGTTCAATAAAATAGGCAAAAGACTTTCCGCGGTAATCTCATGAATTTTATTGAAATTTGCAGGACGAAAGCTTAGCAAATTTCAATAAATTTCATGAGGTTACTGCAAAAATCTTCTGTCTATGTTACTAATCATCTTTAAGACCAGCATTTACTAATGAAGAGTATTAAATTAAGAACTGTCAAACCAAAGGCACCGGAACGACAATAAAAGAAGGGGGGCCATGGCAAGATCCCAGCAAAGGTACTCTATGGGTATGTCTGATATTGCGCTCCATGGGTAAAAATTCCAATGGCCAGTTGCCCTTATTATACAAGTGTTGAAAACGATAACCTGGATGTTATTCGAAACCTAATTTGTTATTTTCTTAATGTTCTACGTAAAAATAACGTTTAATTTAGCACCGACCCCATTTGGCAATCTTAAATTTGTTGCTTGATATTACTAGCCAGTTAAAAGGTGGCCCATAAATATTCTGACCCCCTCCCACTAAAAAAGTGGGAGGGCCAAGGTCCCCTTGGTTCCCAGTTTCCTACGTTCCGGTATTAAACTGAACCCAGGTCAAATGTCACGAAAGGTACACGGACTATGAAAGATGATAAGGAAAACATAAAAAAAAAAAAAAAAATTAAAAAAACATGTACATACATGTAAGGCTAAGGGTGACGTGTTTGATTGGACGAATCCTCAAAAGCATTCTAATCTCGTGATTTTAAACGATAGTAGATATAGAGATAAAATGCAACGTTTTCTGTAAGACGAGGACTTCCTGTCCCACGGAACAAAAAAATTTCAATGCATGTAACTGCTTACCAAATCGCACCTGCTTAAAAAGTCTAATCAAGTTAACTGGTCAGCCATCTACGGACTGATACCTCGATGAATCATATTCCCAAAACATGACCTTAATACCACTCCTCTAATGTCAATTTCTAATACAGATGCATGTATTACTGGACAATATCAGGTTAGTTTGTCAATAAGATTCCAGTAGGCCATGGATTACAATTCAGGTGATTTAAGTATGGCCGTAAAGGCATAATTTTGAGAGGGGGTGTTAAAGTACCTGGAATCAGATACAGTTTCATCTCCCCTGACAGTCATTGACTGAATAAAACTTATTGGAAAAGCTAATTTTCATGGTCAACCCTTCCCCATTACAAATTAAATTGCCCCTCAGTGACAATAATAGAAGACTGATTCCACTGCTATATTAAGAAGTGAGCAACAAATACTGGCCTGGAAAATTTTTGGGATTTAACCACACAAAATATTATTTAACTGAGTTTTTAAGGCTAACAATCATTTCGGGTTTAGAATATACCATGAAGCATAAAGCTGTTCATTTACAATTTTACAGCACATTTCCTTGCAAGACAGTTATTTTGTTTCCTTTCTGCTTTTTTTTATACACTGTACACATGTAGATCATATAGTTTAATGCAGTGGTTCCCAACCTGGGATCCAGAAACAATTTTTGGTGGTCTGCTAAGACTAAGGAGTCCACCAGGGATCTGCCAGGGGTCCGTGCAAAAGGGACAGGGTCTGCAGAAGGTGACTATTTTTTTTGGCAAATGACTACCTGCAATATTAGTTCAACTATTTTTTATTGCAAACTACCAGTCAATATCGCAAATTCCGAAGGGTGTAAGTGTAACATCAGAACTCGTAATTTTGAGGCTTTAACAGGTCACACCTTCATTGCATGTTACATGCAACCATGCTTCGCCTGTTCACCCCAAGCTTTGTTCGTACATGAAAAGTTCTCCAGCGTTTATCTGTCCATAAATTAATCATGAGTTTGAAAGGATCTGCCACTGGGAAGATTAAACTAAGAGGATGCAATGTTGAGTACTTAAAATTTGGTTTTATTCCATGCCGAACTGAGCAAAGCAAACCTGAATGCATCTTTTGAGGAGAAATTTTAAGCAATGAAGCACTGAAACCAGTGAAGCTGCAGTTTCAGTCGGGGAGGGGGTCCGCTGAGGTTTTTAAAATCAGCAAAGGGGTCCCTGGGAAGCAAAAGGTTAGGAACCACTGATTTAGAGGACCAACTCATACACAGGAATTTTGGTTGGTATGTGTCTCAACATATGGGCCACTGCCTCACAACATCCATTTGTACGACCAATAATTTTGCATGATACTGTACTTAATGGCAACAAGTTAGACATTATTTGTGCTATTACATAGACCTCAAATAATGACTGTTTTTTACCTTGATGCTGACAGCCCTAATCAACATTACAGAGTTCACTACAGTTCCATCCTCCTCTTTACATATATACTACTGAGTTACAATTAAAGTTTGTTCTTTTTACAGTTGTTATCAGTGCTCAACTTTAGTGGTAGTCCACTAGTCCAGGACTAGTAAAAATTGAGTTTGGGCTACTAAAATTTGAGAATTACTAGTCATTGGGCAAGTCCTATTACAAGAGGTTTTCGAAAGATAAGTAAAGAAATAAGCATTAAGATTCTGTTGATCAATAGTTGACACATGTATATTCATTTGAGGTAGATGAACAATCTTCAAGCTCGATACTCAGAAAATGATTTCTGAGCCCCAGACAGGGATCGAACCTGCAACCTTCTGATGACCGGTTAGACGCTCTAACCATTGAGCTACCGAGAGTAAGTCTCAGTAGCTCAATGGTTAGAGCGTCTAACCGGTCATCAGAAGGTTGCGGGTTCGATCCCTGTCTGGGGCTCAGAAATCATTTTCTGAGTATCGAGCTTGAAGATCGTTCATCTACCTCAATATATCCAAGTTCTCATGTTTCTCAAACATCAAACTGCTATATTCATTTGATCAATAAACTGTTATCCTACCAATCATGATAGTTTTTTTTGTTTGGTTAATCCTGTATTTAATTTTATTTTCCCACTATCAGTCAATATATAGTTTTACTTTAAACTCCTCACTGAATATTATCTTTTTCCATTATTGCTTATGAACAGTCAACAGGCTAAAGACAAGCTTCATATGATTGTTTAAATCTCACCAATAAGTCAAACATATAGATGCAAAAAACTATAACTAGATTGTTACATTTTATGTTTGCTTGAAAACAAAGTTAATTTAACAAAATATAAAAATTAATGAAAAACATCAGTTGATATTATACTGATATAATTCAGGGCTTGGCTACCAGGTGATACCTTCTGACTAGTAAATTTTAAAGCTGTTTATTCCTAAATTGATTGTACTAACAGTGGCTGTTTCATGAAAAGAATTAATGCCAAATATTGTTCTCTGCATCTTTGTAAATAGTGAACATGGCTGATTGTACCACTATAATATACCAGAACCTTGAACATACGTTGTACATGTAGGTTTGTGTACATTGCTTGCATGCAAACTTCAAGCAATTCTGGTAAAGTATGAATACAGGTTATCGATGTGAAGCATGTTTGAAACACACCACACATTACAATCAAATCATGTCAAATCTAAAAAGATTTTAGAATGGGAACAAAAAAGATTTATACAAATACAGTAACTACATGTAGCTACACACTGTCAGGAAAGCATAATCCTAAATAAAGCAAATTTAGCCAGAAATCCATATGATAAATAAGGTACACATACGTATGTGCTTTCCTAAAATAACCATCAGGCCAAAAGTGGTCTTCGATTTAAGCAAAATTTGATTTTATCCATAGCCATTTTCTCTTTATCAGAAGCCATTTTCTCTTTATCAGAAGCCATAGCCATGATAAAATTTGAGCCTTGTCAAAATTAAATAAGGTAGTCATTCAAAACCCTTAAATTAATGAAGCCAACTCATCAATTTAAAAATAAGAAGTCTCTTCTAGAACTGACAGCAGAAAATGATGTCAGTCAATGACTATTGATATCCTGAATAAAGTGCAGAGATAAAAATACAAAGTGTATAACCTAATCTCTTTTTTAGGTTGAAATGTGTAATTGAATTGTTATTTGTTTTGTATCATGGTACATGAAAGAAGTAAAATTAAATAAATGATGAATTAAATTTGTTTAAATTATCACTGTCTACATTTTCATTTTTGATAGTTTGTAAATATTAACATACCTTTCATTTCCCCACAACTGGGGAAAGACTAATGTGGTATTTTTAGAGACATTACCATTTAACTATTTATATTATCAACTACATTTTCACATGCAACAGTTTCATTGATGGGCCATAAATATCAGAATAAAGAATTTATGTAAAAAAGACAGAATTAAAATCCATGACTTAGAGGCATTGCTACATATCAGTTTGAATTGTTCCTATAAAACTAATCCCCCAAAAATTATCAAGTTTGACAACTACAACAGTACTTTCAATAAAATATGAATAAAGGTTTCAGCCCAGAACTAGGAAATTCTCCACCAAACAGGACTTAAACTATCACACATTATCAAAAAAATGTGGTGCTACAATTATATATTGTGCACTAATAATGATTATGTGAATTAAGCAAAAGCTATTCTGCAGTCAACCAAAATCCAGTCAGCTTACTATTTTCTTTGACAAGATTACGTTGGTGGTTACTGAAGATTTCAATTTTTTGACAGTACCTCTTCGTTCGCAAAGGACGGGTGCTTTCTTTATTACTCATGACACTGCAGCTACACCTGTCGAAAAAATAATGTATAAACTGATTGACGATGAGTTGATTCAAAACATATCCCACTGAATCTTAAAAATTCACGTTTGCTAAATTTAAAATACTTTATATTCGTAGTTATTTAGATCTCCTTGAATAAAACTTTTCGAACATTTACCCCAGGTATATTGTGTTTTATACTCTCAAAATAAACTGATAATCCAGATTGTTATGGAGAGAATCTAACATAGATTTACTGGAGCTCCAACGCTTTCAATAATAAGCACCAGTTAATTAATGCCATGTATGCCTTAATTATACATAGCAGTGAAAGATTTCAAAAGTTTGGTCCCGTTGAATACCTGCAGGCCAAAAATTTTGATACTTTGGAGAACTAACATGCATAAAAAAACTTCTGTATTCAGTCTAGGAAATCGTAATAAATATTCCCGAAACTTCGCTTTAGATCGCAAAGCATTGGCGTTTTGACATGACTGTACAAACTAATCCTTGACTTAAACATATCATACAGTACTCAATAAAACTTATGAAATCCAGAAACCGTACGAAATACGACTAATTCCGTCGATTCATGACCTATACAATGTTCTACGACACTTCTCATAATTGTTACACATAATTGTTACACATACCTCTCTACTGGCGAATTGAAATGCGTTGATTTAGCTAGCGGTGTTTAAACATTAAAAAGCTTTTAGAACGAAAGATTAGCCCAAGGACTTTCCCAAAGTTTTATAGCGGAACTGCAGCTGGAGAGAAAACTCCAAAATGGCCGTTGAAGAAAGCCCTTCAACGGCTCACATGATCCAACACTTTCCAAATCAAATTTGGCGCGCCCGCGTTTGCCAGGGGAGGGTGCCATAGTGAAATTTAAGAATCCCTTAGTGCGTCTATCGAATTTCCTTAGATTTCCTACAAATTCCCTGAATATCCATTACACCCTATTTGACCCTTCAATGCTGCATATTCTGGTGCTAAACACAATTCTAAATTTAATGGTAAGTCATTAAAACGTGGTATTTCAGGACATACTTTCGTAAACGGTCTGATAGTGGATCGGTTAATTGGTTATGGTTATATCGCCATGGGGCGTCATATCAAGAGACTTACTGTGCACTAGAGCAGGCATGTCAAACATGAGGCCCGCGGGCCGCATGCGGCATTTCATAAAGTCAAACGCAGCCCTCGACAATTAAAATTTTATTGATTTTCCGTCTATAATATGACCCGGTAATACATAATGTCCTGAATCAAAATGATGCGGCCCCTATGACAATATGTATTGGCAATGTGGCCCATAGGCACTTTTCAGTTTGACAGGCCTGCACTAAAGTAAAGTAGCATGTCAAGAAACGGATCTATTTTGTACGCGATGTGCGGAAATTCGAGACAACGGGGATGGAGTAGTTTTTCGCTGATTGCTTGTGACAAAAACATTCTCGTTCCCTGAGCCAGCATTGAGCATTATTTTCTTGATATTACGGGCCATAATCCTATTAGTTTTCATTAAGTCATTATACTTTACAGTGGTGTAGGAGGATTTACATACTAGGAGCCACTGTTAGGGCTGGAGGGTCCGTAACTCATCCAGCTACTATGAAAAAAGAGGCCCTGCTTTGGGCTTAGTTTTCAATTTACCATTTAACTATTTATTGATGAAGGAGCCTGGAATTGATTAACTTGAATACTAACATTTCAATTGAAATTTTCAAAATTCCCTAAAAATTTCTTAAAACATGAAATTCCTTAGATCATTCCGTAAAATCTCTCAAAATCGAAAAGTTTAGAGAACAATAATAACGTTTAACAACTAGGCGTGGCTTTATTGTACCCAGGACTGGACAGCAGGATTGCAATTGGTCGTAATCAGCGGTCGCTACTGGTCAGTTTCTCTGCAAACGGTTGCAGTCCAGAAGATTTTTTGCAGGCTCCAGGGGAGGATCTTTGGGGTAAACGTCCTTGTCTGCCTCCCTCTAAAGTCAATATAGTTCTCCATAAGTGTGACTTTTCAGGAGGTTAAGGACTGAATTAAAGTATAAACAGTTTTTCCTTCATTAAAATGCAATGCACCTAAAGAATTGAATGAATTCAAATCATTAAAATAAATACGTAGTTTCGGTTTCCTCTCAGGATCATCTGAACAACCGATAGTGTCGGGTTAAACATTTCATGTACACTTTATATTTATTTAGTTCGAATCTTTAAATCTAGGGAGTTTTTCTTGACTGCTCGGAGATGCACCACCGGGATTTCTGAAAGTGGGTGGAAAGTCAAAACAGAAGTTTATCCCCACGACAGACTTGTAGGTCAAGAAAGAAACTCCAGGGAAAGTTTTAGATTTAGGGAACCGAAAAGGTTTCAAAATTAAAATTTATTTCCGATTTATTTTTTTCAAATTTTGCAAAATATGACACAATTTTCTCCAAAAATATCCAGTCATTTTTTGGGATAGTAAATATTCCACACTGGGGAAACAATTGCTGCCCCTTGCTTGCTCCCCCTCCCAGTAAAATCTCGGAAAGGTCTCGGGGGAAGAAGAAAAAGAGAGTGAAACGGGAAAAAAGAAGGAAAAGAAAAAGAAAATCGAAATGAAAAAGAAAGAAGAAAATGAAAAGGGAAAGTGAAAGTGATAGAAATGGGAGAAATGGATGAAAAAAGAAAACAGAAGAATAAGGAAAAGTTAAAAGAAAACCAGACCATCCACCCCTACAAGTTCCGCCAGTATATATCACCTATAAGCAACAACCTATCGGTTGTTGCTTATAGGTGATATATAATTCCCTTAAATAGATGATATTCATCTTTTTGCGACCTTTTGTCAATTGACAATATTCATCTTTACATGCAAGGTGTATGACTTTGCTGACAATTCAGACAGCTCAAATTTCGGACCTAGAGAAATCTTTTATGACTGAAGTTTCGTTACTGATCATGCAACATATTCAGAGTAATGAAACTAGTTTACAAAAGGTGAGCTTAAATTATCTTGTATGATTACAAAAACCGTCTTAACCCCAGACTCTTCAACTCTCTTAGCAACCAATCATATTCTACTTTTGTAATTGTATAGGATAATTTAAGCTCAACTTTTGTAAACTAGCTTCATTACTCTGAAGACGTGGTATGATCAGTATTCCATGATTAGTGTTGAAATATCAGTTACTAAAAATTTCACTGTCTCAAATTTGAATTGTTTGAATTTTTCAAATTACATTTTTCAAAATTACTTGCTGGGCTTTAACATTTATTATCAGACTCCGATTCCCGCCTGGTATTTCAATTGCAATCACTAAACATCACTATTGACATTTCGTGACTGCCACATAGTCAGCACGATTATCAAACGTGCGCCTGAGCTCGCCCTGAGTTTCGGTAGCTCAGTGGTTACAGCACCTGACCGGTCATCAGAGAGTTGCGGGTTCGATTCCTGCCTGGGGGCTTAGAAATCGTTTTCTGAAGTATGAGCGTAACGAACGTTCATCTGTCATCCTTGATATTATGTCATCCATGATTACTAGTGTCAAGTAAAATCAGACTATGTTATCGGTATCACATTTTGCTTTTCGTCTTCCATTGCAGTCAGTTTAAACCGTAGGCTGTAACCTAATCCAATCCTACCTCAAATCATACTCGTACCATTGACCCCTACTCTTTTCCATCCGCCTGACTCGACACTTATCCTGATCCCTGTATTACTTCGTACTTTAGCACACAATCTCGCTCTCAAGTTTTGATCCCTCACCTTGATTGAACTCATGAATTCAAAGCCGGGTTGTGATTTTAAGTACCTCATTTTAAATAATAATTTTAGCACGTACTGGATACGAGTATCCAGTGGTAACTATGTAGTCATGCTGCTGTTGACTCTGGTCTTGATGACGTAGTTAAAGTGGAACCGGACCTTGCCAATCAAATGAAGTCTTGGTGAGCATTGACGGATTTCAGCCCGCTGTGAACTGATGTTAAATACTTTGCTGTCCGCTTTGGTAGTGTGTTCTGCCGAATCATTTTGTTTGACTGATAACCTTTAAAGCAAAAATTTAGATTTAATATTTGTTTAATTTGAATCTACAGATGGCTACATTTGCATGTTTAACAGTTTGCATAAATATTTGATAACATCATTGATTTTCATTTTTGAATTTGCGGTCAAAGTTGGTCACCTATCTCACCAGTTTCAATACAGCATTTTATTATCCTTCTTAATTCAGATTCAAGCTGCTATACATCCGTTACCTCTTAGCATAAAATTACTGCATTTCCCCTAATCATCAATTCGCAGTGGCTATCAAAGTTATCTAGACGAGTATTTGTATATGTTACTCCATGATTAAATACACAGAGAAACAAATGACAAACAAATAAATAAGTAGAAAGTTCGATCATGAAATATTCTCTGCGTGGCCATCACGCAAACCAAACAGCATATTAAGTCTTTAGTCTTTCATACTGTTATGAAAGACATATTTCACTAGCTTTGGTGGTCTGTATTGTGTTGTATTGTGAATTGAAATGGAATTTACGTGAATGTGGTCCGTTGTGAAAACAGTTCCTAAGCCACATTTGGACGATCGTGTCATGAAAGTTGTGATGTTTGTTTGAGTTTTGTCTGGTTCTGGACATGTGGAGACATTATCTTATTTTTGTGACCACAGCACCATAACCAATCCTCTTGAAAATTTCATGAACAGTGTTACCGATCTGGTTTAAAAGATTTTTGTTCGTATTGTCAGATTTACGGTCAAAGTACAAGTTGATGTTGTTTAATCCTTGCTCCGTGTGTATTAGTCTTACACATATTAATTAGGTACTTTACTAAATTCCAGGTATGATGTAATTAGTATTCTGTCTAGATCTGAGCTCGAAATACAATAGGAAACTGTCAAATAACATGGCTAGGATAAGGACCGTTACATTCTGACTTTACTATTTTAATTTTGCAAAGAACTGTATTCCTTTAGTATCGAAAAGTCTTTTTCAAACATCCTTGTTGATTATGTCACATTCCAAACAACGCCTTCACCTGGCAGAGCGAAAGGCTTGGTCAGAATGTATCTGATTGATCAACTTCTACCGTCAATCACTGTAAACTAAAATAACCCACCAAAAGTATAAAAAGGAGACACTCCTTTCCCAACACCACAGAGAGGAGCCAACGGAGAGGAGCCAACGAAGAGGAGTAGACAAAAGAGCAGACAAAGCAGTGCTGAAAAGCAAGTAGAAGAGAACTCCGATTCAGAAGAACTACTTGCTGGGGTGAACAGTTATTGGACATTTATAAATCATTAGTTACTGTACGTTGTCTTGTGATCCAATAAAGATCAAGCACCTCGCCAAAGCGTGACTCTACCGAGCTAATAATAACATCCTCTAATTTAACAATACATTCAAATATCACGCAAGTCCTTTTTTGTGTATGAAAATTAAAATATGAGCAATGCCGCTTTCTTAAAATCTCAACGACTAATAGTGCTTGTTTGGCAACTTGTTGTGAACCCTATTAACTAAACCGAATGACCACAATAGTTGAATCGGCATATTGAACCAATTGCCCATCATAATTCGGAATAAAAGTTTTCATTTATATCATAATTCTTCTAACTTCACGAAAGTATTTGCATCCTCACAGGACTCACAAGTCTTATTCTTTTATTTTGGCTAACGCAAGACAACTTTACTAATCAGCAGAGGGTCCCCTCTTTTGTAAAGGGGTGAAGACGGAACGTCAAAAATCAGGTGGATAACACTTTCATGTATGTTACAAAATACTTTAAAAGTTGTGTTAGGAAACATGTTATAAGGTGTGTTTTAGCCTTGTCCAAAATTTGACGCACCTTAATGTGTGTTTTCGAAAAGTTGTGCCTTCCTACATACCATGGTGTGTTTTACTACACATTTCGTATGTTTTACAGCACACCTTGACAGCCCATTTCAAATAAGCTAAGGTGTGTAAATTAAAAAAAAGTTAAGGGGTGTAATTTATCACACCTTAAGTATTGGTATTCTACACACTTTAATAAGCTGTGTTATACAACATATCTCAAGATATTTTGTTGAACACACCTGCACTTAAAGGAATGCATTACCTAATTAAACACAAAAGCTGGAACAAGATGAGTGGATAATGACATATAAACTGCTAAATGAACTTACATCAAGGAAAGGAATGAACTCTTGTTTATGTTCGAAGACTGTACATTAAGCCAATTAGAAATTGTAAAGATGCATTCTTTACCACACAAACCTATAACAAACATACTATATACACAATATATCTCATACAGATAAATTTTTCCATATTCATTAAAAGCTGCTGTAAATACACATTCTCTATGTATGAGTGCGTTGTTGAATTAGCCTAAAAGATTTGCAGAGGGTAAATTGCTGGAAAGGTGTGTTACTTGAAGAGGTGTGTTTCTCAAAAGGTATATTATTCAAAAAGTTTATTACTAGAAAAGTGTGTTGTTACAAAGGTGTGTTGTTAAAAAGATGTGTTATTTTAAAGGTGTGTTTTTTCATTAAAAGGTGTGTTGATATAGTAGGTGTGTTATTTGCAAAGATGTGTTTTACTTCAATGGTGTGTTAAATTAACACGCCTTTCTCCGGACAAAAGGTGTGTTCTCAAGGTGTGCTGTTTGATGGTGTGTTTTGAAACACTCCATGCATGGTGTGTTTCGTAACACATAATGGTGTATTTAGTAACACGCGAAGGTATGTTTCATAACACACCAAGGTGTGTTAATAAAATTTCCCACAAAAGGTGTGTTACAAAACACATCTTTTTTAGAGTGAACAGAACACAATTAATGAAACGAAACTTATCCAAGAACGGTTCGCGATTGGAATGCTCTACCTGAGGCAGTCATCCAAGTGTCAAGTACTGAAATTTTAAAGAAACTCGCTTTGAACCATATTTTTTAACGATAAATTGGTTTTAGTTATTTCTTACTTTTTTTCTTATTAATTATCACATGAAAAACTTTTTGCACTGGTAGGCAGCCAATCAGCGCGCGTTTTTTGCGAATAGACCCGAAAAGGAGCTCAGCAATACATGAATAATAAATTAATCATACTGCATATGCTCATTGTATTTTAAGTAAATAACAATTTTATTTCAGTATTTTAACATTCCAAGTGATCCTGTCAAGGTTTTAAGCCTGGTCCACTCAAGCACATTTTCTGTGGCAAATTTTTCAGTGATCATTCTTATTTGCTTGTATACATGAGAAAATTTACCCGAATTTTATGTGACAAATATATCTGTTGAAAAACTGACACGCCAGTTTTTAAATCGAAAAAAAGAAAATATCATACGTGAAAGTTGGTTCGTGTGTACAACTTGTCACCACTATCGGATCCAGACTGGGCTTGAATGGGGGGCAGTAGGATTTCCTCCTCTGCTCTGAGATTCTCCAAAGAAATCACATGTTCAGTTGTTTGACATTGTTTTAAGGGGTCATCGAGATGTTCAAGCGTGCATTTATTGTATTTTCCAGGGTATATATAGATGTATATACAGTAAAAACAATGTAATGATACATTTTCCCGAAAGAGGCGAAGTTACCAACGCATTAACACTTCTCTTTTATGTTCTGAATTGCATGTATCCGAATGAAATCTTTTAACTGACATTTTATGAACTACTTTGAAGATGAACACTTGTAGCAGTTTCCTTTCTTATTTCTTTAGTCGATAAGCAAATATATAAATTGCACTTGTTGAAAGGAGGCCCCCGGAGGGCCCTACCCTGGATCCGTAACTAGTCACAGAGAATTTACCGCATACTTAGAGGTTGGTAGTGGTTTCTTCAGTTTTGTCTCCACTGTCCATAGTAAGTTCTGGCACATAGGCAAACGAGTTTTCAACATAGCATTTGTTGTCTTTATGCACAGAAATCTTGCCACAGAAAACTTGCCACTTGCCGTTCTTTTGTCCAATAGAATACCATAATTTTTTAAGTAAAATCGATCAATATTTTTATCACCAATATATCCCTAGTTACGTTTTGAACATAACTAGGTAAAGAGTTCATTATAATTGTATACCTTTTATGTCATGGTTG
Organism: Heliopora coerulea; assembly: GCA_030142905.1. Classification (NCBI taxonomy): domain Eukaryota; kingdom Metazoa; phylum Cnidaria; class Anthozoa; order Scleralcyonacea; family Helioporidae; genus Heliopora; species Heliopora coerulea. Next base: position 63,275 of record JASJOG010000065.1, read on the forward strand.
GTTCGTCTGTTCTAGTTGTTATCTCGAACACTGAGAGTTTAATATCTTTGTTGTCTCGTGTAATGGTTGACCTAAAAGACCTCAACTATAATCGGCCATAAGCCCGTATTACATATCTGGCTGACTAACCTCACAGACTGAACAGCTTTGTCCACTCTTCGAGCAACCGAATTCAAATTTTATTCATAGAATAGTGAGTTCGTCACCGGATTCTGTGATATGGCAGTTAAAATTAGGTACGCTTATTCAAAGAATGAATACATTTGTTTATTCGCTCCGACATATCCGTCTGATATAGTTTGTACTTCAAACAAACGATGCCAGGAGTGTTAAGTGATGTCGATAAACGTGGCATATCATAAAAAACCGATGTGGTCATGAACTTAACTTACAGAATTTCCATTTTGGCATTTATTTCCACAAAAGATGATAAAAAAAATATGACATGATAAATGAAATAAATGCATCTAGTACACACTTTCGACAGTACTTACCATTTAATCTTCCATTTTTCTTCCGCACCTACGAGCCAACCTCTTCCAATTGAAGGATTTAGTTGACGACTTGCAAACCTCAAACACGGTTCAAACGATTTTCGTTTGATGATTCTTAAGCTTTCAATGAATGCTTTACTGAAGTTGATAAAGTTCCTCACTATCTGGAACCAGCAAGAACGATAGAACAATTTGTTCTTCTATTTTAAAATCGAAAATCTGAGCAATCTGTCATCCGTCCATCTTTGAAATATAGACAGTGTGATCTGAATTTGCATTTCAACTTACAAATATCGTTGTCCTCATGAGACATCACGCATTCACGAAAACACGTCAAATTGGCGACAAAAGTAGCAGTTATTGCATGCATTTCCTAAATCAGTGTTATTTTTGGGGGTTTTTTATTGCTTTTATTCATTTTTTTTATTTTAAGAAAAATTTAGAACTGCACAGAGACGTTATTGCCAAAGCTGATGAACAGTGGAACTTTGTGGGAAAAGCAATTAATAAATAGCATCAAACATTGAATTTTACTTTATCCCATCCCAGTGGGCCGCAAAAAGGTTGGATAAGTTTAATGATATCCAATAAAACAATACATTTGGCGTCATTCATGTATAACGTCGGTATGTCAATTTGTTTTTGAGAATATTCGGACTTATATGACATCAATAATATCATTGGCGCCACTAGTCACAATACTGTGACTAATTGGAAAATCATGTAAGTCTTTAAGATGATTGAAAAAATGTCATGAACTAATTTTACAAAGCTAATCTTTACTCACCAATGCCTTGACATTATGACAGGTGCCAGACCCGCCATCGGTTTTATCCCTCACGCAAGTCTGTTGTTTTTGTAAACATCAGGATTCAGAGCTAACACAGTACAGGCAATCGTGTTTTTACGTAAATATGTTTATCTGCATATACCGTAGCAATGTGCAATGTAGTGTTATATATATATATATATATATAATATACATACCGTATTTATTCCAATAGACGCCCACTATCTAATAAACGCCTCTCTCCAATAAACACTCCCTCAACTCATAAAAATATTTAATAAACGCCTCTCTCCAATAAACACCCCCTCAACTCATAAAAATATTTAATAAACGCCCCCTTCCAATAAACGTCCCCCTTCCAAGAAACGCGCCCCAGTAAACCAAATGGGCCCGTTTGTGAAATTGTGAAATCTTTGAAAACCTGCGTGCTTAACCTTTCAGTCGACGGATCTGAAGATCATTTCATTCACCGTTTCAAGGAAGGACAACCGTGTGAAACTGGAGCGAGACAGCTCCAGTCTCAACTTTCAGTCCTGCAAGAATGCGTTAGGCCCGATCCTTTCAAGGTCATCGCTGATTCGGATTTTGAGGACGCAGATGACGAACTTTTTTTTGAGTATGATGCGATGACATAGAAATTAAGTGAAAATTTCATTGTAGAATTGTGTGAATTTTTTTTTTTGTTTGTAATCGCTCATTCTGATGTTGAGAGTGCAGTGAACTAACGATGATGACGGTGAAATTATTACTAACGATGATGACGGTGAAATTGACATTGTGTGAACATTTGCGTGAATTTCGTGTAAACATTTTCTATTTTTGAAGTTGAAATAATAAATTTTGAAATAAACGCCCCTCTCTAATAAACGCTTCTCTCTAATAAACGCCTCCCTTTAGAGCTCAAATTTTTAATAAACGCCCAGGGCGTCTATTGGAATAAATACGGTATATTTTAACTAAAACAGTTATAACATCGTGAAATTTCTCTTGCACGATGTGAATTTTAATTGGTCGCGAAAACATATACCAGACCTACAATAAGGTAGACACAGTTTAAAATGTAAAACTTAGTCGAATGCTCAGCTTTTTCATGCGTGTCTCTCCCACGCAATGGCGGATCATCAAAGTTGAGTTCGCGTAAAATATAATCAGTTACTTAATATTAACAATATATTGACTACACAAATTATATATTAAGTATATTACACACAAAAATAACTGTTGTTAGACAAAGTCATCAACAAAACTACTATCTCTTTGTCTGACTGCAACATCCAAAGCTTGTTGTTTAATGGTTTTCCTTCGCCACATGAACACAACATCCTGCTGCACTGACTTAAAATTACTCCACGTTACCTTTGCCAGCGATTGAGTAAATCAGAGAGGCATCTGAATTGACTTGATGTGTTATAAAACGTTGAGTGTCGGCAAAACGTGCACCATTTTCACTTGTTTCGGCTTCTGACACTTCAAAAGTACTTCTAGCAGCAAGAGTTTCTGACGAAGGGGCGTACAGAACGAGAACCGCAAAGTTATAAATATTCCAAAGGCCATAAATACCAGCAATACAGGCACCTGGCAATGTGAAATGAATCGTTAATCTGAAGTCAAAAGCCATTAATCTTATTTTTCATCGATTACACGAGCTCTAATGTGTTGAAGTTTGGCCAATGGGAAACTTTCACTGATCTGAAAAACAGGACTGGGTCGGCCAACCCAGGGGTTGCAGTGTGGAAGAAAACGAAGCCCGCGAAATTCAATCTGCGCCATATTGGAGTGACCACTTTCTCGGTAACGTTGTTGTAAGGCTATTATGAAAATGAGGAAGCTCGTACGTAGGGCTGTAGTTAACGAAGAAAAAATGTGAAAGGAAACGATAACACGAACCAAAGCGATAGTGAAGGATCTGACGATGAAGAATCCAGGTTAAAAAGAAAATTTTCACGGACATTTCACTGGTAAGTATGGGGTGTCATTACCGCCAAAACTATTATGTTTCGTTATTATCTACCGGTTCATTATTATACAGTTTTTCGTTATTATTATTCCCAAGTTCATCATGATCATGCAATGTCTAGTTATTAATTTGCATTTCTTTGTTATTATTATACACTGCTTTATTAGTATTATGCACTGTTGAATTGTTATTATTATGAGCTGTTTCTTTATTATAAAGTATTGGTTTGTATTGGTACACACTGTTTCGTTATTATTGTGCAATGTTTCATTATTTGTACCGATTTGTTATTATTAGGCACCGTTTCAGTATTATTTTGCAATGTTTCGATGTTATCATGCACTGTGGCATTATTATGCAGTGTTGCACTATTATCATCACCTAGCAAAATTTCATGTGCGTGTGAGTAGCTGGTACGTTGAGCAGGGCAGAAAGACAAACGAACATGGTGACAGATTTCACTGCCGAGTTGAAAGACGTAATAACATCCAAATTAAGGGAGATTGTTTCTAGTGTTCATAGTGCTGATAATTTCGACATAGCAGAAGAGCTTCAAGAAATTCAGAAGCTTGTCATTGTCTTAGACTCCTTGACAAGAATACCAGAAGAAATATTCAATTTGTTGAGCAGTGCATGGTCAATTTTAGAGCGCTCGGGATGAACATCAGAGAAAATGCTGTTTTCGTGGGATAACCAGGTAGACCAAAGTGTGCAATTAGCAAGGAACAGCTCGCAATGCTTGTAAAAGCCAGGTTTAGTATCCGTTCAATTTCAGAGCTACTTCATGTGAGTTCACAGACTGTAAAATGACAAATGCGAAAATACGGTCTTTCAAGGCATTCCCTTTACATAGAAATACAAGACAATCAGATGACATAGTGAGAGCAACTAAAAGAACAAATCCAAAATGTGGATTAAAAATGTTGATGGGACACCTTGGCTCAAGGAGTATATTCGTCCCCAGACATCGTGTGAGAGAAGCTCTTTCACGGGTTGATCCCCAGGGAGTGGCTTCTCGATGGTGCACGGCAATTAAACAATGTGTATACAACAGGGGTGGGCAACCTTTCAGGAGAGTGGGCCAGATCCGTCAAACTTTTTCTTCAAGCGGGCCAAAGGTAATATGAAAAACATCGACGATAATCTAATAATGATAATAATGATGAAATCTCAAAGCAGTTACAATGTATTATGTAACTTTGGTTAAACTAAACTAAACAAAGCTTACACTAATCAGTAATAAATCTAAAATATTTTACACTGCAAGGAAGTTAACAAATAAAGAAATAAACATTTTTATAATATGATTCTACCATCTCGCGGGCCACAAAAATTCCCTTCGCGGGCCGGATCCTGGCCCGCGGGCCGTAGGTTGCCCACCCCTGGTATACAATGTAACAAGGCCACTTGGACTCTGGCATTTTGATGGCAATCATAAACTTGTCAAATGGTGTTTTGTTGTTCACGGGTGTGATGATGGCTTCACACCTGTGTATTTACCCTGCAATGCTAACAATGAAGCTGTCACAGTATTCTAAAATTTCATAAAAGCAGTAGAAAACTGGGGATTGCCCTCCAGAACCAGGTGTGATGTTGTCAGGGAACTGAAAATGTGGATGTTGTCAAGAATAAGTTAAACACTTGTGGTCCAGGTAAGGGGTCAGCTCTTGTGGGTAAGAGCATGCACAATCAACAAATTGAGCACCTCTGGTGGGATGTATTTAAGGATGTTTTAAACAATTGCCACAAGCTGTTTCTATTAATGGAGGATCTGAATATCTTGGACTCTTAAGCAGAGAATGACTTATGGTGCTTACATTATGCATTCCTTCATCACATAAACCATTGTTTGGATGAATGGTCTGCTGCCTGGTTGAGACATCCCATGTCCACAGCAAACAACTATACACCCCTTCAGCTTTTGGTCCAAGGCTTGTTGATGACATCTGAAGAAGGTACCAATCCTATTGAAGTAACTGAGAAGCATGGTATTGACTGGGATGGACCTACCCACTTGATGACAGTTCAGTAGACATTCCACCAACTAGTCTTGCTTTAACAAGTGAAGAACTTACACAGTTTGAGGAAAGTACTATGGCACTTCAAGAATCAACATTAACAGAAGACAAACTTAAACTTTACAAACTGGCTAAAGAATATCTTCGCCCTTAGTTAAATGTCAAATTCATGGCACCTCTCTGAATGAGCTACTTTTCTCACAAACCAAAATGCAACATCAGTTAGAACAAGGTGCTTGGTTGTTTTTATTGTGCATATTTGAATTGAACTTGTACAATTCTTTTAATAGATCAACAGCAAAACAGTTTCAGCACAACTCCAAACACAACTGCATTGAAAAATTAAAATTACTTCATATAACTAGACCTTTAGACACCTTTAAATGGCAAGTGTTATCAAAGCAAAATTTGCCTCAAATACCATCAATATCTATTTTAATGGTATACTTCTTTAAAAATTGCTAAAGCAATGGCATTAAAACATTATATTGCAAATATGTGCAAACTACAAAGATTTTTTTACCCAATTCAATTCTAATCCTGAGAAACATTTTTCTGTTTCAAATGACTGTGTAGAGCAGTTCATTTAAAGGTTCATATGAGTTTAAAAATCCAAATATCAATGAAGCAAGCATAATTGAAACAGCCACCTGTGAATTGTGGTAAAACTGTTAATAAATTACTTTAACATATTGGAGAGCAATTTAACAAATTACATGTCATAGTACAGCCCAGGAATCTTCAATTGGCAGCTTGCTGCCTAGATGTGGCCCATGAAACCTTCTTGAATCTATTAAAACTTTGTGGCTTGGAAACGCTAAACAACCACGGCCTTTTCCATCCATAAAACCTGGCACTGTAAAAGGAAAAATCTCTGGCCTGCACAGTACGTAGACTATGCAGTAGATCTCGAAGTACAGTACACACCACCAACACGATCATTCGTTGCTCAATAGTCGATTATTTATCATGGGAAAATCAGTAATTTTAAAGAAAATCGGACAATTTTAAAGGCTGTTGTCTCTCCTTGGCATGTTTTCATTTAAAATTTGATAATTATACGCCAAGAATCGACACACGTTGAAAGTTCTCCGCCAATTTCTTAGATGTAACCTATACAAAATATACGGCGCACCTTGAAAGTGGTCACTCCAATATGGCCGCCACGGCTGACTTCCAGCTTTACTTTTTGAACAATGGTTGCTCAATCCAGTCCTATTTTTCAGATCAGTGGGAACTTTAAATTGAGTAATGTCGAAAAGTAACGTTACGCTCGTTTTAAAATAAGCGAATTTTGTCACGCGGATAGATTTTTGTTTATACAAATTGAAAAGATCAATCATTAGCTCTACCCAAAAGCTGATGAGACAAAAGAAACTGTCGCTTCGCTTGAAGAAATTCGTTTAAAAGTGCCTTTATTTATACTGGGTAACCCTATCAGCTACCCGAGCTGTTCTCCTTAGAGGTCCAGTAAGGGCTATCCCTCGTGGGTCCAGTGTTACTGCTGGAGGAAACAGGAGTACCCGGCGAAGGCCTGCGATGCTTGGTGGAGTCAAACTGGACAACAGTCTTCTCAGTAGAAGACGGCTTTTAGAGTTGCCTTACTTTTGCAATAGAGGAAGCCGGACTTTAAAGCCTCGGCTTCAGTTCTCAAGCATGCTTTGCAACGAAATTCAATACAAAGACATTGATTAAATACTAGGCAAAAAGTAGTGTTTGTAAACTTATCGTACGGTCAGAAACGGATTATATACCTTCATTTACACTTATTTACACGTAAGTGTGACAGGGCTACCGATTTATATGCAGAAATAATAAGAAAGTACAATACAACGTAAGTAGTGAAAACGACTTGTAAAAAGCTAAAAGGTCGATCAATTGAGAACTGCCGAAAGTGCAATGAGTGCAAACTAACGTATCAAGCAAAAGCTCCTCGTCAAAAAACGTTAGATATATAAATAAACAACAGTTGATCATCCTCGTTATGGGTAGGAGCAGTGGCGGATCTAGGATTTTTCAAACATTATTCACAAACTTTCCGAGCAATTTTTCCAGTGAAGTACATTGCTGCAGTGGTTTTCGAGAAGGACTAACACGTTGCATGTTTTTGTGACGTATTAGCAGACCGCTTCGCCCGATGTCAGGGCTCGTCAGCATGCCTTGAGAATCTGCAGTTTTAGGGAAAGTAAAATTTTCATCTGGTTTAAACACATTCTTGACTAAATTACATATTTCTGAATTGGTCATACCTTTGGCCTTTTCCCGAAAGAAGGCAACATCAAAAGTCATCGTTGAATTTACCAGTTTTACCTCTTCAGCAGTTGCAGTCTTTAACAATGGCAATGTTGTACTTGAGGTCATGGGTAGCTTGACTGCATCAGTTGCTTGTTGCAATTTAGGCTCAGCATTATTAGAAGATAAAGAAAGAGTGGTTAGTTGCTGAGAAGTTGAAAAAATTTTATTAGGGGCTTTAACAGCAGTATCTAAAGTTACAAGGGATTTCCCAGTTGGATGGAAAAAATTCAATATATTTGGTTTAGGTAGATTGGTTTTTTTTGGCATAATAGCCAGTTGCTTAGGTTTCTTTGAAGTAGAGGATGGTTCATTAGTTGCAGCTGACTTTCTCTTAATTGGCTGATGAGAACAAAATAGAATAGGAACAAAGTGATTCAGCTGAAAAATCTCTCCAGCTTTTACAAGACCTTCATGACAAAATAAAATATGAAGTGGATCATTAAACTTGTTTATTTGGCGTGGCTGAACACATCTATTGAATAAAGATTTATACCTCTCTTCTCCAAAGTCAGGATAATAAGTAATTATGCATCTGCATAAAATAGAAGACAGACCAAGAATACACAAAAATGATGACCACTGTTTATCAGCACAATTCAAAATAGCTTCATATTTTACTAAAGATTCCTTAGTAAAGCCAGAATCAAAAGCTTTAAATGACACTTACAAAGGCAAAATATTAGCAAGAGAGTACTCACAGTGCTCAGAAGCTGCAGAGACAAAACAAGGATGTTCACAATAATAACCAACATTCAAGAAAAGCTCAAGAGAGGTTAAAATCCTTAAAAGTTGGATCATGCTGTCGTCACCTGCCATTACCAAAGGTGCAGAACTGTACAAACAGTTGCCCGATGCTTCAGATCTATTAAAAGCACAACAAATATACAATTCAACAAAAGGAAAAACAGACTGTCAACATAAATCTAGTCATGATACTGATATAATATTAACAGAGTTTAATTTTGGTTCTTAATACCCATCATATTGCCACCCTTTTGATTTTTAACGGGAAATTCCAATGCGATTGTGTAATGCACATTTATGCTAATTCCACCAGCGACATACTGTCATGCTTCGCAACGTGCTGATGAAATTTAGAAAGCAAGATATATTACCAAGTGACCTAAGACAGTCATTGAAAATTGAAGCACAACTTACCTAATCGCAAAACATTTCTTTTGTTGACGAGATGCCACTGGAACAAAGAATTCAGCCCCAACATTTCTAGCCAGACCGTGATCCTCACTGAACATAGCTGCGAGGAGTTCGTCGGTTGACTTAGACTTTGAAACGTCTGTTCGTTCAAATAAATCGCTATACGCGCGTTTAATCATTGATAAGTCGTAAACTTCAGCAAAGACTGAACAGATTCATAGGAATACATTCTGAATCCTATTAATTCCAGATTTCAATACAGAAGATTTGCAAAATAGGAGCTTGCCGTATACACAAGAGAGCAGAATTTCGTGGCTGATCGCAAGTGCTTCGCTGCTTCAACCAATGGACCAATCATATTTCACATGTAGCACAAGCTCCCCTGCACTACCTGCACAAATTTAAACCAATGGGAATGTGTAAATTCGATTTTTTCAGCCAATAAGCGATCGTAAAGATCACAGATTCTCTGCACCAATCAAATGCCCAGATTGTGCTTCAAGTGGTGCACAGCTCATGGCCTTACTGGTGGTACCCGCTATTGTGCAAATCAAAACAGAAGGCTCATTTAGCCGTCATAAAAACTGGAAAAGGGTTCTGGAATCTGGAATAGAACGGGATCCATTCCCGTGAAATCTCGATGGAAATTGCATGAAGCAATGACCGAATCACGCAAGGCACAATAAAATGGTGTAAATTTTGTGAAATCTACGTTATTCGCGTGCTTCATGTGAATACTCCTAAATCCGCCACTGGGTAGGAGTCATGCTGTCATGCTAAAGGGAGAGGTTTTTTTAACTTTTTCCGGAGAAAATATGAAATACAAAGCAATCTTTAGCACTACAGGCCCAATTGGACGTATCGCGCTCTCCTGTCATGGTGGAGCTGTGATTTTTCCTCACGTGAGTTAAATGAGCATTATTTCGTTACTGAATGATGAAAATACACTTTTATTGAGATTTTAAGATATCTAAGGTATTTATGGGTGCCGAAAATTGCCATGCGGGTGGGGATGATTGATTAACTCTTTCGAGATGGTAGTTCCTCCTTTGACGAGTAAAATTGTCTGGCATTAGCCAGAGTAAAATAATAGAAGTCTCACGCCACTTGCAAGGAGTTAACAAACCTGGTTTTGACTCCTTCGAGGCGGGAGCTCGCCCCTTTGACGAGAAAATCGTCTGGCGTTAGCCAGAGTAAAATTGTAGAAGTCTTACGCCGCCGAGAAGGAGTTAACAGCCCCTTTTCCCTTTCTCATTTTTTCTTATTTTAGTTTCGGCATTTACTGACCAGTTTCATTGGGCGGCATGCATTCTTACAATCTACTTGCAACTACTAAATACCCTAATTTACAAGTCTACTTTATTAGTTTCTTCTTTTTGGTGCATTACAATTTGCAGTATAGTGGTATTTTCCGTGACATTTTTACCCTTTAAGCTCATTAATGCAACATTAAACACCCATGAAACTACTACATGATGACATATTTATCAATATTCGTGTTAGCACACAACTAGCTCAAAACAAAAATTCATATTTCGTGTTTTCAACGGAAAGCAGACCTTTGCTTACTCTTAACTCAGATGGACAGGGTTACTTAGAAGGAAATGCATTGAAAAGACTTGGTGATCATAAATATCACTCTGCCTATTGAACCATAGACGAACAGTGCAACTGAACTATGTCTGTAAACACGCATAAATCCTAACAGCAGATGGAGAGAAAGGTAGACAAATACATGGATTTACAGTGGGACGGGGAGACGATTAACAGGACTGACAGATGCGCAACGGACGAACGGACTAACAAAAAAACAGACAAGGAAATGAGGACGACATGTGGCATAAACAATGAAGATCACAAGCGATAAATAACTTATTTACCTCATTAAGATATTCATGTATTTTCTTACCAAAATTTCACCATTTTCTTTTATTTGTCAGGTTTTTATACTTTGATCACGGAAGGTTATAGACCTTGTTTAAGCGATATGTCAACATTCGAGCTTTGCCCTTAGGTTGATATATCGCTCAAGCACTAAGGTCATCGTCTATTACCTTAATATATATACATATGTATAAGTATGGTTATAGTCACATGTATGTATATATGTATGCATGTATATACTGATGTCTTGATGTAATCGCCTAACGAGATTTCAAAAAATTAATGTAATTACATCAATTGTATAATTTGACTATCCAAATAAAAAGTGAACTTACTCGATATTTCAACCGTCCTCTTTTCGCCAAATTTCCAGTGAGCCGCCTTAGCATTGGTCGCAATGAAGAACGCTATTGTTAATGCCGCACATATTATGGTAAACACCAGCAGGAACTTAAATCGATAAAAGGTCCCCTTTAAACAAAGAATGCAGACAACAAATCAATGAGATTGATTTTAAAATCAAACTTCCTCACATAATCACCTCATTAGTCCTATCAAAACCTACATTTCAAAAGGAATCATTAATATATATTGACTGGTATATTTAGCACATGAAACGCATGAACGTAAACAAAATAAATCTGGCTCGTTGTGTTTTATTCCAACTTGAAAATTTGTATACTCGGGTGACTTATGCTATCAAGTCCCTCATAATCATATTTCAAAATTTCTTCGAAAATATAACACTAAAAACGGTGAGACTATGGTTTAAAATATCATATTAGGTTAAGATACACTGATTGAAAATTGCCTTTTCCTTAAAAGTTTTAGCCTTTACTATTAAGTTTATGTTTAACTTTCATTGATATCGCATTCAGTGGCGTAACGGAACTACTGGGGCCCTTAGGAAATTTTCGTTCGGGGGCTCCCGTCACCTCCTTAGTATAAACATATATTTCAAGACTTTAATCTCAGTTGTTTTTACAGAATCATCGGGGGCCCCTTAGACGTCGGGGGCCCTTAGGAGTTGCTCTAACCTTGACCATAGTCCGTTACGCCACTGACTGCATTATTATGTAAATGAATATTTGAAGTCCAACTTCAGAGACAAGTTAGGCTATAAATTTAAAAAAAACAGACTTTACTCTGTCATACATTGAAACCGTGACATGGTCTGAACGAAACAAATGTTTAATCGCTTTCATATACAAGTTGCAGCTGGATATTTTGCCTTGCTTAGATATCGTATTTTAAAGGGAACAACCTCGTACTCTTCCTAGTCCAACTCGGTCACTCACGTTACTATCGCTGCGTAAAAAGTCGCTTATTAAGTTTCCTAATGTTATTGAAGAGATGTTTGCTGCATCTCTTTCGAAGTGTTTTTCACATCCATTTTCATCCACAAGCAAACAACGTTGAGAGTGGGTTGTAAAATCGATAGCACGTTACCGTGGCAACTTCACAACATGCTATTGATTTCCTCCTGTCCAGAAGTCTCATTCGGCGAGTTAAATCTTGTGACGTCACCCTCTTACGAAAATTTCACGTCATTAAACATGTGACAAACGTACGGAGTTGGAACATTTCACCTATGAAATGAACTAGTTCAAAATTTCAGATTGGAAATCTTGATATACGAAATACGTATTTCATACGTGAAATTGAATATTCACATATGAAAATCAATTTTACATATGACATTTTCATTTCACATATGGAATTAAAACAGTTTACATATGAAATAAAATTTTCATATACGAAACTGCCTGAGAAATTTTGGCTAGGGCAGGCAGGGGAAAGTTGTCGGGGATTTATGAAGGCAGAGAGGAGTCGAGACGGATTTAACTCTCTCCAGTCCCAAGGTCTCCTCTTTGCAATGAAAGTCTTCCGGAGATAGCCAGAGTAAAGTATCAGAAGACTTAGCCAGGGAAAAAGAAGTTAATGGGATTGGCTATAACTCAGACAGTAAGTAGTCAAAGGTCATGAAATCTCCATCCAGTAGTTGGATATGATAAGTACGTTTGTTTGCAGAAATATGAGATAAAACTTAAAAGAAATAGAAATAGTACGCCAAGATCCAAATGGCTCATGCCACTGTGCACTTGACCGGTTGAAAAGGATACTGCCGCCTTCTTCCCAGCTTTACTTGTCCATATGCTATGGAAAGGATTACGTAGTTGAACTCCCCAAAAAATTAACCAGAAAAGTTAAAACTATAAACAGTCATGCTATCAACTATACAAATACTTAAAAGTACTGTATACAAAAGTGGATTTAAATGAAAAAGTAAAAGTTTTAAAAATGACTCAATAATTTAGACGTTCCAAACAAGAAGACTGTCGTTTCACTTTTTAGACGTCCTTCATCCTATTCATAATTTTTAGACTGAAAATTGTACATTCAGATATCAGGTCGATGCACTACCTGGTTCTTTGTGGTCACAGTTAAAAAAAAAGGCTGTGGTCCCAGATTTCTTCGTTAGTTACTATACTAGGAGTTAAGTCTTCCTCCTACCTTTCGCATAAATCGAAAATAAGAAAAGCCAAGGAGCCGGCTAATACAGCTACTAATTCTTTTCGGTACACCTTCAGACTGTTCCTTTGGGTTTTGTCCAGGAGAAGAAGAAAAAAAGGACTAATAAACTTAAAAATGAAGATATGCAGTATTTAATCCAATACAGTAATTCCAGTTTTAATGCCTTTTTTAAATTTATATTGTAGTCGGATTTCATTGTAGAACTTCGAGCCCGAAAATGAAACTATTTTAAGGTGGATTTCCACTGACACGTAATTCTCCACGTACGTAAAACGTGCGTAATTAAAACGTGTGTAAGTGGTTTCCACTGTCGCGTGAAACTGATCATACCGTATTCAATATTACGCGCGTTTCTGCGCACGTACATCGCTTCTTCGCGCCATCTGGGATTTGGGTTTGACTGCCAGCGCGGGTAATTTGTTTTGTTTACGAAGAAGTTCATGGATGTCGCTGTAAACAGGCACTTAGTCCTCCTTCTATACCTTCGACAGAGGCGAAAGAGAAGACGCAAATATAGAAAGCGATTCTGGGTTAGAGATATTTTTCAGACTCGTTTACAAGCAGGAGAATACCACACTCTGGTGAAACAAATGCGTGAATGTGACCTCGAGTCTTTTTATAAATACTTTCGGATGACTCCAGAAAGATTTGACCGACTTGTTTCCCTGCTTCGTGAATTGCTGTCAAAAAAATCACTGTATCGTGAGCCGATCGGTGCTGACGAACGTCTTGCCGTCACACTACGTTTTTTGGCCACTGGAGATTCACTGCAGACAATATCATTCAGCTACCGCCTTGGTCATACAACAGTCAGTAGGATAGTAGCTGAAACGTGTGAAGCACTGTGGGTTGCACTACAAGATTACATTAAACAACCATCAAAGCCAGAAGAATGGAAAATGATAGCAGAGGAGTTCTGGAACATTTGGAACTTTCCCATGTGTTGCGGCGCTATAGATGGGAAACACTTGGTGATGCAGTGTCCACACGGAGCCGGGTCAGCCTTTTTCAATTATAAAGGTAATAATAATTAAAAATCTTTCTATGGCAAGTTTAAGCTAACGGAGTGGACAAAGAACAAGGCGCTGTCTCTTGCTACAGACAATTGAAACAAAAACCTATGAAATGAGACTCAGTGCTAACGGTTTCATAATTGAGGAACTAAGGAAAATTATGCCTGTAATAAAAACGCTGGGAGGCCTTTAAAATGAAGCAGTTTCGGGTCAGATTGTAATTTCCACATGTAGTATAACCCCGTTTTTTCCCAGTGTGCCAATACGGAAACATGTTTGGTTTTACCTGGGGCAATGGTTTCAATTCAAGCAACTGTGTCCATTCCAATTTTCCCTATTATTGTTTCCATAGAGCAGTTGGTGAATTTGACCTTTTGATTCATGACCTTTTGAGTCCCGAAATAAATTTCATGTCAACAGTCTTCGTTTGTTTTCTAATTAGACCAAAAACATTTTTTAGTTTACACTTTAGTGAATTTATTATCACTTATGATATATAAGGCCCATCAATGTTTCAAACACTTTTAAGTTGAAGATGGTTCAAGTTGAGTCGAAACGTTCGATACAATTTAGTTCCTTATACGTCTTGGTGGACTGAATATAGAAAAAATTATTATGTTGTTCCTTCTATGTCTTGGTGGACTGAATATAGAAAAAATTATTATGTTGGTCGTCATCTTTTTTGGTGATGAAGTTTATTACACATGCAAGACTTCCTGCCGACAAGTCTATGGCTGAAATCGATTTACATCATGAGATATGATGCGACAGATAAACCAGGCAGAAATTGCTATCGATTTATGAAAATCAAAGGCATTACAAATCACCATTCTTACGCATTACCACGATACTGGTAAACCATGTTTCACACAATGTTTTTGCTATTTATTCTTCTTCTCCCGCTCCTTCCAGCTGCAACTTCTTATACGAGTGAGCTTACCTACTCAAAAACTCAATCCTACTCAGTCTACTCCCAACTCTAACATTAGCTCTTTCCCACTTTCTCTGTTCTCTGTTCTAACTCCTTTTTACCTCCAACTTCTCCAACCTCTCAAAACTAAAATTACGTTAATTAACTTGTGTTGTTTCTTGCGTTTTATTTATTTATTTATTTATTCATTCATATATTAGCAGTCTTCACACTTGTAAGTAACTCGTGCTTCGATGATCAACAATAACACAATGACATGCCCTATGGAGACTGGAACTAATGACGTAATCATTACACCCTGTAATAATAACTTTATATAAATTCTTTTCCACAATTTTGTTCATTCTCTAATGTTATGTTAAACACAACGAAGCGTTAGATCTCAATCAACTTTTTCATAATTATGCTTTTCCTACTACTTTTTATTCGCTGGGCTTTAATTTTAATATTTTGATTTACATCTTGTTATAAGAACATGATTATTAAATTTTGTATAATCATCTCACGTGATGGAATGAACAGCATAATCTTCTGATATCAATCGTACATTCAAAATGGTGCAAATTCGACTAATTACAAATAGATCAAATAGCAATTAGTAAAGACGAAGTTCAGATTGCTAGAAGATTTGTAGAAGTCAATCGCCTAATGTCCACACAAACTCATTGACAGTATTCGAATGTGGAGTTGTGCGGAAATGGGAAAGAATACCATCAAAATTTCAGCTTCTATTAACTCTTGAGAATCGGTGCGACGTGAACCGGTCGGAAATCGTAATGCCCCAACTGGTAAAAAGCTAGTGTTTCGACCCTTCACGGACAAGCATTCTCAGACCGACTCATAAGAGAAAGCTTGTTTATCTTCATACTTTGATCGCACAAACTCTGTTGCACGTTTCTAATTATGTGTGCCCCTATACAAACGTGTCCTCATAAAACTATGTCCTGTAAGTTTCTTTTCATGACCAGCCGACAACTTCAAAAAGCACAAGACAAAACATATTCCAACGAATGACGTAATCTAAATACGATATATATGTATCAATAGCAACACGAAACTCTGGTTGAAACCGCTATATTTCGACTTTATTTCAAACTTAGTCGTAGGATGAATATTAATGCCCAGCTCAAAATTCGGATGTGAATAGCCATAACAGGATAAAACACGACAAATAACAAAACATGTTAGTTTAGACAAGCTTTACTGACGTCTAAACTAACATGTTTTGTTATTTGTCGTGTTTTATCCTGTTATGGCTATTCACATCCGAATTTTGAGTTGGGCATTAATATTCATCCTACGACTACGATTCCCGCCTGGTAAATCCTTGGTCATTATTTCAAACTTATCCTCAGACAGGGTGCTATCACAATAACATGCCAGAGTCTATATGTGATGACATCAGCTGCGCGGATAAATAAGGATTAATCCTCTCACTTCCGCGTGAATAATGTCATCCCAACTCCTGTATTGTCCTTAGATCTCTTTGTTTTTGCCTCGTTTTCTCTTTTCTTCTTTGGTGTCCCATATATCACACACTGATCGTTAAAGTGTTAATAGACGTCATCAACATGTCTATATGGATGTATAGCGACCTTTTCCTTGTAATGATCGCCCTTAATGAAGATGTTGGGTCATGAAGGGCAGTTTTGTAAACTACTGTCAAAACTCGTCAAGCTAGAGTAGCGTCAAGCCATGTCTGCTCCCGTATTTACACGCTTATTGATTATGATATCTACTAATTAGGTGTAAACAAGGTGTAAATAAGGTGTAAACAAAGTGTAAACAAGGTGTAAACAGGGCTCTCGTAGTAAGTCGCCATCATTACGATTCATGATCGATGGTGAGTCGTCGCTAATCATAAGCGTTACTTCAAGTCAAGTGAATGTGTTACTTCAAGTCAACACGATGATTTCGCTTACTGATGTTAATTAACACAATAATTCTACCTCGCAATTTTGTGGTTAGTTTGGAACACTGACGATGACCCTGACGAAGGGTCGAAACGGCGAGTCAAGAACAGTAATTTTTCAAGTTACGTTAGAAATGTTTCTTAACCAAAGTACTGTAAATCGTCTATTAAGCTCCCACTCTCTAATAAGCCCTTCCTTTTTTGAGTAAGAAACTTAGTAAGCTCCCACCTCTCTTTTAAGCCCCCCACCCTCCTCTTTGTTCTTTCCCCTTTTTATCCACAACCAAAACAGTAAACAATAGACAGCACTATAAGTGTATTTCTACCGTACCAATCTGGGTACGAATTCACATGGAGTACTGTAGCTCTAATTCCTTATGTAGTACAGATACCATCTTCTAGTTTTTTGAGAAAGCGATATAGCCGCTTGGAACCACAAGTCCATCCCCGGGAAATCTCACTCCCGTCCGGTAAAAATTCGAAGCTACAACCTTCACGAGACAAAGATTTGCACAATAGGAAGGACAGTTCTATGGGCAAATGTCCAATTCTTGATCTTGACAACTGCTAACGCACAGACGTTCGGCGAAATTAGATAAGCCCTCCCTCTCCAAGAAGTTTCCCGTCTGTATTAAGCCCCCCCACAAACGGGGTTGAAATAAATAAACCCCCGGGGAGCTTAAAAGAAGATTTACGGTAGTACTATATCGGATATTTCACGCTAGGGCTTCGTGTTTGTGATATCCGAAGAATACTACCACACAATCATTACTACTGTTTATTGACCAAGCGTGAGGTCCGTTCTAGTGAAATATAGGACCGATGTTTTTAAGTACGGACCGAGACGAGCGCAGCGATTTGTAAAAACAGAGAACCCATATTTCACTAGTACATACCGAAAAAGCGAGTTCAATAAGTAGTTTATACATCTTCACCGAAACTTAATTATTATTATTATTATTATTATTATTATTTAATCTTATTTACATATACGGTAGTCCTTCAGTCTATTTACAAGTCTGTTTTCCAAGGAGCCGTATGTTTTTTAACTAACTTATTAAACAAAATTAAAACACGCTACAATAAAAAGTGAAACATTATTATATGTATCTTATTGGTATTACTTTACAATTATTTAAAAAAACTTTAGGCTTATTCATGAGTCCATCTGTCTTTGAGTTGAGCCCGAAAATGCCCTGAGGAGATATTGCTCACTTTAAGAGATCTTGGTAGGTCGTTCCAAATTTTAGCCCCGGAATAACTAATACTTTTTTCAAGGGAATTTGTTTTGGGCTTATTCAAAACATAATTACAGTTATTATTCCGTAGGCTGTATATTTGATTACTTGCAGCCTTAAAAATGTGGGAAATACTTTCCAGATATTCTCCCTTTATTATTTTGTACATAAATACAGCTTTTTTGTCTTCCCTTCTCTCGACCAGTGGTTGCCAACCTAATTCTCTAATGATCGAAATAGATCTAAATCCATATGATTTACTAGTAATGACCCTTACAGCCCTGTTTTGCATTTTTTGTAGTTTTTCAAGTAAATAATTATTGAAGGTATCCCAAACAAGGCTACAATAGTCAAAATATGGCAAAACAATTGCATTATAGACTGAGATCAATGTCTCATGTGGTACAAAAGCTTTCATACGCCTAATCATCCCTATACCTTTAGACACCTTACTGACTATATTGTTTACATGGGATTTCCATTTAAGTTGGTCATCAACTATGACTCCCAGTGTTTTAGTTTCTTTCACCCTTTTTGTTCTAGTTCCTCCAAGTTTAAGATCAGGGTCGTTACTAATATTATTTAGTCTCTGTCTAGATTCAACGATCATGTATTCAGTTTTTTTCTTTATTTACAGTAAGCTTATTAGCCAGCAACCATTGATGTATATGTTCTAAGTCTTCGTTTAAATTTGTTCCAATATCAGCAATAGAGGGATCCCTTGTTGTTAAATTAGTGTCATCAGCAAACATACTAGCTGTGGATTTGCGTAAGCAGTTAGGCAAATCATTAATGTAAATAAGGAATAACAGTGGTCCCAAATTTGAGCCTTGTGGGACACCACATCGAATGATTTTCTGTTTAGAAATTGTATGGTCGACCTTACACATTTGAGTTCTATTTGTTAAATACATTGAACTCTAAAAAGACTGGAACGATACCTGCGAGCTGTATTTTGAAGCCATCATAGAGGCTGACATGTAGGTCAATTTGCAGGTCATCCCAGTCCCCTACTCGATAAAGCACGCAACCTCTTGCGAAAACTTAGCCTAAATTTCGCATTTGTTGACAGTTTTCTTTTTTATCCTTAGTAAACAGAGGACAATGTCGGTAGGACTGCATATTTGTCAGAATTAGCTGTCAATGAAAAGTAAGGGTTCGATACAACTTTTCCCCACGCATGTTTTTGACCTACGTGGCTGCCCCCATGTCGGCTTCGTTCGTTCGTGAGACCTGGTATAATGAGGTATCGTCCCAGTCTTTTTAGAGTTCAATGGTTAAATATGATTAAAACAAGTTTAACGTCGTTCCTCGTATGCCAAGAAATACTAGTTTTTTTAAGCAAGATCTTGTGGTCCACACAGTCAAAGGCTTTCTTTAAATCTAGGAATATAATTCCACTCAAATGCCCTTTATCAATATTTATATACCATTTGTTAGTAATGTTTAATAGTGATGTCTGAGTGGAACTCTTTTTCTTGAATCCTGCTTGGTATTCAGATAGGAGTTTATTACATTCTAGATATATTGTCATCTGGTTCGAGATTAATTTCTCGAATGCCTTTGCTGTTGTGGAGAGAACAGATATTGGTCGCTAGTTACTGCAGTCTGACTTGCTGCCTGATTTGTGTATAGGAGACACACACGCCACCTTAAAGACATCAGGGAAAATACCTGTTTCTATAGACATTAAATATGTGTGTGAAAAATTCAGTGACAATATCAGCACAATTCCTTACAATTTTTGGTGATATTCTGTCATGTCCAGTAGCTTTAGAAGGTTTTGTCCTTGAGTGTAGTCTATAAACTTCATTTGGTGTGATTTTCCTAAATTCAAAACTTGTATTACATGGTGAGATGTAAGTTTCTGGGGCAATGTGGCTTTCAGGTAGTTTGTCAGTCAAGTCAGATCTAATGTCGTTAAAGTATGTATTCAGAGCATCAGCTATAGAATCTACATTTGTAATGTTCATCCCTTTAACATTTAACTCGCTAATTTTAATAGTTTTGGACGTCTTGTTAGTCAGGTTATTAATGCTTTTCCACGTTTCTTTAGGATTGTTTTAGCATTGGTTCAGTGCATTTCTATAATAACAAGCTTTTGTTTTTTTGACCAGTTTTTTAAGTTCATTTCTTGCTTTTTTATATTCTTCATAAGTTCTTTCAGACCCTGTTTTAATTGCTTTTTCCTTAAGGAAATCCCTATTGTGTATTTTGTTTTTTATATCACTTGCAAGCCATGGTGCGTATTCACTTCTAACTCTCCTGATGACCGGGGGAGCATGTGCGTCTGCTACAGCAAGAAATTTTGCTTTCCAATCGTTCCAAAGGAAATTAGGGTCTAACACGTTAGGTTTTGTTTGGAGAATTTGTATTAGATCATTCCTAAAGGCTTCTAAGTCATAATGTTTAAATTGCCGTGTATGAATCACTTTAGGTTTATTGCGAGGAATTGATATTTTCCTGTGGATATAGATGAGGCTATGATCACTGATTCCAATGTGGTCAACACCAGATTTGATTATGTTTCTAGGTCGATTAGTGAAAAACAGGTTAATCAGAGCCTGTGAATTTTCAGTTATGTGAGTTGGCTCAGTAATAATTTGTTGCAGCTGTAATGTCTCAGTAATTCAACTAATTTTTTTGTTTGACTTTTCCCATTTTGACGAAGCCAATCGCAGTTGAAATCACCTGTTGAAACGATTTCTAAATCCTCTTAGTCCATGGAATGTAAACACTTTTCATACTCGTCAAACACTCCAAGAGGGGCATCAGGAGGCCTATACCAAGTATTAATCAAGAACGATTTTGCTCTTGGTTTTAGAATTTCAACTGTAATTATCTCCAATTGCCTCGGCATCAAATCTACTCGAAATTTGTAGTTAATGGAGCTAATGGAGTTAATGGAGTTAATGGAGTTAATGGAGCTTCTGTCTTTACGTATTAATTCATAACCGTCTATATCCACTTCATGGTCGGCAACAGTATTATCCAACCATGTTTCATTGATACTTATTGTATCGAATTGTTGTCTATGCATATATATCCTGAGTTGGTCTATATTTTTTATTAAACTTATTATGTTGAGATGCGCTATTTTAAAACCCCTCGCTTTATTATGTGTATAAGATTTATATGATTCTTGTCTGATTATTGGTGATTTATTACTTTTGTTACATGTTTCAGGGGGGCATAAGAAAGTAGATTACTTAAGGGTAGGGAAGATTCTCTGAAGCGATCTGTACAATATCATCTAGAAAGACATTTAACTAAATTACTGACCATAATAGAAATACCTTTTCCATTTAAATGTAGTCCTCTTTCATCAAGATGGTGCTTCATAATGTTATTGTTATGTATTATTCCCCATCCATTTTGCTTGCAATATCGGTTCAAAAGCTTATTAACTGTCTTTATACTATCATCTGGAATTTATCTGCTCTTGTTAGTATCTCTGACAGTACAATTTCCGCATCAGTTTCATTTCCAATCATCCTGGCTAAGTCAATGATGTTATCCGCTACTTGAGCGGGACTTAATTTGTTTTTTAAATCATTAGTTCCAATATGAAGAATCATCCCCTGTGATTTTCTTCTTAAAGTAGGTTTCAAATGATCTTTCATGCCCGTAGTTGTTGCTCCAGAGAACGATTTGACAACCACTCTGTGTCCTACTTTTTTCCCTAATTTCCATCCTTGCATACGCTTGATCATTGAATCTTCTATAGTTACAGTTGTTGGTACTGCGGTTTGCGGTATATTCTCGCCATGTTTATATGTCATTTTCTCATCTTTCTTAGATTTCGTCGTCTCATCTCCCTTCAAATTCATCGCTTCATCTTTCTTTAGTTTTGTCGCCATGTCTGTCTTAGATATAGGTTTTTCGATTTAGAAATGGGACTTCTAATCTATCAAGATATCTTCGCTCCTTAGCTGTTTTGAGCCACCGCCAGGTACTGTCCACTTCCCGTTGATCTCCAGTACTTCTTCAACGAACCGTTTTAATGCTTCAAATCCGCCTTGCCATTTAAATTTACCTTTATCAGTTATGATAAGTGGATTTCTAGTTCCTTTGTGACTTATTTCATCAATCATCTTGGTCGTCAATGTGCTAAGGCACAGAACGATGGACTAGCTAGCAATTCTGTTGTCATTTCACCAACTTCACTCTACATGGTTATTTTTCCTTTCCTGATTGATCGTAATACACTTTAACTTCATATATTGCAAAAAATTTTGAATTTTATTCGACAAAAGCAAGGCTTTTTTAAATTTCCCCCTGACCGGGCAATACGGGAAATATCCGACCGCTTATGAACCAATCAAATTGCAGGATTCCCGTAGTCGGACCGCTCGCTACCACAGCCATATAATAATGTTGAGTTTTTGAATCAAAGTATCCGATCAGATTACACTTAATTGCAGTGCAGTAATACTGGGTCACGAAGAGAAACTTTGCAAGTTACGCCCCGAATACTTAGGCCAAAGTAACGTTCTCTATGTCGAATATTTCGCCTAGGTCCTTCACGTTTCCGGACAACCGTTCCACCAAATGAGCTATCGAGTCAAGTACGCTCGTACAATTCAATTTCAGTGTAGGAGAGATTCTCGCGGCAACTTAACGCTTGTTCATGAGGACCTTGTTTCGATTCCAGTATCAGCGTCCAGGTAACATGGAAGGTGCGTTGGAAAACTTTCAGTCCATTCATAAACTTTACGGGTCGTGAGGTATGACCAGCCAAGTATTCTGATAAACAATCGCTAGCCAAAACATTAACTTCTTATCATTTCATTAGTTTCACTTGTATCATAACTTACTTCTCTGTCTATCGCCACTAAGTTCCAGTTCCATTGTTCCCAATATAAACTGATGCCACCTTGACATATCAAGTTCTCTATGAGGAAACTGAACAGAAAAGACAATGTCATCTGGTACCACCCCTTGGGCATCAGCATCCTCAATTCTCTGACGTTTTTTGCAGTTCCATGGAACAAGCCACCGGTCCTGGTTTCCCGAGCAGTTTATACACATGTGAGCTGTGTGTACCATATCATTTGTTGGAGCATGAGCTGCAAGAATAAGAAGAGTTCTATTAATTGGCTGTCGAAAAATTCCGTCATCAGTCTTGACTGTTCTTTGTCTAGTTGACTTGTTAAGTTTTCCTTGTTTAGGCTGTTATTCTCAGGTCCGTGAGTCCATTGCAAACAATTGCTAACTACTTGCGTTGGCTACATCGCATACATTCGCAAACAGATTTCGTGTATGTGAGGTACACTGTTAAGTTCTCTTTCTAGAAGTAAATCTCTCCCTAAAGTACGTTCTGTTAAATAATGTTGATTACACTCCTATTACAACTTTCAACAAGAACATTTAAAAACTAAACAATAATGTGGATCATTTGGAAGATTTTCTTTCCACAAATCCAAATACAGATTAGCTTGTAAGTGTAAAAAATAATTATCCAGTAGCTATGGTCTTGTAATAAATATCAGTGAACAGGAAAAAACACGAAGTACAGCCATACAGAAATAACTAAGTTTAATCTGACGTTTTGTTCTCAACTTAAGAACATCTTCAGAGTATGAAGATGTTGTTAGACGAAGTGTCACACAATCTTTGTCTAGTTGTGCGGAGCTCGTTAGTTAATTCGGTAGATTCCACTCAAGGGACTGTCTCTTTCTTTTATTTTGCGAATTAAGGCGTCACTCTCTCTGTACACTTCTCTCTGACTTCTCTTCACACCTTATGTATATTTCACGACCTACTTCGACGGTGTCCAAAGGACAAGTGCCAAGTGCAGGCTTTAGGATCAAGGTCCAGGTTGGCTTACAGTGGTTCTTTCTTGTCCAGTATAACAACTAGTTTTTTTAAAACAGGTTCTTTGTTCTAACATCTTGAAAAATGTTCCTACTCTCCAGAGCTTCTCACGTTGTTGGTGCTCACGTACCACACCCCATTTTATACAAAATGCTGGTGAAAGGCTTGAATTTGTCAGAAATTTTACAAATTTTTACCCTTTTGCCAGACGTTCATGCCTTCTACTGTTAAAATTCCTACAAAATGTTTCTTCCTGTTCTTATCAGAAAAGAACTACAGATAATGCTGTGATCTGACTAATACTGACAAAGCAGACAAGCAATCACAATTATACAATTTGCAGAAATCACTACAATGTTAAGTACAAGTATATGTTTTAAACTCTTATTGCTTATTACCAAACATTTTGCGTGAACAACTGCTCCTTTTTCCTTTGATAATTCTAAAATCTCTGTATTTCCATAGTTGGTGTAGAGTTCAATCGACTGTTCATTAAAATTCTTGGTGTAACCCCTCAAAATGGTATAGTGTAAAGAATTTTGCCCAAATGAAAAAAGAAATGGCATACGAAAAGGTAAAGGTAAAGGTAAAGTGTCTTTATTTATACTGGATAACCCTATCAGCTATCTAAACTGGTCTCCCTAAAGGTCCAGTAAGGGCCTACCCTCATGGGTCCAGTGTTATGACAGGAGGAAACCGGAGTACCCGGAGAAAACCTGCGATGCTTGGTAGAGTCAAACTGGGCGACACTTTTCTCACACTCTTCTCATGGTTTCAATAAATGCTGATAACCAAGTAATTATAGCTTTGTGTAGACAACATAATATTATTGTCAAACTTTGTCCTCAGGCTTATGCAAGGAGGTTTTCTTTTCCTTACTATCTGTGATGAGTTGAGCACTTTGCTGTGGACTAAAGGGCATAGGTGCAGTATCACAAGCAGCAAAGGTGTTGTAATTGTTATTTCACTTCTTACTCTCTAAGTCATCATGCAAATCTGGGTATATTACCCAACTAGGTTAATGTTGTGTATGAACAATTTCCTGACAAAGCCAGAATTTTCAAATTTTGAGAGGATATCTCCCCTTGCAAACTTGCCACAACTTTGAATAAACTTTTCCAATGTCAAATTGAATCAATTTGTGCCTATATCAAGAACGACAGTACGAGTACCCCATTCAAATTATTAACAACCTCAGCCTTCTACGCTCGCACACCTGATGACAACTCCACTTCTGGAGAGCTCTTCAACCCACATGAAGTGAAGAACACATGGGAAGGAGTTAAAATACACGACTTCAACCCCATCCCTACCAAGAATGTTCTCTAGTTATCATTTTACTGCGGCTAACCATGGCAATTTTAGTTCTCATAAGTAGACCACCGAACGGGAAAGGTTTAAAAGCTTAACTATTTCCCAAACTTGGACGTAACTCTACCATTTTACAGTGGCTAACGCCACACGATTCTATTCGCCGTGGCCAGACCTCCGGCAGGGAAAGGGTTAAAGAAGGCACAAAGATGACAAGGCTGGTTAAGATCGTTCTACTGTATCCAACTCAAGTGTTTCAAAGATTTAAATTGCCTATTACAGTATCCTGTGGCAAGGACCACGGAATTAATTTAGAAAAGTTGTTACTCAATTGTCATAGCCGGACAGACTTTACAGTTATTTACGGAATTCTAGTTCGTGTAAGACTCTGACATCCCCGACAAACTGTTCCAAGTTAATTTAATGCTGTCTTAACCAGACGAAGACTAACAGAAGAAATACAACCAGATGGTAGATAAATTTGTCTTACCTATCGTCCCGCCAATAATAAAAAACAAGATCTGAGCACTTAAGAGTACCAACGTAAACATCAGTAGCTCTTTGTTACTCACCGTCTCGAGTACTACACCAGCCATCGTTTCTGTAAATGCGTGTTGCAAGTCACCAGTTTACAACAGACAACGAACGTAGATATCATGCAAGGCCGTATGTAGGGGTTTTTTTGCAGGGGGGACAGTTTTCTGTGAATACCGGCAATAATCAATATTTAAAATTAATAATAAATATTAAAAATTTGGATTTTACGGGCCACAGAAAAAGAAACGGAACAGAAGCACAAAAGTGTCACTCGTGCCGGAACCTCCGACGTTTTTGTCCCCGCAAGGGCTTCCACTTTGAAGGAAATTTCTTTTTAAAAGGAAATTTTTTTCGAAATGAAGGAAATTTGAAGGAAATACAATTCTGAAGGAAATTTGAAGGAAATTTTGAGAATATGAAGGAAATTTGAAGGAAATACTCAATATATGAAAATGTGAAAACAGTACAGGTTTTCTACAGTTTGTTTATTCATAAGTTGACAAGATTATGTACTACAGCCACCGCAGTTTTAGTCATACAGCTCACCTCACAAGAACACTTTAACAGTGATTTAAATAAATCATATAAATGAATAATATTACGTCAACAATAAAAAAAACAACCTTTTAAGAGTATGATCACGTGATACACCCATTCTTTTCCCACGCTCGTATGTTTACGCAACCACAATAATTCGACTCTTCAAGTTCTTTTTTCGACTTAATTCTAGTCTAATGATCTAATCTAATCTAAAATGTAATAAAAAAGTGGAACACAGGTTGAGTGAAACATGGATGGTGAGTAAACGTATAGCTATCTGAGTCTGAAGCTGAACATGTGCACAGCCACAGTAAACCATCGACATAAAAAAAACATAAGCACCCACCACGAGAACAGCTCTTTATCGACAATTGGTTACAACTTGCTGAGTTCAAAAGCTGACTTGTTAAAAGAATGGGAAACAATTAGAAAGTGAAACCGTATTGTAGAATTTGCTAGAAAACGCTCACTTACTCAGGGGTGGTGCCAGAGGGGGGCAGAGGGGGGCAAGAGGGGACTACAGCCCTCATCGGAGAACCTTAGCCCACCATCGGGGAAAATTGAACAGTTCGTCGGGGAACGACATACGTGGGGGAAACTTTAAATATTGGTGTTTGTTTTCTCAAACTGGTAAAAAGGAAAAACGAATTATCTGCCTTAAATGTGAATAATAAAAGCAGGGAAGAATTTTTACGAGAAAATCGGGGGAAATAATGTGAAAACGAACAAAAGCAAATTGACACTGATGTGGCTGGGCAAGCTGGCTTAAAGCCATAATTATCGGTATCACATTTATTGTTTTGTGGCTTTGCGAGTTTAGAATACTACAGACTATTCAAACGCGACTTCAGACTTCACTTACTGTTATAACTGGTACGTTCTAAACTCTAAAGTTTAATTCCGTAGTAAGAAAGGACGACCGGAAACGATACTTATCAACAAGGCCAAAGATAAGATTAAAAATCTGGCTATTGCTATTTACATAATATGTTAATATACAGTACTGTGCAGAAGTTTTAGGTCACTCCTCAATTTGTAACTTTTTTGGCTATATTTCAGTATATTACAATACACGAGTTTTACACAAGTGTAGCAATGGCAAAGGGAAACATTTTAAAGTGTAGTACTTGGAACTACTGCACAACGCCGGGATATCAATGAAACAAGGTTCTCTGTTACACTTGCGTAAATGCTGTCCCATGACACAAAAATAGCTCCTTTCATTTCCTCCAAGTTCTTGCATGGTCTGGTCTCCGACTTCTTTATTACTTCCCGAAGATGCTCAATGGGCTAACTGATATCCTTTCCATCTCAAACCAGGACTTGGTTCTATTTGCTCTGTGACATGGAGCCCCATCTTGTTGGAAGATAAAGTCCCTTCCCCACAGCTTTTTCCCGTCTTTCTCAAGAGTGCGACAGATCACCCTAATGTATGCTGATGTGTCCAGGTGACAGTTAACTACCTTGAGGCTTCCAACCCCACTGGCCGCAATGCATCCCCATACCTGGATTTTTCTTCCTCGGTTATTAGCTGTGGGTACAATATAGTCTGGGTGGTACTGCTCTCCTATTCTTTTTCTAACAACTGTCCTCCTCCCTGGAGTTAGCTCAAAAATTGACTCCTCGGAAAACATTATCTTCGTCCACTGTTCGGATGTCCAATCCTTTCCCTCCCGAGACAACTCCAGTCTCTTCTGTTTATGGGCCTGTGTGCGCGGAGGCTTCCTTACTGCAACACAGCCTTTCAACCCAAACTCTCGAAACCTTCTTCTAATTGTACTGGAATATAACTGGGGTCCTGTGGCATCCCTTACCTTCAACTTTAACATATGAATAGTTTCCATGTAATACACGCGTGAAATATCTGTTTGGAGAACACTTGACATGCGTGATTTCTAATGAAAACAACTGCACATACCAAGAAAAACCTAGCAGCAAGAATGAAATGACTGTTCATTTCTCCCTAGCTACCACACAGCTTTAGGAACAAATTTCATAAAAACAGCTACTCTGTCAAAAGTAGAATGAATCCTAGATGTCCAGATGAAAAAAAAGGCCCTACTAGGATGAAAAATGGGCTTTGGGAGCCGAAAGAAGACTACAGAAACAACTGAAGTGGCATAAATTTATATTTCAGAAGGCGACCTAAAACTTTTGCACGGTACTGTATGTCTTAGTGTAGTCAGTACAAAAACAAATTGTTCATTTATCCATGCATATGCATTCATTTGAAAAAAAAATAATGCGTTTTCCTGCACCTAAACCTTAATCCCCCAGTCGGGGACCTTAGCCCCTGCGTCGGGGAATTCCTGGCGCCACCCCTGCGCTTGCTGAAAAACTGCTCTGAAAAGACACCCGATCAGCAAAAAGCATCATGAAAAGATCAAGACGGCAGCTACAACGAGTTTCCTCAGCCAAATGGTGAATCAAGCAACAAGCGCTAAGGCTACGACTTCCAAGGAAGTGAAATTGGGTGCGCTTATCGTACAGTACAATTCATCTTTATCGCTTTCGGAGGACGTAGTCGAGGTGCTTCGCTCTCTTTCCAAATGATGTTGCTTTAGAAGAAGGTAACATTTGGAAAACAGAAGGCGACAACATTGTCCGTCAAGTACTTAGGTTTGATTATCTCGCAGAAATCGTGTCAGAAATACTGCGATCACGGATATTTAGCATAATTATTGATGAAGCCACCGACCAAAGCACAAAAGACAAGTTTCAAATTGTTGCCACTTTCTTTGACGTTGCAAAGTTTGAATTGCAGTACTGACTGGTGGATATGGTGGAAACGGAAGACGGTAGTGCCGCGGGAATCTACTCAAAGATTAAAGAGACGTTAAACGAACTGAACATCTCAATGGCTAACATAATGGACTACTCCTCGCATACAACTAACTTGATGCTCGGACAGTACGACTCTGTCTCTCATTCGTTAAAATCTGAGATCAACCACGTTCAAGTTGTCATGTGTTCTTGCCATCTGATCCACTTGGTGTCATCGCAAGCCGCTTTGGAGTTACCAAAAAGTGTGGAGGATCAGTGCAGAGATGTATATGCCCACTTCCATCGCTCATCAAAAAGGAAGGACGATTATAAAGAGTTTCAGGCCTTTTTCCGCGCTGATCCACTTTAGCTGTTGTCGCGCACAGACACGTTGGCTTTCTTTACAAAAATGCGTCAACCGACTTTTCGAACAATACGAAGCCTTGACACACTATTTTATCTTGGCTGCCAATGAAGGTAAATCTCATTCCAACGATCGTATTTTAGCCTCACTCCAGAATCGTTTTATTCAAGTATATCTCCAGTTCTTCGGTTTTCAACTCGAGCATTCCATCGCATTTAATCGGCTTTTCCAGAGTGAGAGACCTCTCCTTCAAAATCTAAAGCAGGAAGTAGAGAGCCTCGTCAAATCGATTACAAATGATTTTATGAAAGTTAGTATAGTGAAGACAACGCAGCCAAAGAACCTCGACCCTGCTGACGTCCAACACCACGTGCCTTTACGTCAGATCTACCTTGGCTTGGAAGCTTCAGCTACTCTTCAACAAATTGAAGACGGAGCCGAAAAAGAAGATGGATTGTAGAAACTTTCTTATGGAAAGGATACGGCAAATTCAAAGAAGATTCGATTTGGAGGCAGAAGTACATGAAATTGTGCAGTGCGTCTTGCCTTCCAATGCCACTTCTGTCACCCCTCCTTTCATTAGGAAGAATCTGCCTGAAACTGCCCTACTCAATCAATACTATTGACGTCAACAAGCTTTATATGGAGTGGAGACAGCATGCATTTGAGGAAAAAGTCAACCCTGATCTCCATTGGGATGAATACTGGCTGGCTGTACGAGATGCTAAGACCTACAGGTGAAGCAAGATACCCAGTCCTCGAAGTAGATGAACGATCTTCAAGCTCGATACTCAGAAAATGATATCTGAGCCCCAGACGGGGATCGAACCCGCAACCTTCTGATGACCGGTTAGACGCTCTAACCATTGAGCTACCGAGACTCAGATGGCGAGCTAAGTTGCAAATTTGATATATATATATATATATATATACACATATATAAGATATATATATGTGCGACCTAAACATCAAAATACCCAGTCCTCATGAATAACATGCTTTCCGCATGCAATTACAGAAAGAAAGATCAATGGCCCTCTTCAAAACAATTATCTCGCTACAAGCATTGCATACAACGCACATATAACTACGGACGACAATTCTCATGGGACGAATTCCATCGGTTTGACGGAAGGAACATTCAAGCAACGCTATAATCAACATAACAGTTCACCAAACAACGAGAAAAACATCGGCAGTACAGAGCTTTCGAAATATGTTTGGAAACTTAAGAACGAAAGCAAGAATTGTCATATAAATTGGTCGATCATCACACCAGCTAGAGCTTACGGCAACGGGTCAAAAGGATGTAGCCTATGCCTTTCCGAAAAGCTCTGTATTTTACAAGCACGAAACGAGAGCCTCCTAAACAAACGGAATGAGCTTATTTCCAAATGCCGCCATGAGAATAAGTTTTATATCAAGAACTACAAGAACAAAGTAAATTGAATGAAATGCTTGAGGGGACTTTTAATCACAATCTTTTACCTGTATATCATAAGATAGTTTTATTTTATTTTTAGTCATAGTTTTTTATCCGCACATTCTTATTTGTATATACTTAGTACTAATTTATATTCATACTGTAATACCCAAGTTATTTCTAATTAATTTCTAGCTAGAGATTTGCATATATGTCTCTGTATATATAAGCTCTTACTGAAAAGGTGTCTGATGATCGTGCAACGTGAAACTCGAGTAATGGCACATTAATTTTTTTTTATTCCTTATCCTTTTTCATTTCATATATAAAAATAAAATTGTAATATCAAGAGGACTTTATAGTTTGATTGTATATACTTATTTCTGCAACGCCCTTCACCACTTTTTATCCTGCTGGTCAGGCTATTAACAATTGTGATGCGTTTATGACGTCACTAATGTAGCTTTATTAAATTTAACTGCTAGTGATTATTGTTTTAACTTGAATTCAAAGCAGGTTTAAACTTCTTAAAAAAAAATATTCTTCCTTTCCCCTACGTGTATGATTGTCTTCTGTAGTTATTTTGCAGAAAGGAAAAACAGTAAATTTTCTTTTGTTGTTTGGTGCGCATTGCGCAATATGTGCACTGGCCGGTAGTATGCGATATTTGCAATAAAATTTCATGGGAAGTATATAATAGCATCCGACAGCCGACAGGATAGAAGTCAAACAGTGAATTACGAAAAAATCCTTGAAAATATTAACCCCTGAATAAAATTATCTGAAATTGCACTGCATTAATCCAAATCATAACTTTGCCATGAATTGAGGAGACTCAGGCGTATGGAATCTAATGCCAAGCCTCAGAAGAATTGATTTCAAGAAGGTGGGAAATGTTTAGCTGTTCGTCAAATACCGTAATAATTCGATTAAGCTTTGGGGGGAGGGCTTATTCAAAACTCAGTTCATTGTATCAGCTCTTGTGGAACTTTGTTTCAGGCCGACAATACCCATTCTATCATGACCTTTCTCGAAGGAGGACGCATGTTACATTACGCAGGATATGGGTGTGTGTGTGTGTTATTCGAGAGAGTGGCTTATTAAAAAAATTCAACCTCTAAAGGGGGAGGCTTATTCGAGAGGGGGGCTTATTCGAGAGAGGGGGCCTAATCGAATTATTACGGTAAGTGAAAATTAAAGTGAACTTTGCGAAATTACTGCCGGTCGACAGAGCGGGAACTCTTCGGAATTGTATTTAGCGTATTCGAAAGTGGTAAGTTATGTGAAAACATTTAAGTCCTAAAACATACTTAATGTCAATCGTTTTCTAGCCATATTTTTTTGGCACGACAAACGGCCTAGTAGCTATCTACAGACTGATATCTTGATGAATCACATGTTGACTGCAGCACAAAAATTACCCGCCCAAATGCGCAATAAATGACCCTGATAACATTCCTCTAATGTTAACAACAAACTTAATTTCTAATACAGCTGCATGTATTACTGGACAATAGCAGCTTATTTTCTCTCTTGGGTAGAGCGTCGGCGTTTCCTTAACATAAATTATCATACCTAATCAGCTTGTCTAATAGATCCTCGTAGGCCATGAAGTACCATTCAGCCGATTTAGGTAAGGCCACAAAGCTATAATTTTCTGACGGAGTGTTAAAGTGCCTTGATTCAAATACAGTTTGGTTTCCCTGACAGATGTTGACTGAATGGAACTTACAGGAAAAGCTGCTAATTTTCATGGTAAACCCTTTCTCAGCAGGACCCCTTCACTTTACACATAAAATTGTCAGGCGTTAGCCTGAGTAAAATTTGTAAGGCATGGTTTTCACTAATGACGTAAGTATAAACACAACGACATACGTAAGCATAGTGAGGACTTTATGATCAACTGAACTTTTTGTAGTTCACCAATACAAAGGGATTAACAAACCATGAAGTACCTAAAAATACTGTTTAACTAAAATACTATTTAAGTGGGTTTTTAAAACGAATAATCATTTCGGGTTTAGAATACAGTGAAACCTGTATATAGCTTCCCTACATTAAACACGGAGCGACGCTATAAAAGGGTAAGCTCCTCCCACATTTCTGGCTTCGTATGGCGGTTGCATGTTTCTAAATGGCGGATACTTTGAAGCGTGACTAAACTGGACAGCGTAGAGCTCCACAAGCGTGTCCTAGAGCCTAAAGCTTACGGAAATACTTTTAAAATGTGTTTTTAAAATACAGCTAAACAATATATAAAGCAATAAATGGCTGAACATGCCACATTTACTAATTTTCCTGGTTGTTATACGTCGTATTATAATTATTCGAGATGTCCTGCGAATCTTCATTCACTTATAGTCATCCTACCCGCGTAGTGTTTGGGTACGATTCATATTTTATTACGTCTGCGATGTGTCATAGCCATCTGTATTCTTTTTGGCGCATATTTGAAGCTTGTAATATTATAAATATAAACAAAAACTGGCGCCACTTTCAAATTCATTTGTGACAAATATGCTCGGTTGCTCTCATCCAACCCTCTCGGACTCTACCTCTGCGCAAAGCACAACTCCGCTTTCTGCGGGGCTTAGCAAGTATGATCGCAATAAAGCCTACTACCAGAAGAATGAAAGTGCAATTAAAGAGAGCAAGGCCTACTACGGCTTTAAAATGGAAGTGAAACGCGACGAGGAAGGGCGCTTGGTAGAAGTACGTAAAAAGATCAACACCGTGAGGAATCAGTTTCTGTCCAACGGAAAACCGGCAGGAAATGTTGAAGTGATGGAATTGCTCTTGGATTGTTGGCTCAGTCAAAACAGTTCAAATGGCCAACAGGCGCAAAATACTATCCTGGCAGCAACGTCGTTGCAAACAAATTCATCTCCTATATTCTCCTCAATTGAACGTGATATTTGTCCACCGGAAATTAGTCTGCACTCAATTGACCAATAACACGCGACCTTTCATTAATTTATTTTTATTTATTTATTTATTTAAGATTATTTATGCACGGTAGCCATTCAGCACACTAAGCTGTTTTTCAATGGGCCGTGCTTTGGTCTAAAAATCTATTAAATTACAAAAAGTTGCGAAGCCTACATACTAATCAGCTTCACCCTATAATAACTACTTTATTTACAACCTATCAATAAACTATATTACAAACTACCGATTATTAATAATATATACAAACATAACTAACAATTAACATCCTACAAGTGTTTAGAATCCACACAAGCCCAAATTCATGCAGTTCAAACAAGTGTCGTCTTGAAATGTCTTGGACAATCTTAGAGCCATTATCAATTATTGTTTTCTAAATTTTGGAAATAGTGATCAATTAGATTTTTAAATCTTGTCGTAGACAGAGTTTGATACTCAGAAACTATATCGCGAGGCAATTTGTTCCATGCAGCCGCTGACCTATATGAGAAGGACTTCTTCATGAAATCTGTATTAGGTTTATTTAAGTGAAGTTTTCGATCGTTGCTTCTTAGTTGATACATAGCATTATTTCTGATATTAAACATTTCAGATATATATTCTGGTAATTGTCCTTGTAGTGCTTTAAAAGTAATGTTTACTTCCCGTTTCTTTAAAATGTTTTCAATCGGAGCCCATCCCAAATCAGCAAAGATTTCCTTTGACCTAACATCGTAACTAGATCCCGTTATAACACGGGCAGCTCTTTTCTGCAATTTGTACAGCTTATTCAAGTGTGTACGACCACCATCATTCCATACTGTAGAACAGTAAGTGAAATGAGGTAGGACTAGTGAGTTATAAATATTCATCAGTGCATTTTGGTTTACATATTGTTTTGATCTTCTTAATAAACAAATAGATTTAGATATCTTTTTGCACTGTTCATCATTGTGTTCATTCCATTTTAACTCTTCATCAAGAATAATTCCTAATACTTTCTTATTTTTTACTAGCTTAATTGCATGCCTTTCAATTATAATATTTGGAGTTTCAGTGAATTGCTTTAGTCTCTTTTTTTATGCTATTAGCATAAACTCTGTTTTTTTAATATTTAAAGTCAATTTGTTTGCTGTTAGCCAAGTATTGACATTATGTAGATCTGCATTGATTTTGTTTTCAATGTCAGTTGGTGAAGTTCCTGAACTAGATAAGTTGGTATCATCTGCAAACATCGAGGCTTGAGTATTTTGAAGACAGTTAGGAAGGTCATTAATGTAGAGGGAAAACAATAATGGTCCTAGATTTGATCCTTGTGGAACACCACATTGAATTTTTCTTGGCTTTGACTTTATACCTTCTAGTATACAGATTTGCATTCTGTTATCTAAATATGATTTAAACAGACTAAGAGCCTGGTTTTTTACGCCATATAGTTCAAGCTTAGATAAAAGTATTTGATGATCTACGGTATCAAACGCTTTTTTTAGGTCGAGGAACAATACACCATTAATTAAACCCTTGTCAATGTTCATCAGCCATTTGTCTGTTGTTTGCAATAAAGACGTTTCTGTGGAATGATACTGACGAAATCCTGATTGTTGTTTTGAGATAATATTGTTATCATTCAAAAATTTACTTAATTGGTCGTATATAAGTTTTTCCATGATTTTGGCAATAACTGGTAGAACCGAAATAGGTCTGTAATTTCCACAGTTCTTTTTATCCCCCTCTTTATAAATAGGGGTTACTTTAGCTATTTTTAGATCATCGGGGAATATACCAGTAGCTAGAACTAAATTGAAAATATATAATAAAGTTTCACAAACAGTATGTCCTGCTGCCTTTAGTAATTTGTTCGTAATTTTATCCAGGCCAGATGCTTTAGATAATTTCAACCTCTCTAAGACCTTAATCAGTTCACTTTCAGATATTAGTCTAAAAGAAAATTCCCTATCACTAGGTGATACACATTGCAAAGGGTCAATATTATTTGGTGGTATGTCCTCGCAAAGTTTTGGCCCAATCTCGCAACAGAATTTATTAAATTCATTGGCTATATTCTGATTTCCTGTAATTATTCTTTCATCAACTTCAATTTCTTTAATAGTCGTGGTTTGTGATTTCCTATTGAGCAGTTCGTTAATGTATTTCCAGCCATCTTTATTATTTGTGCAATTTTCTAAATTTATTTTAAAATATGATGCTTTAGTTTCCCTAATAAGTGAAGTAACCTGATTTTTACATCTTTTGTATGCTTCATAATAGGTAGGTGAATTTAGTTGTATTGCTTTCTTTTTAAGGAAATCTCTATGGTGGCTCAGTTTCTTAATACTTTCATTTAGCCATGGGATAAATTCGCTTTTCACTTTTCTAGTACAACACGGGGCATGGATATCCGCAATCTTAAGAAAGATTGATTTCCACTCTCTCCAAGCTTGGTTTGGGTCAGTATTATACGTGAAGGATTTAAGAGCTTGTTCTAAATTATTTTGAAATTGTATGGTGTTAAAGTTTTTAAATTGCCTTGTTTCTACAATTTTAGGTTCTTGTCGAGGAACGCTAATTTTTCTACAAATATATACCATACTGTGATCGCTTATTCCAATCTCAATTACACCAGAATCACTTGTTTTATTGTCATCACTTCTAGTGATCACAATATCTAATAGTGTTTCTGTTGAGGAAGTTATTCTTGTGGGAGTCTCTATATGTTGCTGTAATTGATAAATGTCATTGAGATCTCTGAGTCGTTTTAGGTTGTTGTTGTTGTGATCAACCGTTTTGAAAAAGTCACAGTTGAAGTCACTCGTTATCACAACTTCACTTTTCTCATTATCAATTTTTTTTAAGAAGTTTTCAAAATGAGAAAAAAATTCACAATTTGCACTTGGAGGGCGATACCAAGTAGAAATCAATAAAGGTTTTGCTTTCGGCTTTTTAATTTCTAAACAAATGGCCTCCACATCCTCTGGGATTAAGTCGTTTTTATTTATGTCCGGGATACAGCTCCGTATATAAATAGCTACACCTCCACCTGATCGATTTCTATCTCGTCTGACAATTTCATAACCAGTTAATTTAACCTGGAGATCATTGATAGATTTATCAAGTCTGGTTTCGTTAATACAAAGTATATCGAATGGCAAGTTTGAGATAAATACGTTAAGTTCTTCAATGTGTTTTACCAAACTATTAATATTCAACAGACCGATCTTAAATCCCTTAAGTTTTGGATATATTGTTTTATCATCATCACTTATTTGATAGTTGAGTGGGCCCGTGTGGTCTCCAGTGACATTATTATTAAATTCTTCTAGTCAATTATTATTCAAATAATTTTTAATGTTCTTAGCTAATTGCGCGGTACCATTTTTATTAATATGTACCCCATAACTATTTAGATGTTTTTGGCATATATTATCGTTGTTTATCAATCCCCATCTTTGTTCTGAGCATGCTAGTTCAAGTAATTTGTTACAACGACTTATCTTAGTGTTCAGGCTCAGATCATCAGTTCTTTTTATGATATTTGAAAAAATTAGTTGTACATTACCACATTCCTGCTTAATATCTTTACCAAGCTTCAGCATGGACTCAGCTACTCTTTCAGGTGTACTGTTTTTAATGTCGTTCGTTCCCACGTGCATAATAATAGCGTCAGGCTTTGTTGCCAAAGTTGGTTTGGTATAATAATTCATATCCTGTGTTTTTGCGCCAGGAAATGTTTTGATGTTGACATTTTTAATGACACCGTTTTGTAATCTTCTTTTATCTAAATATTTAGTCATGGAATCTCCAAGAATCACAACTGATGGTCGATTTCGTGTTCCAATGTGTTTGTCCCTCTGCCTTTCCGTTGTGTGATCTTCAGATTCAGATTGTTTTTCCAATGGCGGTGGTCTGCCAGCTGGTGTTTTATCGCCTGCGTCATTTCTTACTCTCTTCACTTTTTTAGGCAGTTGTTTCTGTGCCGGTAGTGATGGTAAATCTTTAGGCTCAGTCTCAAGTATTTCCACTGGCTCATCCTCGTCAGTGATGTTTAGTGCTGAGTAACGATTACTTGTTGGTATAGCATCAGCGCTCTCATTAGACCGACAACGTGTTTCCAGTCGACTTGGATTCGACGCATTTTGTGTTCGGTCTGTTGACTTGGTTTGCCATTGGGTTTCAAGATTTAGTCGAGGGATTTCCAAATCTGTTTCCGTATAAAGTAACTTCATTGCTGTTATAAGGCTCAATCGCTCTTTTTCATTATCTTTAATTTTGTTATTCAGGTCCGACACAATGAGGGACAGATTCATAACCTTTTCGCGTAGCGCACAGTTCTCCTCCTTTAATTGCTGTTTTTCGCGTTTAAGGTTGTCAATAAACTTCTCTTGTAATAGACTTCCGGTGCTGTGTGTCTTTAGATCACAGATTTTATTTTCTAAGTCACTTATCTTTGACGTAAACTCCTTCTTTATATTATTAACTTTGAGTTCTATAAGTTCCAGGATAGTGTCTATATTGACTAAGTCATTAGACTTTTCATTTGACATTTGCGAAGGACATTTTTCAATACCGGTACCTTGCTCAAGCGTATCGTCTTCGTCGTCGGCGCCATATTGAAGTTCTTCGCCAGTTGTGATAGATTCTTCCTTATTCTCTTCAGCTGTTTCAGATTCGTTAGTAGCCAATAGACCAAGCTTATCCATTAATAGGCTGCTATCATCTCCTTTAATTATAAGGGAAAAGCTGTCTGTATACCATCTAATGGTTAGATCATTACTTTCAAATTTCTTGCAATAGCCTCCCGGTGTTGACCACTTCGTTTCCGTTTGTATTCCAAGCTCTCGGATCAGTAAGTCTTGCAGATCACTAAAGCTGCCTTTCCATTTAAGCTTTCCTTTCGTAGTCACTTTAAGATTTTGCCTTATATCACTAGCTTTAACACTTGAATTCAGAAGCTCATTACTAAATTTTAGGTTTTGATCCATTAAAGAAAAAGGTATTTTACCTATACCATAATTTTCTTTAAAAAATAGAAACTGTTAATTTTGACAGGCTGAGAAACTCAGCCTATTCTTATGCGATCGCTCCGTGTTTAAGCAGACAGTTCCCGAAGTTCCGAAATAGTTTCTAGCATATTTTCATATTCATAGTTTCATATTTTCATATTTTCATATTCACATTTGTTTCGAGTTTATGCGATTCTTTATTGGATTCCGACATCAAAATTCTCGTCCAAACGCAGGGAAAGCGGTGTCCTCGAAATTCATACAGACAAGGAATCTCGAGGCCATATTCCGCACCTCTGTCCATCCTTTTTCCCTTGATGATAACTTTGTCAATGTTTGCTGGACGCTTTTTCAGACCCACAATACCACGCGCCTACGACCACCAGCTTTCATGTTAACCCTCATTTCGGTGGGAAGGAACACAACACTAATACAGTTGATGCATCGATGTCATTTGCTTTGACAACAGGATGCGGATTTTTATGAGTTTTATTACTGGTCTCTAGTTTCAGAAAATAATCCTCGTTGATTTTAGTCTACTAGACGTCCATGTACTCATGATTGCCTCGCACAAGTCAATTTACTTGGATTTGTTCTAAAGACATTTTACCGAGCCAAGTTTTTATTACGACAGTTTACTACAAAAGGTGTCAAGGCACGACTGTAGGCCTTTTTAGACGGGTTTCCTTAGTGTCTAATTTCATCTTAAAAACTGGGAAGTTTATCCTTATTGTGATGCCATGAAGAATTTTTACCCAAATTCCACAGTCGCAACCTCACCATTCATACTTAATGCGGTTGTATGTGCTCTGACACCAAACAACTGGGTGATGATAATAAATAAAAATATTTTTTGTAAGAATCAGCGGATGTGATTGTGTTGACAAGTAGATATCAATAACCATGTCTAACCGTGATTAGTAACCAGAAGGTCTGGGTACAAGAACCTCTATAGTGAACACTAATAACCACGGCAAGCAGACAACTTAAGAAAATACAAAATAAAACAAATTCCGAAAATAGACATCTTGTGTTCTTGATATTCAAGTTAAAAAAACAAGAGTGTACAGACAGAGTCGGTGATATTTCGTCTTTATTCCAAAGACATTGTCAAACCAATGAGACTACAAGCAAGCGGTGATCTATATGTATAGCTATTTACAGACGCAGCGGAAGTATACAATTACAGGATGGTGTAAGCCAATGTGATGGTCTAATGGCTCTAGAACAATGACAGTTTTTTACAAGCTTTAAGACCACTGTTGAGTTGTGGCATATTACGTTTTATCAATAGTGATTCTAGGATAAGGAGTTGATTAGGATTGTTATTATTACAACGATATAAGATTTTAGTATTAGTTGGAATTAGATTACAAGGATTCTGGTAATGAACAGAAAAATGTGTAATAGGTTACAAATTCCTGATAACCCTCTGAGGTTTTTCGTTTTGACTCTCGCGAATTCGTTCACGAAATCATCCGTCAAGTTTATTTACAAACTACAACAACCACAACAAGAACAGCAATTTCGATACACACCTACTGTATGTACTATTCAATACTTAGTTGGCACTCCCTTCGAGTTGATCACAGCTTTGCATCTAGCCATGCTTTTAAAAGGTTGATGCAAGAATTCTTCAGCGATTGCTTGCAATCCATTTGTGAGTACTTCAAAAGGTTCAACTCGGCCCATAAATTTTCAATGGGATTTAGAACAATGCATTCCATTCATGAACCCTCCCACTAATGTACTCACGAGCAAATGACAATCGCGGCAAACGATTCTGGTCACTCGCAAATGGTTTCTTGGATTTTTTTCTCCAATTGATGTATCTCTTTTTTAAGCGGCGCTGAATGGTTTCAGCAGAAACTTTGACCCCCACTTGAGCTTCTAATTTATCAAGTAGCTGTTGTTTGGTCGGGGTGCCTGATTTGGAACTTTAATGATAAAACGGTCACTTTGATCAGTAGTTTCCGTCTTTAACCAGGAATGGGAATGCAATCTCCACATGATTTTAGCTTAGTACAAAGTTTTTTGGGTCCAAAATAGGTCATGTTGAATTTTTTCGAAATTACATGCGTGCAAACGCCAGCTTTAAGCATGCCAAGAATCTACTGATTCAGTTTGATGTTTATTATTTTGATAGTTAGAGCGTCTAACCGGTCATCAGAAGGTTGCGGGTTCGAACCCCGTCTGGGGCTCAGATATCATTTTCTGAGTATCGAGCTTGAAGATCGTTCATCTACTTCAATCTACTGATTCCTTCTAATTTTCATCTCACTCCTCTTAGTGCCAACTTATTTAAGTCCCTTACTAGCCACATTACTTTCGCAACACATTATCATAAAAAGTGTTAAGAATTGATGTATGTTCTAAGCCAGCGCTTAAAATTAGCATTTTAGAAGTTTTTTTAATCAGATCTCGAAGAAAGCATTCTAAATATATAAATGGTTTTAATTTCTGTTCTTCTTGTGATAGTTATATCAAATTGACTATATTTTTGAGGATGACCACTATTTTTGTCCACCCCTTGTACATCTTTTCATTTCTGCAGCAGCTGTGAACAT
The DNA here is from genome assembly GCA_030142905.1 of Heliopora coerulea. NCBI lineage: Eukaryota > Metazoa > Cnidaria > Anthozoa > Scleralcyonacea > Helioporidae > Heliopora > Heliopora coerulea. The sequence continues at coordinate 104,744 of JASJOG010000065.1, forward strand.
AATTAGATTTTCAAAGTGACTTGTTTTAGTTGGTAAATAAATGGCTATCATGAAATGTTGAAGCAGCATGCTTTTACAAAAAACATACTGTTTAATCTATTTATTAGTCAGGCTGAGTTCAAGCCTGACTGCATGGCGTGCCCTATGCAAGTTAATAGTCTTGTCAAGTGCAGTGCAGGCTTTTTTCATTTCTCTTACTGATTTGATCTTGTTTGATATTCTCTTGCTTTTCTCTACATTTGGTGTTTAGGATATGTGTTGTCATACAAAGATTCAAGTGATCCTTAGTTTTGCCTTTAGAATTGTGTGTTAACACTCACACCGTTTCTGCCGTGAAATTTGTTTACTTCTGTCACGATGTTCGAAGGAAATGCCAGTGCATAGACGAAGTGCGCATAGGCTCTATGTAAAAACAGCTGGTCAGTGGTTCAGGCGTCAAACCAGTTTCTTCCCTCCCGTAAATAATTTTCAATGTGTGAGTACTTTCTTCAGTTTCGCCACAAAATTCTCCAAGAACGCTTCCTTTTACCCCAAAATTCTAGTAGAGAGATGTTTGCTAGCAAATGTTTGATAGAGAATACTTTTTTACTCGTAGCTTTAAAAACCACTTGCATTTTGTAAGTATTAATTTCGAACCCTCAGTTTTAGTCCCCTACGCGGTCTTGTACGTCAGTTTTAGTCTTCCACGCGATCTTTTACACTTTTCTGAAGAGTTTTCTGTGAAAATACACACAAAATATTTCTTTAAAAGACAGAAATGAGTCTAAAAATTTCAATTTTTTTATTTCAACAAAGTCAGACTAAGTTAGAGGTAATATATATTTTGACGAAAATAAATTACCAAACTAACGAGAAACCTGACAAAACGGCCTCGAAAGCTTATTTTAAGAAACTACTAAATGCACGTACTATTTTTAACGTCAATTTATCATCTTTAGACAATTTAGCACATTTCTTAGGCCACATTGCAATAATCAATCTTTTTGTACACTCGATAATGTTCAATTGGCCCATTAATATTTCGTCTGAGCACTTTTTTCGTGGTTGTGAGTATTGTCGAAGCCGAACTAAACAAAAATTGAAGAATAAAGTCGTGTGAAGGACTGGAACAGATGTACAAAATCCCGAAGAGGACTGAAACAGATGTAAAAAATTACCCTGCGTGAGCGGGCATCTTGGCTTCACTTTTTGGCTTCACCCGGGTAAATGTGTGAGAGTTAGTATTCCAGATATGGAAATAGAGTCCACAACCGCTAACCTCTATAATGTACCTGGACTGTTGGTCCTGCTTAATAAGTGTCCGAAAAATAATGGCATCATTAGAGGCCTTTCTGCTCATGAAAACAACCGCTGACATAGGATTTTCTACTGAATAACTACTGGAACGAAGACTCGTTTGGGAAAGGATTATTCACGCTATGTTTTTGCTACGTATTTTCTGCTTTGCAAAATGTTCAACTTTCCTCGTTTTAAAGTCCAGATTGCGGTCTATTACCAAACTACTCTCTCATGAACCACTTAACACTATTTGGTATATTTTTCCAAACAAAAACCACAAACTTGAGATTTATTTTCTTACCTTTTTGCACTGAGCCTTCTCTCAAATCTCAATGTCTACACTTTTTATTCCATCATTTACTAGAATGTTTCATTTCGTCGAGTGAATAGCTCGAAGTGTTCCTATCCACAAACACCTTGTTTTTCTAACCTTTTTATGAGTGGCAAATAGTTATTTCGACTCATTTTATCAGAAACGGGAAAAGTCGACATCGATAGACTGAAAGTTAAGCACGAAAATAAAACGAAATAGAGAAATGGGTTCTTGAGTTTTATTAAGAAGACTTACAAAGTGGCTTCTCAACAAGTTCTTTTGTGGGCAGTGAAGAAAAAAATGCACAAACTGATGCTCATAAAATGACAGAAAATCATCGATACGAATGGTCGCCAAGGGTAACCAAACTTTCACAAACGAGCCTTCTGTCCAGGTCTTATATAGTTTCATACAGTAAATAACTGTAAATAGCTCTCTTTCGCAAAGGTCAGTGGTATTCACCATGAGTAAAATGACCTCTAATGATGCCATCGTTTTTCGGACACTCGCTGTAGTTGATTTCTTAGGAGGACCCGCAGTCTAGGTATATTATAGAGGTCAGTGTTCAAAACGAGTGGGAAAAATGTCTGATCATGCGCGAAAACCGTGTTACGGATTAGCTTTCCGGAGTCTGGGGCTGCAAAATAGCACCATGATTGAAACTCTGAATTTCTTAGACTTCGACGAATTTGCAGCAAATTCTACTCGATTCTTCGTCTAAAAGGTTTTTGATGTAAGTGCATTCTCCTAAGCTCATGAAACTACGAGCAGAGTTCGACTAGGATGCTTTTCATTTGGTCCACTTGCATCATGTATAACTTAGGAAAACGGTTACCGACAACATAGAACATGAAATTTCACCAAAATAACTTCAGAATAAGGCACTACTGTGTCCACTTGTAGCAGATTTTTTTTGGAACAAATCAGATTTTGTAAAGCATATTACAGGTAATGAATTTATTGATGACATGAATTTTGAGCTATTGAACTATTTAATGATGAATCAAATAGACAAATATTTATCAATTTTTATTTCGGAGTATATGTGTATACCAAGTGCAGAGTAATGAATGAGATATATGTTATAATGAACTATTAAATGTCTTGATAAAATCTTGGAGCTGTAAACATGTTTGATATGTTGAGATTTAGACATTCTTTTGGGAAATCTGCTTGTTTCTAAATCCTTACTAAAGTGTGTACCCTTATTTCCATCTGAAAGTGCTTGATCAGACTATTCGACAACAGTGTACTCGTCAGAAGCGTTTCCCTTCATTATCGATAAAGGATGAAGGAGAGGACATCTCGAATTGTGCTCTCCGTAGTATTGCTCATGTCTGAAGATATTATTCGCGAGAAAATTAGTTAGATCCATTCACTAACTTCATGCATATTCAAACATTAAATCTCTTGTGCGTTGTTCTAGCGTCCGTACTTTGACGTCATTTCCAACTAGTGGCTAATTTTTTCCCTGCCAAATTAAAAATAACCAAGTTTGATTCATTTAGCTACTTTCGAAAAGTTATAAAGGTAATAAGGACGCGAAAAGCACACACATCAGACATGGATCTTATCTCTTTCCGATCCGAGACGTCTCCCCTTGACTAATTAAGTCGTCCAGCACAGTCAGAGTAAAATAATTAAAGTGAGATTCGGACCAGAAATAGTTAAACGCGGACTGATCCTGCAGAAGGAACGCTCCTCCCTTTCCTGACATTTGGCGGCTGTTTGAACTCGCAAGTGGTACGGATACTCAAACTGCGCACAATCGAAAAGTAGGGCACAACTCGGTTTACGTTCGTCAACTTGTAGTCTGCTTTATTACAAGTCCTTAAAAACGTTAGATTATCCATAAGTATCTCAGAAATCTTTGATAACCTCCTTTGGTACACGAATTACGCGCAAATAAACTTATTGAAGTAACACCCTGTACAGACGTACCCTGCTGAAATTTCATTCACGGAAATAACGACGAAGACGACCACATCTTCGCAAGATTTTATGACTTCGCACGAACAGCGGAATGTGTGTTGCGCCTATATATGCTTAAAGCCACTGATATGCTAGGAGTATTCAAACCTGAATCAAGCGGGCCCGCATGAAAGCTAAACGTCGATAATATGGCTGCAAACCCTGAACCTGGACAAATCCAAATGGTAATGAATAAACCAGCTGCACAACGCTTCGTGGAGGAATTTGATCGACTTTACCCTCACTATTTCATCCAACATAAGTTACAAAACCAAGACCAGCAGCAGACAATATCGTTTCCTGGTCTCATGTACGTTGTAGACTTTGGCGAAAAGATAGGACCCCACATTGTGGCAAATATGGATGTCACGGTGGAGGAAATCCAAGGTCGAAAGAGAATTCACGCTATACCATACGTTGCAGCATTCAAATTCTCCAAACTCCTGCAAATGAAAACCAGGACAACTTCCCAAACTACTTTTTGTTGAGAAGTCTTATTCAGCAACACAACGATAGTAATGGCATGAATCAAAATGAGTTGTTGAATGCTATGCATAATTTAATGTGGACGAAGAAATTGAAGTAGCCGTGAACAATTATTTTAACAATCTTTGACAATTTTGAAAACAGATACTCAAAAGTTATGTAGGTAAACACTCCGTCAGATTGTACTGTATTTGTCTCCCAACGTTAACGCTGTGAAGGAGTTACTGTTAACGAACAACGGAAGATTTGTACCTTTGCTTATAAAATGTTAATTAATATGAGAGGATTGTTTCAGATATAAACGAGGATTAAAAAGCTAGAAGTCCAACATCCTGGACGACAGCAGTCTTAATCGCGTGTCTTGGTTGCCTAAACTTTTTATATTATACATCAAACAATGTCGTGTCTTACTTGTGGAGTTAGTGCGATTGGATTTGAGTTGCGACTTTTAGTCCATTTTCCAAGACTCCAGACTTGTTTTCTTATTCCAGGGTATGTTTGACGACTTGGCTTGATATGGCTCAATATGACTTGACAACGTACACAATATTGGAATAACCGTCCATTTTTGAAAATACATTTACTAGAAATTCGTGAACGCAACAAACCCTCACCCACCATTCCAATATATCTTTCGAGAATCCGAGTAACATTGATAATTTTTCAAAATTTTCAAAATGACAAATCGTCCTTACTATAACTGGAAGAGGAAATGGAATAAAAGAAAAACATTTGGGCATAAATATTAATAACCCAAACTGGATATTATTTTATATTTAAATTGTTTGTCGTCATATTTATGTTTAAAACTTGAATGAAATGAAAAAAATGAAACAAATCAGAAAACCGACGAAATAAACAAAGAAAACATGAGCGAATACTGCACTTTCGATTCATTCGATTTGCTTCAATACGAACCTAAGTAACCTAAGTAAGGTTTTCAACAACATACCAGTCCCCGAGCTTGCACACGGCATTCTTGAGCGACCGGAATCCTTGAATAGAAACCTATACATACATATACATATATATATATATATATATATATATGTATGTATGTATGTATGTATGTATATGCCAAAAATTTTCTTCCTAGTCACCACGCGTGTAATAGGACTCGCTCTTAGCAACCAATCATATTCTATTTTTGTAATCGTATAGGACAATTTTAGCTAACTTTGTACATACAAGTTTCATTACTTTGAAGATATTTCATAATTAGTAAGGAAACGTCAGTTATTAAAAATTTCACTGCCTCAAATTTGAGTTGTTTGAATTGTGCAACAATGATTCTCTTCAAAATTACTAGCGAGGCTATAATATTTATTACCAGACCTCGATTCCCACCTGGTATTTCAGGTGCAATCATTAAACAACATTATTAACATATCGTGGCTGCCGCATAGGCAGGACGAACAATCCGAATCCCGGTAGCTCAATGGTGGGAACTTGTCACCGGTCATCAGAAAGTTGTGGATCCGATCCCTGTCTAGGGCTCAGAAATCTTTTTTCCGAAGTATGAGCTTGACAAACGTATATCGGTCATCCCCGAGTATCGGTAGTCAAAACAGACTATGTCATCAGTATTACCTTTCGCTTTTTGTCTTACGCTGCAGTCAGTTTAACTCGTAGCCGACAAATACGGTCGTATGTGACCCTACTTCTGTCCTTCTGGTTTTCAAACATGCGAAGTCGACAAATCAACCAAAAAAAGGCCAATTTCAAACTTTGGAGATATAACATTGTCAAAAAAGGTAATCACACAAGCGAGTAAAAGGAGCCCCAACTCTATTCCTCCTCCTTATTCCCCTCATGGGGACAGCGAGTTCACGGGAGCAGTCTCTGCAGAGTCCCATGCACCCACACCGGTCCACCATTACGTGGGCTCGAAGTGTGTGAGTGTACCTACAGTAATCCCGTATCCTCTCATGTGGGACGTTTCTGTCGGTCTTCAATGAAGAAATCGTGCAGAATCGCATTCTAAGTGGAATGACCCGAAACACCTCAAAAATAATCGGCCAGTAAAAGGTTAAAAACCACGACCAGCCGACAGCTTAAAAAAGTATAAAATAAGACATATTCCGAAAAATAAAGACATCTTGGAAAACTCAAGATATGAGTCAAAACAAGACGAGTATATGAGACTGTAATATTTGATGATGACTTTGTAATAAAGTCGAAATATTACAGTCTCATATACTCGTCTAAAGGGTTAACATACATTATTTCGAGGTAGGCTGTAGGAAGCCCGTATGGAATATCTGACACACTAGTCTCACAGCGTGAATAGCGTTATCTACTCTTCGAACAACCGAATTCAAATTTTATTCGTCGAATAGTTAGTTCATCACCGGATTCTGCGACTTGGCAGTTAAAATTCAAGTTCGCTTATTCAAAGCATGGATAATTCTGTTAATTCGGTCGGACATATCCGCCTGATATACCGTTCGTGCTTCGAACAAGGATTAAGTGATGCCGGTAAACATGGCGCATCATGAAAAACCGCCGTGTTTATGAACCCAGCTTACAGAATTACGGCAAAAACGAACCATTTTGACATTTCCACAAAAATTGACAAAATATACGTGGTAAATGAAATAAGTGCATACACTTTCTTGCAGTACTTACCATTTAATCTACCATTTTTCCTCCGCATCAACGAGTGAACCTCGAATGAACCTTGAATGATTTAATTGCTGACTTGCGAGCAAAAATCGTGATTTAAACGAATTTCGTTTGATGATGCTTAAGCTTTCTATGAGTGCTTTACTGACGTCGGCAAAGTTTCTCACTATCTGGAACCAGCAAAAATGACAAAACAATTTGTTCTTCTATTTTAAAACCAAAAATCTGAGCAATCCGTCCTTCTTCGATCCTTCACAAACAAACAGCATGGCCTGAATTTGTCACGTCACAAATATCGTTGTTCCCATGAAATATCACGCATTCACAAAAAGCATGCATGCCAAATTGACAACATAAATAACAGTATTGCTTGCTTTTTCTAAATCAGGAGATTAATAAGAAAAATTTAGAGCTGCACAGAGACGTTATTGCCAAAAATGATGAACAGTAGAATTTTGGGGGGAAAAGCAATGAATAAATGAAACGAAAAATTGAATTTTACTTCATCCCATCCCAAAAAGTGGCAGTTCCTACTGTTACCGTATGACAAAATTTGACGTCGAGAGACCAGTAACAGATAAAACACATAGATGATTTAGTTGTACCTTGTGAGATTTAGGCTATATGAGACTATATGAATATCCTATTACTGCTTCCATTCGGTGATCTTTTGCACAAACAAGCTGAAAATTACGTTCTTTAGAAATGCACAATAGTTTTGTTTGAACTGCACATTTTGTGAAAAACTGCACTTTAAAAAACAGTGGAACTAAAACGTCCGAATAACGATGTTGCACGGCATGATTATGGACAAAAATCGCTGTAACATCCGAACGAAAACGTACGTAATTTTATATATTTAAAACAAAAAACGGAAAGAGTTTGTAAAACTTCTACAGAAAATCTCTATAATGATGCATGTGCTATGGGAGTTATTTGCCTCACGAAATTGAACGAAGAACATAAATTGTTGAGGTCATTACGTGGCAAGGGAAAGTGGGAGGATGGGACCAGTTGAAGAGGGCATGTGAAACGCATTTTATGAAATCAAAATACTTGTTTTAAGAATTTTGATTCTCTACTGATAGTTTTTTAGTGCAGCTAAATTCACTGACCTCATTTCATACGTGGTGTCAATTTGAAATTATTTTGAATGTGTATCAATTAGTTCCCAGACTCGTGTGAGAGGAAAAATTCTTTTGAATTTCCCGCTAGGCACGCTAAATGATATGCCATAAAAGAACAATACATTTGGCGTTACTCATGTATAATGTCCACATCCCAATTCGTTTTTGAGAATATTCGGACTTATATGACATCAATATTGTCATTGGCGCCACTCGTCACAGTACTGCGACTAATTGGAAAATCATGTAAATATTTAAGATGATTGAAAAAATGTCATGAAACTCTAAATGTGAACTAATTTTACAAAGCTAATCCCTACGCACCAATGCCTTGATACTACGTCAGGCACTAAGCCCGCTATCTTTAAAGCAGAATTTTCGGTTTCATCCCTCACGCAAGTCTGTTTCTTTTGCAAACGTCAGCATTCAAAACCAATATAGTACTGGCAACCATGTTTTCACTTAAATGTTTATCTGCATATACTGTGGGAATGAGCAATGTAGCGAGTGATTTTGTAAATATCCGGCAATATACAGTATACATGATTTAACTAAAACAGTTTTAACATGGTGAAATTTCTCTTGCACGATGTGAATTTTAATTAATCGCGATAACATGTACCAGACCTACAATGAGGTAGACGCAGTTTACTATGTAAAACTTACTCGAATGCTCAGCTTTTTCATGCGTGTTTCTCCCACGCAATGACGGATTATCGAAGTTGAGTTCGCGTAAAATATAATCGGTTACTTAAAATTAACAATACATTGACTAGACAAATTATATATTAGGTATATTACACACAAAAATAACTGTTGTTAGACAAAGTCATCAACAAAACTACTATCTCTTTGTCTGACTGCAACATCCAAAGCTTGTTGTTTAATGGTTTTTCTTCGCAACATGAACACAGCATCCTGCTGCACTGACTTAAAATTACTCCACGTTACCTTTGCCAGCGATCGAGTAAATCAGAGAGGCATCTGAATTGACTTGATGTGTTATAAAACGTTGAGTGTCGGCAAAACGTACACCATTTTCATTTGTTTCGTCTCCTAACACTTGAAAAGTACAATTAACGGCAAGAGTTTGTGACGAAGGGGCGTACAGAACGAGAACCGCAAAGACATAAATATTCCAAAGGCCATAAATACCAGCAATCAAGGCACCTGGCAATGTGGAATGAAGCGTTAATCTGAAGTCAAAAGCCATTAATCTTATTTTTCATTGATTACACAAGCTCTAATATGTTGAGGTGTGGCCAATGGGAGACTTTAAGTTGAACATTGTCGAGGAGTAACGTTACGCCCGTTTTCAACTAAACGAATTCTGTTGCGCGGATAGACTTTTCTTTGTACAAATTGAATAGATCAATCATTAGTTCCAGCCAAAAGCTCATGAGACAAAAGAAATAGTCGCTTCGCAGGAAGAAATTCGTTTAAAAGTACCTTTATTTATACTGGGTAACCCTATCAGCTACCTGAGCAGTTCTCCTTAGAGGTCCAGTAAGGGCTACCCCTCATGGGTCCAGTGTTACTACCGGTGGAAACCGGAGTACCCGGCAAAAACCTGCGATGAGTGGTAGAGTCAAACTGGACAACATTCTTCTCAGTAGATGGCGGCCTTTAGAGTTGCCCTACTCTTGCAATAAGTTTGCAGGATTTAGAAGAAGCAGGACTTCAAAGCCTGGGCTTCAGTTCTTATGCATGCTTTGCAACGAAATTCAATACAAAGACATTGATTAAATACTGGGCGAAAGAAAAGTAGTGTTTGTAAACTTGTCGCACGATCAAAAACGGATTATATACCTTTTCGATTTTATATTAATTTAAACTTGTTTATTTACACGTAAGTGCGACAGGGCTACCAATTCACATGCAGAGATAATAGAAAAGTATAATACAACATAAGTAGAGAAAACAACTTTTAAAAAGCTAAAAGGTTGATCAATTGAGAACTGCCGAAAGTGCAATGAGTGCAAACTAACGTATCAAGAAAAAGCTCTTCGTCACAATGCGTTAGATATATATAAAAACAACAGTTGATCATCCTTGCTATGGTAGGAGTCATGCTGTCATGCTAGAGGGAGGTGTTTTTTTTTCTAACTTTTTCCGGACAAAATATGAAATACAAAGCAGTCTTTCACACTACAGGCCCATTTGGACGTCTCGCGCTCTCCTGTCACGGTGGAGCCGCGATTTTTCCTCACGTGAGTTAAATGAGCGTTATTTCGTTACTGAATGGTAAAAATACGCTGTTATTGAGATTTTAAGAAATATAAGGTATTGATGTGGGCCGAAAATTGCCATGCGGGTGGGGATGATAGGTTAACTCTTTCGATGAGGTAGCTCCTCCTTTGACCTCTGGCGTTAGCCAGAGTAAAATAATAGAAATTTCACGCCACCGGCAAGGAGTCAACAAACCTGGATATAACTCCTTTGAGGCGCTAGCTCCCCCTTTTGACGAGGAAATTCGTCTGGCGTTAGCCAGAGTAAGATAATAGAAGTCTTACGCCGCCGGGAAGGAGTTAACGGTTCCTTTTCCCTTTCACATTTTTTTTCTTATTTTAGTGTCGGCATTTACTGACCAGTCTCATTGGGCCACATACATTCATACAATCTACTTACAACTGCTAAATACCCTAATTTACAAGTTTCATTTATTAGTTTCTTTTTTTTGGTGCATTACAATTTGCAGTATAGAGGTATTTTCCGTGACATTTTTACTCTTTAAGTTCATCAATGGAAGATTACACATCCATGAAACTACTACATGATGACATATTTATCAATATTCGTGTTAGCACACAACTAGCTCAAAACAAAAATTCATATTTCGTGTTTTCAACGGAAAGCTGACCTTTGCTTAATCTTAACTCAGATGGACAGGGTTAGTTAGAAGGAAATGCGTTGAAAAGACTTAGTGATCATAAATATCACTCCGCCTACTGAACCATAGACGAACAGCGTAATTGAACTATATCTGTAAGCACGCATAAATCCTAACAGCAGAGGGAGAGAAAGGTAGACAAATACATGGACTTACAGGGGGACGGGCAGACGATAAGAGGGACGGAGGTAAAGACCACGGGAAGGATTGACAGGACTGACAGACGGACAGACAGATGTGCAACGGACGAACGGACTAACAAAAAAACAGACAAGGAAATGAGGACAACATGCGGCATAAACAATGAAGAACACAAGTAACAACTTATTTACCTCATTAAGGTATTCATGTATTTTCTCACCAAAATTTCACCATTTCCTTTTATTTGTTGGATAATCGAAAGACTCTTGCTAAACTTCACCGTCAATATTAGGGGGTTATATACTTTTACCTCGGAAGGTTATATACCTTGTTTAAGCAATATGTCAACATTCGAGCTTTGCCCTTAGGTTGATATATCGCTTAAGCACCTAGGTCATGGTTTATTACCTTAATACATACAAATGTATAAGTATGGTTATAGTCACATGTATGTATATATGTATGCATGTATATTGATGTCTCGATGTAATCGCCAAACGAGATTTCAAAAAATTAATGCAATTATATCAATTGTATAATTTGACTATCCAAATAAAAAGTGAACTTACTCGATATTTCAACCGTCCTCTTTTCGCCAAATTTCCAATGAGCCTCGTTAACATTGGTCGCAATGAAGAATGCTATTGTTAATGCAGCACATATTATGGTAAACACCAGTAGGAACTTAAATCGATAAAAGGCCCCCTTTAAACAAAGAACAAATCAATGAACAAAGAACAAATCAAAACAGGTTTTAAAATCAAACTTCCGAACATAATCACCTCATTAGTCCTATCAAAGCCTATATTTCAGAAGGAATCATCAATATTTATAGACTAGTATATTTAGCACATGAAACACATGAACGTAAACAAAATATATCTGGGCGGTTGTGTTTTATTCCAATTTGAAAATTTATATGCTTGGATGACTTATGCTATCAAGTCCCTCATAATCACAATGGAAAATTTCTTCGAAAATATACCCCGAAAAACGGTGAGACTATGGTCCAAATTTCATATTAGGTTAAGATACACTGATTGAAAATTGCCCTTTCCTTAAAAGTTTTAGCCTTTACAATTAAGTTTATGCTTAACTTTCATTGATATTGCATTTATTCCACATTGTGGGACCACAGGGGGCTTCTCTAATTTTGGTGGTTGCCCCGTAACGACCTTTTCCTTATGCCCAGGTAAGTGGAGATTTTTACTTCAGTAACACGCCACTGACCTCGTACGCAACCCTTCTGGTGGCGGGCATCCTTGAAAACTCCGAACGCTTGCCACTAATATGCCAAAACACTTTGACCATCATGACTAAGAAGAACAAGAAGTAAAGACATGCGCAAATTGCTGCAAGGATGATGAATGCCATCTGGGCATTAATGTAAGAAAATCGTTTTGAGAAAGTTATCAAGTAAAAATTATACAGTATGATCTGCACATCATCACAAAATACACGGGCATTTGAAAGTGTCCAGTCCAGTCACTGACACATTTCTTCGAACGAAACTGATATACACATCTTTACCCTTCCGCCCTCGTATTAATAATGAACTTTGGAAATGGAATTCACTTGTGGATAACGTTTTTGATTCTCTTGATACGCCGTCAAGCTTTTGCGCCAACGTCAAAATATATGTTTTGTCGTTGTCTGTAAGACGTGAGCAAAATATTAATCTTTTAGGCTCGAAAGAGCATTTCTTGATAAGTTTAGTTTGAGATAAGTATCTTTAAACCAAGACCCAAAATGTTCGTTAACTTTAAAAAATTATGTTCGCATGTTGGTTGTCAACCTTATCGACCCACGAAAATGGGCGCGAAGATAAATTAGTTTCAACTAGGTTCTTCATTCGTTTTCTTATCTTGTCAGATAGTTTTCGAAAAACAAATTATTCAAAATTTGTATGTTTACATCATTAAGAAGGCAACTGAAGCTACGGCTATGATAAAACCAAAACTTTAGGTTGTATTATTGTCAGTTATCTGTATCTCACAGTACAACAGAAACATCTTGGACTCCAATATAATATAAATTATGTGAATGAATATTTGAAGTCCAACTTCAGAGACAAGTTGCGCTATAAACTTAAAAAAAAACAGACCTTACTCTGTCGTACATTGAAACCGTGACATGGTCTGAACGAAACAAATGTTTAATCGCTTTCATATACACGTTGCAGCTAGACATTTTGCCTTGCTTAGATATCGTATTTTAAAGGGAACAACCTCGTACTCTTCCTAGTCCAACTCGGTCACTCACGTTACCGTCGCTGCGAAAAAAGTCGTTTATTAAGTTTCCTAATGTTATTGAAGAGATGTTTGCTGCATCTCTTTCGAAGTGTTTTTCACATCCATTTTCATCCACAAACAAACAACGTTGAGAGTGGGTTGTAAAATCGATACCACGTTATCGTGGCAACTTCACAACATGCTATTGATTTTCTCCTGTGCAGAAGTCTCCTTCGGCGAGTTAAATCTTCTGACTTCACCCTCTTACAAAAATTTCACTTCATTTATCATGTGACGAACGTACAGAGTTGGAACATTTCACCTATGAAATGAACTAGTTCAAAATTTCAGATTGGAAATCTTGATATACAAAACAGGTATTTCGTACGTGAAACTGAATATTCACATATGAAAATCAATTTCACATATGAAATTTTCATTTCACATATGAAATTAAAACAGTTCACATGTGAAATACAATTTTTATATGTGAAACTGCCTGAGAAATTTTTGCAAGGGCAGGCAGGGGAAAGCTGTTGGGGATTTATGAAGACAGAGAGGAGTCGAGAAGAATTTAACTCTTTCCAGTCCCAAGGTCTCCCCTTTGCAAGGAAAGCCTTCCGGAAATAGCCAGAGTAAAGTATCAGAAGACTTAGCCAGGGAGAAAGGAGTTAATGGGATTGGCTATAACTCAGACAGCAAGTAGTCAAAGGTCATGAAATCTCCATCCAGTAGTTGGATATGATATGATGCAACCGTGCACTTGACCGATTGAAAAGGATACGGCTGCCTTCTTCCCAGCTTTACTTGCCCATATGCTATGGAAAGGATTACGTAGTTGAACTCCCCTAAAAATTAACCAGAAAAGTTAAAACTAAACAGTCATGCAATCAACTATACAAATACTTAAAAATACTGTATACAAAAGTGGATTTAAATGAAAAAGGAAAAGTTTTAAAAATGAGTCAATAATTTAGACGTTCCAAACAAGAAGATTGTTGTTTCACTTTTTAAACGTCCTTCATCCTACCCTTAATTTTTAGACTGAAAATTGTACATTCAGATATCAGCTCGATGCACTACCTGGTTCTTTGTGGTCACAGTTAAAAAAGATTGTGGTACCAGATTTCTACGTTAGTTACTCCTACCTTTCGCATAAATCGAAAATAAGAAGAGCCAAGGAGCCGGTTAATACAGCTACTAATTCTTTTCGGTACACCTTCAGACTGTTCCTTTGGGTTTTGTCCTGGAGAAAAAAAAAAGGATTAATAAACTTAAAAATGAAGATATGCAGTATTTAATCCAATACAGTAATTCCAGTTTTAGTACCTTTTTTAAATTTATATTGTAGTCGGTTTTCATTGTAGAGCTTCCAGCCCGAAAATGAAACTACTTTAGGCTCGAAAATGCATTAGGCTGCACAGAATGTGCACGTTTTAACGAAAAAATATCCGCAGAAGTTATGATTGATCAAAAATTTTTTTCTGACATTGAAGGATCCGAGGTGGTACATTGCTTGGAATTGCAGACTTTAATTCTGCTGTTGAATAAAATCAAAATACGTAAGTTATGCAGAGAGTTTTACGTTATATTCTCAATATCCCTATAAAATTCTCCTAGTGCAAAAAAACTTTGGATTCAGTCGTGAGATACAAAATAGTTGCATTATTCTAAGTTTTAATGACGATGGGTGGTAGCCAAAACGTCCAATAAGTAAACATGATCTATGTATTCTTGGATTTATTATAACTTAGTTTTTCTTTAATTGGAAAGCAAATTACCGCCAGCATAGAACTTACTTACAGGAATTGTTATCCAGAGTATACAAAAACGCCCCCAGATGTTTCAAGATATCTCAGTTGCATTACCAGGACCATGAATACTTTCCCTCCTAATAAATTAAGTACTTCCAAGCATAGACTACGTCTCTGATTAGAAGAAAATATTTACCATTACATGTTCTCCAGCGAAAATTAACCAAAAAGATAGCAGTGCAGCGTAAAATACTCCTTGTCTGATATCGCTTATCAAAAGCATGTATGGCATATCAAACCACAGTGTTAGCCACTCCAAAGGAACTAAAACATACAAACAAAACTTCTTTAACAGGAAGATCCGACGTACTAACCTTACGTTGAAGTACAGTGCAACGGCAAAGTACAAAAATACAAAGCATCAAGCATTTACACGATAACAATGATTTGGCGAACAAAATATTCAATCAGGTTATTTCCTAGTCAGTGAGAACGCTGCCCGACAAACTGTAAATCCAGCACTTTTTGCACAATGTACGTAAGGTATTGTATAACAATTTAAGAGGTCTAAAACTTTTCGAATATCCTTTATTTGAGGAACTTGGTAATGTTTCCAGAAAAACATGCCATTTGCACTAACTAGTCTCGTCTCATCGGCTCTCTCAGTTAAGGAACTATGCATGAACCCAGAAAACGCAATGGAGGGTGGTAATGTAAGTGAATTCTTGGAGTTTTGATTCTCACAACTTGCATCTACTAAGTGAAATGGTAAAAATTGCATGTAGTCAAGTGACATAAAAGGATTCCTTTATTCATGGGGAAAATGCCGTTGAAAAGCAGACTTTGTATTCACACCACCATAAACAGGTAGAGACATGGCCGTCTAAAACAGAATGAACTTTACCAGGTAAATCTTTATTTCTAAAAAAGCGTGGCATGAACAACAATAAAACGTCTCTTCATCGCATTCTTGAGGTTTGAGTGGAAACCCACTGATATATGAATTGTTATTCTTATACAAGCCTTCATCCTGGTAATATGACTAGCAAGAATATTTATTATTCGTATAAGCCAATACAAGTTTTGAAAATACAAACTTAAGACTATTACTTTAAACACTACCCAATACGAATTTTGGTAGCTATAATTCCATGTTTAGTGTTACAAGATGACTGGAGGTCACGTAAATATTCAGTACAAGAGACCTGTTTGTGTAAAAATAAAGATCGGCGCGCCTGATACAACCAAATTTCGATAAGAATGCGTACGACTTAGAACTCTTAAAGCAAGAAAAGGTTTCTGAGCCCTAACATATGTACATATACATGTATATCCGCACATACAAGTGTACGTATGTGTGTGTCTATGTACTTCAGTAAACACATATAAATGGACGCACGTTTGTATGTGTGGATGCATGTCAAAATATAGGTCTAAAAATTCATTGAAGAAATCAGTTTTTCAAAATTAATATTTTTAAAATCTCCTATCTCTACTTGTTTGGACATGGAACTAACGCCTCTAAAGAACTTGTCCATTGCAGCTGATCATGATAAGTTATACCACTCGCTCTCTTTTACTCTTATATATATATATCTGGTCAAATTACAATGGCAACACTCCTCACGACGACTTCTAGTTAGTTAAACAGTTGAGTAAAAATATTTAAAATATTCGGAGCGTAATCATGACCATATCTCAAACCAAACAACTCTTCTGAACAGTCCTTATGTGACAACAAGTCATGGCAATATTTTGAGCTGAAAAGCTTTGTTAAAAAGTATTTATACAACCACGAGTCATGGCTATGTTCCAAATAACCCAACTTGGTTGAACGCTATTAGGAAAGTTTCTAGAACCTAAGGTTGTGGTTTCACAACGCGCCCCATCACACTGTTGATGTGAAATATAAGTTTCAATTTGGCGTGAATCTGAAACGGAACTCGGTATCGGCAGCAGAGATCGCAAGCAGCTCTTTCAGACTTTCGTAAATGCTTCCTGCAAGATTTTCCTACAAATTTTCCGATTTGAAATAGATTTAGATCAAACGTGGAGAGAAAGTGATCCAACCAAAGTTCGAGGAAAGCAGTCGAAATCTAAGAAAAACGCTAATTGAACAAATTTGACATTTCTCGTTAGCTTAAATGATAAGACGTATCCCATAACCCTATTAAAGGTTGTCCGAACGTCGCCACGGAAAAAAAATGCCTATTTTTTTCTTGGCTTTCGTGAATTACGTTACTATAGTGGTCCTTAATTGTGAAGGGCAAAAGCAAAAGTCTCACGGCACAGAGAAAAATCTCACGGCAGAAGCATAACGGTAAAAGCAAAAATTTTCACGGCAAAAGTAAGAAGGTTTACGGTAAAAGTAAGAAGGTTCACGGCAAAAGCCAAAAAGGTTCACGGCAAAAGCCAAAAAGGTTCACGGCAATAACAAAGAAGCCACGACAAATGCAAAAACAAAAAAAAAAACACTCGCGGCAGACGTAGGTTCAACCGGAAAACGGTTTTATCAATGGTTCTATCGAGGACCAGAATGTTCATTCCTACGGTCGTGTACTGTCTTTCTTTCCTGTTCGGTGATCTTTCAGTTCATACATAAGGTCAACCTTCGTTTAAGTTCTTATGGATTCCTTACGTCACGCGGTCGGTGCGAACTATGCAAAATATCATGTTTCATGAGGCAAAACTACCATAACTTCCTCGTTATATGTTAGACTCATGACCTGTAAACTGATTTTGCTTAACTTCCTAAGACTGACAAGAGAAACACCTCGTAAGATAGAATAGCAGGCAACCTTGATTTGTTCCAAACCGTATTTAATGGCGACAGTCACCGGTCAGCTACACGAAAAGGCCTGCAAACATAGTATTCAGTAAATATCCCAATGAAGACTTCATAGCCATTGATTTGAGACAGTGTAGATTTGAGACAGCGCGGGTGGTCCTGTATTGCTAAATTAACTATGATGCAGTTAAATGCAAGCCTTAAACCACCACACACACTCAAAGATTGAACAAAAGTAGACTACAATAAAATAATAAGAAATTTCCATTTTTCGAACGAAACATGTTTAGAAAGAAGTTCTTGCTAAATATGATTTAGACTGCTCTTTGACTACCCTCTCTCTTTGCCTTCTTTGGAACCCTTTAGAATATTATGCTCTTCGCTTGAAAACTCCCACGAAGCTGTTTTCCAGCCAGAATCAAGTTAGTAACTTTTTTCAAGCATCGTTACCAGGAAGACGTTGGGAACGTTTCAAGCAAGTCACTTTCTACCTTTGCAAAAGCATGGAATAGATAGAAGTCGTCACAAGGATGTGTGAAAGTTGAAATATCATCAGATGAACAGGAGGACGACGTCGCGATTGTAGAAAAGTATATGATTGTATTAGTGAAGGGGTGCATTGAAAAAACTTCGCATATTTCTCTGGTCTAACTATGGGTAAACAAATCGCCCTGCAAAAATAGTTATACCAGAAAAATGTATATCAAGGGTAGGTGAGTTGAAAATGCGTTTGAAGTATTCCATCTCAAGCTCTGATACAAAATCTAACCTTCGTGTCTCAATGAAATCTTCTAAAATGCTTATCTACTTATGTGGGAAACCATTTCTTGAACCATTCCTTGGGTCATCCAAAAAATTGAGTCGGAGCTGCAGTACCCTTTTCCATTCCAAGGTCGGTAATAAGAGTAACTGGACATCCACCAAATTGTTCAATGGCATAAAGTAAATATGATGCAGTGTCATTTGTTGCTTGTTTGACCGAGTCACACACGACACGGTTTTTCTATTCCACTCACCAATTCAGCTGCGCAAGAACATTAACCAACAACATCTTAAGTTTTCCGAACCAATCTCACTGCTTCGCATAACTTGGACCAGAATTTCGATAGCAACTTCTCTGTAAGCGATGTGCTTTTCTCAGTTTTTAGCCTTCAGGATCAGTTTCGCTTAGCAGTTCTTGAGCAAAGAATAATCCTGATCCCTTTTACCTGTCCACCATATTGAACGTTGAATTTGTGAACACCCATGGCCATCAAGCATCGTCTCTATATTCTCTGCTCTGAAATGTTCGATATTATAAGCTGGTTGCTAACGTAAGCCACATTGCTTTATTCCCCTTTTTAGACAATTCATGCTCAATTGAGTATTAAACGAACAGACACTTTTTATCATAATCTGACAGTGCCGAAGTCAACTGAAAAATGTTAATTCGAGTGGGATTTGAACTCGCACCCTCGGGATACCGGTCCGCCGCTCTACCCGTTGAGCTATCGAATCCACACGAACTGGAGGCGAACTTTAATTTAACTTAAGTGTACGAGATATTATCGCGACAACTTAACGCTGAGCCATTAGAGTGTTTGCAGTGTTACAATTCTATTTCAGAATCATCCTCAGAGATATACGTGAGCAGAAATTTTTCATGATAATCGATGCTGAACAGGTAGATCGGCGGACCGGTATCCGGAAGGTGCGAGTTCAAATCCCGCTCGAGTCAACATGTTTCAGTTGACTTCGGCAGTGTCAGATTATCATGAAAAGTTTCTGTTCGGGTATATCTCTGAGGATGATTATGAAATGAATATTAGATATTTCAACAAAAACAAAAGAATTCCTTTGTGGTTAATAGCTCTGAACAACTAGAAGCGCATGAAGTCTTCTAAGTTGTCTTCGAACATACCTAAATCCACATCTCAAAACAATCGTTTCCAGCCGCCATGTTTTGCGTATGGACATAAGATTTTTCGTGCTAAGCATTTGCATTTGTTTTTACAGTGGCTCTGTTTGCTTTTGCCCTGGCCGTTTTGCTTTTGCATGGTCTCTGTTTCTGCCGCGAGCCTTTTCCTTTTGCGGTGGGATTTTTGCTTTTGACTCAATGAGCCACCACAATAGGTTTGTCTTCTGATTCGCCAAATGCTATTGAAATTTGCTCTCTGAAACAGTTTGTAATGGAAATCATTCAATATTTGGTCAGTTTCCAAAAAACTTTTCACAACATTATGAATTTGAATTTAGGAGTTTCAGATGATGCTAGGACCAATACACTGATGTGGGCTATCGCTTAATCTTCACTACAATTTATTTTTATTAAAAAGATACAGTAGTATTCCCATCGCTGCACAACGCCAACCTCTAGTGGATCGAACGCTAATTTTTCACTTTATTACAAATCTCGGGGAAAAAACACACATTAGTCCTTCTAAGAATCATGATATCATCGTTAGCTCAGTTCCTTTTGTTCTCCGGAGGTTGATAACTAACCTATCAACCTCATTAAAGTAACCATGTACTTTCAGACAAAATTCACCATTTTTATGTTTGTCGGGCAAGTTAAATACTTCTTTAGAAACTTCACCAACGATGATATAAGCCGGTTATACACCTTGACCTAGGTGTTTAAGCGATATATCAAACTTCGGTCGTTGCCCTCGGGTGGATATATCGCTTAAACACCTCAGTCACGGTATACAAACTTTACTTATGCTATTATGATAGAAATACTCACAATTAAGCACGGCAATCGTCACGCCCAAACCAAATATGGTTCTAAATGCAAAAGAAAGAATGAAAGCCATTTCAAGTAAAAATCAATACACTAAACTCATTTTCGATAGAAGACTTCAATAGTATTCAATAGAAAACATCCGATGGTAGTCAAAGAAATGTTCAAACAACGATGTTTTTATTACGACTTCAACGTAACCCACCATCTATTCAGGAAGACTACTTACGTTTCAAATAAGTAAGGAGACCTTGAAAGGCGATTAATCCTTCGTTTAAACCACACTAACGTGACAATCATCAAAGGCGCTAGAATTGTCTTCAAAGCAAACCAAACTTTCGTGAAACCACCGTTTTGATGAATTTCCTGAAATAAAGATTCGTAAGTTAACTTGTAGAGTAACATTGAAATTAGATCATCATGAGGGATGCACTTGCGAATTAATTTTTCTGCCGGCTACTTTCAAACTTTGCGATAATCCTGCTACTGAAAAGGAAAGGAATTTTCTTGCTTAGTATGCGCTGCTAAGCAAGAAAACTAGAATATGAAATCTTTATTTTGATTATATCACCAAGTTTTTTCCGACATTAATCAGCAGACTAGTTTCCAAACAAAATTAAGTAAAATCTATCATTTAATCCTTTCGATCCCAGACTTTTCTAAACAAATTTTAAATCACCAAGCAAACAAGTTTAAATAAAGCCATAATGGAACCATATCTTTAAAAAGATTTTATTGACTAACGTTTCGTTACTTAACCAGTAACATCATCAGAGTAATGATTTACAGGAGTTGAGAGGCTTAAATAGCTAACTGTTACAATTAACGCTAATCCTTTGTAACATTCTTCCATCACTATTTTTGTAACAGTTAGCTATTTAAGCCTCTCAACTCCTGTAAATAATTACTCTGATGATGTTACTGGTTAAGTAACGAAACGTTAGTCAATAAAATCTTTTTAAAGATGTGGTTCCATTATGGCTTTATTTTAACTTGTTTGCTGAGCTATTATATTTTTAACTAAACTTCGTTTCCCACCTGGCTGTTCAATTGCAAAAATTTTAAATCATTCAGTCGATTCAAAATCCTTTAAAAAATCGATTGAAATCTGATATTTCACTTGTCCACTTATATTTCACCTTGTCTTCTTAGGTAACTATCAATATGATTATTTATTAGGAACAAAATGAGTAGATTTTTCCACTTAGCGTCTTGATGCCTAGAAGCACGCACTTATCGTGAATCCGTTGTAAAGATTTTTGGACGAATACAAACACCTTGTAAACATTAGTTTCCAGGACGAAAGCTCAGTAAAAATTTTTATTAAGCATTATGACGTTACGCAAAAACCTGTGTCTGTTTATTAAACTTATCGTCATGCTAAGCTGCAAATCTCTTAAAACGTTTTTTGTTGCGGCAGTAACGAATACGTACGTACATGCATCACTTTAGTTGACAATACTTTTCAGCAGTCTTGTAATGCTCGACAAGAAAATGCGACACAAAATTGTTTGTTCTTTAAGGTATAAACACAAATTGCCTATTAATTATAGATTTCCTTAGTTTTACACAAACATTTCCGTCCACACCACGGCTAGTGTAGTTTAGCTGATGTATTATGGGTATTGTAATACATCACGGTTCGTGATGCATTATTGCGTGATTTATTTATTCTATTTAGTCAATTTAATTATTTAAAACTATTCCGACTCTGTAACCTATCAAATTCTTATAAAAAACATTGCTTTTCATAGCACTGTGATAAAATATAGGCCTTATAAAGTACGAGGCATTTTTGAACTTTATTAATAGCAGAAGGACACAAACTGAATCTTGTTTTTCAACTACGGGGAGAAACCCAATCTTATTTGTCAACGATGGATCGAACTTGAATGTGGCGTATCATTTAAGTTGATAATACTTTTCACCAGTTTTGTCAGAAGGGATTTCATTTTTATGATTTTTAAAGCAATTCATGAGGCACTTCTGAACTTTACCCAAAAGAAAGCAGCCTTTTGATATGAATTCTTCAGGAGCAAATGTAAACGATCAATCAGCTCTTTCAGGTTTAAAAAAAAAACACTGTGCTGGGGCAATACGTCCAATTATAACGGTATAATTTATCGGATATTTTAGGACTTTGGTGAGACATTTCAGACATATAGTTACCATGTATTCCTCTCAAACTTTTTAATAATTCATGATAACCGTAGCTAATCCATAAACGTATAGCATATCACGTGCATGCATTATAACAACTAATGAAAACCTGTAGGAAAATCACTGGTGATCTGGATCACCATTCTTGATTTACATGTTCCAATAAATGACAAAATACATGCAATAAATCAATAATATACGTACCAAAACACTCGTTTATCGACTTTCAGCAGGGAGCTTAAACAGGAGAAAACAGTCAAAAACCTCGGGGATACGTCCCTCGGTTTTCATTGCTTTCTCATGTTTCGAACTCCTTATAACATAAACCATTTGCTAAGGAATAACATTTCATAGACGAAATAATTTTCTTTGACTTTGTCTCATGCGACAACAACGCGCGCAAAAAATTTCCGGTGGGGAAACTACTGGAAAAGCTACAGACGGGGGAAGAGCAAGTACATCATTTGTCAATCCTTAGTGGTGGCCTTACTAGCCTGTCACTGAGTGCGTTGGGCTGTAAAACCATCAAAACGCCATATGCTTTCAATAATCCGTGGATTTGCTTACCACAAAGTTTACGCCTGTTATTTTACCAATACCATCGTTTAAACCTTTTGTTGCAGGTAACTGTAGATTTAGGAGGTATGTGTCATAGTGGCAGCTGCCCAGTTCAAACACGGGAATGTCCTCACAGTCATAAAAGCCTTCCGCCTGAGAAAACAATTGCATGAAAAGCAGGTAAACATTGCACTAAAATACCAAATAATTACATGGTTAGAAAACATGCCAACGGCAAACATATGAATGCTACAAACTTTTACATTTTCCTGAAACCTCAGACCTAGTATGTGGACGACATTACAGTGATAGAGACCGCTGACACTAGCGCAAGCTTATCCAGGCTACCTTGAACGCATTTTAATAACGAAAATGAAAACTTATGAAGAAGGTCAGTACCGAGACATTGGATGGGGAACATGATCTAAATTGGCATAAAATTTCGACAATTTTCGGTTTGATTTCTTTCCTAAATACGGAGACACTATATCATGCACCCAAAAGGAGCGTCTTATCTGACATCAAAACACATCGAAGCAGGTGTATTGCATTATCTTTTAACGAGCTTCTGGTGTTTTGATGTCAGATGAAACATTACGTATCGTAAATGATACCTTACGTAAAAGCATCGAATATATCATGAAGAGTTGCAACAATTCACAACATGTTAATTAACATTACAACTGTAAAGGGTAGTTTGAAAACTCAACCTCATTAATAGTTAAGGAAATCAGCATCAAGTCAGAGGTTCGGATGTATCATCTTAACATAGCATATTGACAACTTTTAAACTAAGGTCCAAGAACTTCGTCCAACTATGGTACTTTTTTTGGAACGTTTCTGACTCCCCGACGGGAGCCGACTTCGGTACCATCTGATTGCCGATGGTGTATTCCAGTCATTAAGTTATTCAGATTCAGAAGGAAAGTAACAGATCTTTCAGCTTTGAAAACGACATTTGTTAAAAAGCATTCTCACACACCTGCAAATCACAGCAGAAATGCTCATTTAAATCCGAGTAGCTTAATGGTTAAGAGCTTGATCGACCTACTCGTGACCTACTTGTCCCCAGGACGGGTTCTTCAAGCATAATTCGTGAGTAATTTGTGTAGTGCATGAATGCTAGTTTTGAGCTTCCTGGACATACAAAAGCCGTTTATATTCCCTACTCGCCACAGCCTCCTACGTTGACAAACTCCTTTTTTGCATCTCCCTTGTTAAATCACACACAAAATTTGAATGACAGAACGATTTCTTTGCCTGCAATTTAGCAGGCAATTGACTAAGAGAAAGAACATTTACGATCGTCTAAGAGATCAACAATGGTGTCCATTCTATGTAACCGATAAAATATTCGCGTCCGATCTGTATGGGATTTACAAGGCGAGCCGTGGTAAATCCCATACAGATAGGACGCGGATATTGTATCTTTCTTAAAATACGAATACATATAAATGGCCGTGTCCACCGGTTATTTTGAAGTTTCAGTAAATTTTAACGTAGAAAATAGAAGGGAAAAGTTCATATTAATAATTAGTATTCTGTATCCGATTTACAGCATACCAATTAGGAGCCAAAATTAATTCTGTTTTCTTCGTGGATTATTAATGAGTTTTTTTAATACCAAATACGCATGCACAATATTCCAGGCTATAGCACTTTGAGTCTTAGAGGTGGGATTAACATATGACAACGAAGTAAGCGGTCACCTATTTAGCTACCACTCCCCTTCAAGCAGCCAATTATCATAGTCCCGAAAGTATTGCCCGTATAAATATTGCATATGATACCCCTATTTAAGCGACCGCACTCACTTTTTGGCCGTTTTGATAAGGGTTCTTCAATTGTTTTCACTTCTATTTAGCGACCATCGGGAATTTAATACATGCATTTTTACCCATCTTAAGAGCTGATTGACAGACGAGAGTCTCTGAATGACTAAAACATTCCTACAAACATTTATAGTTATGCTGACTACAACAGACGATTTTTTTGATTATCTGGCAATGCACTTTAAACCACAACTACTGTAAATATACAAATTCAGTATAGACCGCCTCAGATTGGGAGTCCAAGGACTATCTCTGAATAATGTCCATAGTCAGAGGTCCGTTAAAATAGTCTGACCACATGGCATTCTTGAGTGATGCGAGGTGGCTAGTGAAATATTTATTTTGAAGCTTTGAGATAAATCATAGGGTCGGAAAATTTCTCACTGGTAAAGTGGTATTCAGAAGGAACTTCTAAGCCAGAACCATCTTTCCTATAAATTCGTTTGCCCTTAGCAACTGTTTTGCCATCGCCAGTTTCTCTCTATTGTGGGTAACAGTTGTCACAAGACTTCACGCGTGTTTGTTTCCCAATAAAGTGGCTTTGTACTTCGCCTTATGGTAGTTGTTGAGAACCTCCAATTATGCGGCCAACCCCTATTAAGCGGCCACTTGCTATCTCTCCGAGGGTGGCCGATGAACAGCGGTTCATCTGTATGTAAACTCATATCTAAATGGTGGACTGAATTGAAACAGTCAGCCAAAACTAATTTTCTTCATGTAGTATAGGGATGCTCACACAGAGATATGTAAACCTCTATATGCGTGTAGGCGTTCTCATGGGTACGTTATATTTGAAACAGATAAAGTACATTACCAAATGGCATTTGTGTTCTCGTTTTTCTCTCGATTGAGCTAATTTCTTCCACGATGTGTCATGATCATCCTTTGCGTACAAACGAAAGTCCAACGTCACAACAGGATGGTCGGTGGCTGAAAAGTAAGAACATCAACGTATAACTTAGGGTAAAATATTTTCGCGAATAAACAAAACGTCACACTTTTAAAATAAGTTTAATAAGTTCAAGATTTACATGCAGGGGCGGACTAAAAAAGAGGCCATCCTTGAAAAAATAGTTGATTTTGTATAGCTTTTCCTGGAGGGCCGATATAAAAGAGGATATGTTGGAGAATGAATAAGGCAAGACCTGCTAAAATACGACTTCAAATCATAATTTTTATCATTGGGTTGGAAAATATGTTGACTTAACATGATTTTACTTTCAGTTTCTCATATAGAATGCGAGGCTGTGAGGCCTTAGTTCGATTCATTCCAAAGAAGTGGAAACGAGGATTCAGCATAACAGTAATCTATATATTAACATTATGTGGGCATTCTATTAGATTTCAGCGCAGCTTCACATTGACAAGTAAGGCCTTCAGTGAGTTAGTGCAGATATTCTTGAGTAATTGACACTTCCATGGGATTCTCAGTTTTTTCGCGGGTCGAGGATAAGTGTTGCGGGTTGCGGGTAGTTTGTCACGGGTAATTTGAAAACTATTTTGTTTCTATGAGTTTTGATAGTATATTGTATCTTGCAAATCCTAGCCAGTCCTTACTACTCCATCGTAAAATGTTCCTGTTTGACCTCAAAGTATGTGCTATGTTGTGTGTTGAGTTGTCTTGTTATTAAGTATGAATATTCATAAATTAAAAGCATTATTTGTATTAACAACTTCAGCATGTTAATATCTTATGTAAATGCCAGTTTAAGACTTCCTTGCTTGTTGCAGGCCACCAAGAGGTTTGATGCCGCGATACTATCCGTTAACTCGTCTTTCCCTCCGATTACTACAATTTGTCTGTTAAATCTCGTAATTCTTTCTTTCATAGTTATCCAATGTGGTTAGTTCTATGAACTCGTGAAACGGTCATCAGTGAACTGCGTTAGTGTAAATAATTACCCGAGAACAAAACTACTTGTGACCCGTGCCAACTTACCCGCTCCGGGCTCCCCACTCCGTTTAAAATATCCTGGCTTTGATACACATTTTAACATAAATTTATTTACTTCAACACTGTTTTATATTCAGTCCAACAAGACTTACAAGGACCTAAATTATACAATACATTTTGGCTCCACCTGAACCACATTCACCTTAAAGTGTTTGAAACATCGATGGGCCTTATATATCATAAGTAATAACAAATTGACTAAAGCGCAAACAATTTTTTTTAATTAGAGAACAAGCAAAGAGGAATGGAAAATTTTTGAAAATTAATTTCGGGACAATTTCGACGAATTAATAGGCTTTCATGAATCAAAAGGTCAAATTCATTAGCCGCTCCATCGACAAAAGTGCAATTCTCAAATGCCAATGAATGGGCCTATTTTCATATGATGATCACTAATAGGAGAAAGGCCCCTTAATTTTTTCACGCACCCTTTTTATTAACACCTAAGTGCTCTCTTGGCGAACTATAAAATGACGAGAACTTTTCCCAATGTAGGTGGCGTTGCAGTCACCACACTTAAACTTATAAAATAATAGAGGAGCACACCTGTTTGGGAATGCGATCTTTAAATGCGAAAAAATTCTCAATACTTTTTGAAGGTGGAAATATTATACTTAAAGAAATATAAGGATAAGCTCGACAGATTAGCTTACAGATTCTCCTCTTCATCTGGAAACTATAGTCACCTAAATACGGAAAACAAAACTCCAACTCGGAACAGTCTGACCAGAAGGCTTAAAATAAAACTGGCTATTAAGAAAACCGTTAGTACAAAATCGGTCAAGTAACTAGGAAAATAATTCCGCTTTAAATAATACTTAATAGATTAAATTTCAAGACAAAAACTAAAATATGATGAATAAATAGGGAATGCTCGATATAGGAGAAGTTTAATAAGATTGGCCTTATAATTCATTGGTGTCAAGGTGGAATAATCGGCATACCTGTAAAGGTCTTTTTCCACAGAGACCACTTAGTTGTTCATAAAAGGGGTGAAAAAATTACGGAGCTTTTCTCTTCTGTTAGAGACCACCATCGGAAAACATGCCATTCACTGTCTGTTGAGAATTTTCCCTATTATTATTTCGATAGAGCGCTTGGTAAATTTGACCTTTTGATTCATGATCTTTTGAGTCCCGAACTTACTTTCATGTCAACGATCCTCGTTTGTTTTCTGATTAGACCAAAAACATTTTTTAGTTTACACTTTAGTGAATTTGTTGTCACTTATGATATATAATGCTCATCAATGTTTCAAACACTTTTAAGTTGAAGATGGTTCACGTTGAGCCGAAACGTCCGATACAATTGATTTCGTGAACTGACTATAAAAAAAATTTTATTATGTTGATCGTCATCTTTTTGGTGTTGAAGTTTATTACACACGCAAGATTTCCTGCCGACAAGTCTATGGCTGAAATCGATTTACATCGTGAGATATGATGCGACAGATGAACCAGGCAGAAATTGCTATCGATTTATGAAAATCAA
Organism: Heliopora coerulea; assembly: GCA_030142905.1. Taxonomy (NCBI): domain Eukaryota; kingdom Metazoa; phylum Cnidaria; class Anthozoa; order Scleralcyonacea; family Helioporidae; genus Heliopora; species Heliopora coerulea. The sequence goes on from JASJOG010000065.1 coordinate 133,065, forward strand.
AGGCATTACAAATCACCATTCTTACGCATTACCACGATACTGGTTAACCTTGTTTCACACAATGTTTTTGCTATTTATTCTTCTTCTCCCGCTCCTTCCAGCTGCAACTTCTCATACGAGTGAGCTTACCTACTCAAAAACTCAATCCTACTCAGGCTACTCCCAACTCCAACATCAGCTCTTTCCCACTTTCTCTGTTCTCTGTTCTCTGTTCTGACTCCTTTTTACCTCCAACTTCTCCAACCTCTCAAAAGTAAAATTACGTTAATTAACCTGTGTTTCTTACGCTTTATTTAGTTATTCATAAATCAGTTGTCTTCACACTCGTAGGTAACTCGTGCTTCGATGATCAACAATAACACAATGATATGCTTTATGGAAACTGGAACTAATGACGTAATCATTATACCTTGTAATAATAACTTTATATAAATTCTTTTCCACAATTTAGTTCATTCTCCGATGCTACGTTAAATGCAACGAAGCATTAGATCTCGATAGACTTTTTAATAATTATGTTTTTCCTACTCGTTTTATTCGCTGGGCTTTGATTTTAATACTTTGATTTACATCTTATTATAGAAACATGCTTGTTAAATTTTGTATAATCATCTCATGTGATGGAACGAACAACATAATCTTCTGATATCAATAATATATTCAAAATGGAGCAAATTCGACTAATTACAAATTGATCAAATAGCAATTAGTGAAGACGAAGCTTAAATTGCTAGAAGATTTGTACAGGTCAATCGCCTAATGTTCACACAAACTCGTTGACAGCATTCGAATGTGTACGGAAATTGGAGAGAATACCATCTAAATTTCAGCTTGTCCTTAGATCTCTCTTTGTTTTTGCCTTGTTTTCTCTTTTCTTCTTTGGTGTCCCATATATCACACACTGATCGTTCAAGTGTTAATAGACGTTATCAGCGGGTCTACATGGATAAGCGGGACCTATTCCTTACAATGATCGCCCTTGATGACGATGTTGGGTCATGAACGGTAGTTTTGTAAACTGTTGTCAAAATTCGTAAAACTAGAGCAGCGTCAAGCCATGTCTGCTCCCGTATTTACCCGCTTATTGATGATGTTATCTACTAATTAGGTGTGAACAAGGTGTGACCAAGGTGCAAACAAGGTGTAAACAGGCCTGTAGCAGTAAGCCGCCATCGTTTCGATTGATAATCGATGGTGAGTCGTCGCAAATCATATACGTTACTTCAAGTCAACACATTGAAGATTTCGCTTACTGATATTAACTAACTCAAGAATTCTACCTTGCAATTTTGCGGATAGTTTGGGACACTGACGATGACCCTGACGAAGGGTCGAAACGGCGAGTCAAGGACAATAATTTTTCAAGTTACGTTAGAAATGTTTCTAACCAAAATACCGTAAATCGTCTATTAAGCTCTCACTCTCTAATAAGCCCTTCCTTTTTTGAGCAAGAAACTTATTAAGCTCCCACCTCTCTTTTAAGCCCCCCTCCTCTTTGTTCTTTCCCCTTTTTATCCACAACCAAAACAATAAACAATAGACAATACTATAAGTGTATTTCTACCGTACCAATCTGGGTACGAATTCACATGCAGTACTGTAGCTCTAATTCCTTATGTAGTACAGATACCATCTTCTAGTTTTTTGAGAAAGCGATATAGCCGCTCGGAACCACAAGTCCATCCCCGGGAAATCTCACTCCCGTCCGGTAAAAATTCGAAGCTACAACCTTCACGAGACAAAGATTTGCACAATAGGAAGGACAGTTCTGTGGGCAAATGTCCAATTCTTGATCTTGACAACTGCTAATGCACAGACGTTCGGCGAAATTAGATAAGCCCTCCCTCTCCAAGAAGTTTCCCGTCTGTATTGAGTCTCCCCCCCCCCAAACGGGGTTGAAATAAATAAGCCCCCGGGGGCTTAACAGAAGACTTACGGTAGTACTATATCGGATATTTCACGCTAGGACTTTGTGTTTGTGATATCCGAAGAATACTACCACGCAATCATTACTGCTTATTGACCAAGCGTGAGGTCCGTTCTAGTGAAATATCGGACCGATGTTTTTAAGTACGGACCGAGACGAGCGCAGCAACTTGAGAAAATAGAGGTCCGGTATTTCACTAGTACACAACGAACAAGCGAAGTCAATAAGTAGTTTATTATATGGCTTCACCGAAACTTAATTGACAAGTGCTAAGGTACAGAACGATGGACTAGCTAGCAATTCTGTCGTAATTTCACCAACTTCATTCTACATGGTTACTCTTCCCTTCCTGATTGATCGTAATACACTTTAACTTCACATATCGTCAAAAATTCTAAATTTTATTCGACAAAAGTAAGGCTTTTTAAAATTTCCCCTTGACCGGGCAATACGGGAAATATCCGATCGCTTATGAACCAATCAAATTACTGGATTCCCGTATTCGAACCACTAGTTACTACAGCCATATAATAATGTTGAGTTTTTGGATAAAAGTATTCGATCAGATTACACTTAAATGCAGTGCAGTAATGTTGGGTCACAAAGAGAAACTTTGCAAGTTACGCCCCAAACATTTTAGACCAAAGTAACGTTCTCTATGTCGAATATTTCGCCTAGGTCCTCCAGGTTTCCGGTCAACCGTTCACCAAATGAGCTATCGAGTCAAGTACGCTCGTAGAATTCAATTTCAGTGTAGGAGAGATTCTCGCGGCAATTTAACGCATGTTCATGAGCATTTCGTTTCAATTTCAGAATCAGCGGCCAGGTAACACGGAAGGTGCGTTGGGAACTTTTCTGTCCATTCATAAACTTTATCACAGGTCGTGGGGTATGACTAGCCAAGTATTCTGATAAACAATCGATAGCCAAAACATTAACTTCTTACGAATTCATTAGTTTCACGTTTATCATAACTTACTTCTCTGTCTATCGCCACTAAGTTCCAGTTCCATTGTTCCCAATATAAACTGATGCCACCTTGACATATCAAGTTCTCTATGAGGAAACTGAATAGAAAAAACAATCTGATCTGGCCCCACCCCCTTGGCATCAGCATCCTTAATTCGCTCAAGTTTTTTGCAGTTCCATGGAACAAGCCACCGATCCTGGTCTCCCGAGCTCTTTATACACATGTGAGCTGTGTGCACCATAGCACTTGTTGGAGCAGGAGCTGCAAATATAAGAAGAGTTCTATTAATTCACTGTCAAAAATTTCCGGCATCAATCTTGACTTTTCTTTGTCTGGTTGACTTGTTAAGCTTTTCTTGTTTAGGTTGTTATTCTCAGGTCCGTGAGTCCATTGCAAACAATTGCTAACTAATTGCGTTGGCTAGATCGCATACCGTCCAAACAGTACGAGTAAAGTAAAGATTTGGACTGCTTAGGGAAATACGACTCATGGAAGTACAACATAGAGCGCACCTCATATTATACTAGAAGCAACCACAGAGAAGCATGGATCTAATTATTCCAGAAACTCGTCTGGATATCAAAATCTTTTCTAATAAATATGGGAAACGTCTCTTCATATTTAGGGTTTTAGAGAACAAAGTAGTCTATGTCAATTTGTTAAATAAAGCAAACAGCATAAGCACAAGATCATTATTAAATGGTCAGAATGTTCAGACAGCAGACAGCCAGATTGGTAAATCAAAGATTTCGTGTAGGTGAGGTACGCTGTTAAGTTCTCTTCCTAAACGTAAATCTCTTCCTAAAGTACGTTCTCCTAAAAAATGTTGATAACACTTCTATCTCAACCTTCAAAAAGAACATTTAAAAACTAAACAATAATGTAAATCGTTTGGAAGATTGTCTTTCCACAAATCGAAATACAGATCAGCTTGTAAGTGTAACAAATAATTATCCAGTAGTTGTGGTCTTGTAATAAATATCAGCGCACAGCAAAAAACACGAAGTACAGCTATACAGAAATAACTAAGTTTAATCTGACGTTTCGTTGTCAACTTAAAAACATCTTCAGAGTATGAAGATGTTGTTAGATTAAACTTTGTTATTTCTTTATGGCTGTACTTTGTGTTTTTTGCTGGGCGCTGATATTTATTACAAGATTAAATTTTCCACCAGGGGAATCTCTTACGAATATTCTAAAGTATCTGTAATACTTTAAAAAAACAAATAAAGCACAATCCCCCTCTTTTTAATCTTATGAATTTAATCAATGACCGCCGTCTGACGCAATACTTTTGTATCGCTGTCTAAATCTTCACTAAAAACAGATCCACAGGCCGTTCAGTCTAGACGCCAAACAAGTCACCCCGAAGGTTCAAAAGCAGCACTAGTGTTTGCTGACATTTTAGTATTCAGAACTTTTCAAAGCACATACTTAACTCTCCTTAACTTTCACTAAAATCAGCTCGAAGATTTTCCTGCCAAAACTTGCCGGTCTGAAATAAAGAGTGTATAGGACCGGTCGATCCAATATCGTAAAATCTCGTACAGTTCTGCAACCAATCAGCGTACGTAATTTTGCGCATGGACCGAAAAACGACTTCAGCCTCATAATAAAGTCGTTTACAAGCCGCCCATATGTGGACAACCCTGTCTTCCGCTAAAATCTTAGATTCGCTACTGGAATTAAGTGTCGAAATAATAGACTCATCTGCGCACATTGTGTAATTGCCTTCTAAGCAGTTTCAACCGCTGTTGACTCATTACAACTTAATCCATAAATTTCAATTTCTGTTTCTCATACTGACAATAAAATGATTTAAACTTAAAAAATACAGAGAAGTGTATTTTCTTCATTACTATAGACATGGAAAATGGCAACACTTTATACTGCTTATTTCCTGAGCTATCCCCCATTTTGTACATTTAAAGTTTACAAATATTTAGTATGCGTCATAAATTCGCTTGAATATCACTGGAAAGAGATGAATGACTGGCAAACCAAGGACGTCATTCTTCCAAACTTTAAAAGTATTTTCAAATGAGATCAAAATTAGATCAACGAGTTTTCATCTTAGGAGCACTATTAATTAATCAAAACCATTGAGTTCCATCAATAAGTGTTTTTTAAAAGGAACAACATGATTAAGTATGAAATTTATATGTTAGAAGTATGAGAGCTTGGGAATATCAAGAGATGATAGATGAACGATCGTCAAGCCCTATCCCCAGAAAAAACAATTTCTGAGCCCCAGACAGGGATCGATCCCGCAACCTTCTGATGACCGGTGAGACGCTCTAACCATTGAGCTACCAAGACTCCGATGGAGAGCCAAGGTGCAAGTCCGACATATATGTGTGACCTAAGCGGAAGCCACTATATATTAACGATGATATAGATGAAATTTATATGTCAGAAGTATGAGAGCTTGGAAATACCATGAGATGATAGATGAACGATCGTCAAGCCCTATCATCAGAAAATCATTTTTCATCTATCATCTCGTGATATTTCCCAGCTCTCATACTTCTAACATATAAATTTCATCGATATTATTATTAATATATAGTGGCTTCCGCTTAGGTCGCACATGTATGTCGAACTTGCACCTTGGCTCTCCATCGGAGTCTTGGTAGCTCAATGGTTAGAGCGTCTTGTAATAATCCAACGGTTATCTACTTCACGCGGAGTCTACGGAGCAACTAACTTTTTATTGGTTCATGTCAACTATTTAAATCACATGTGTGACGTTATATAATTTAATTTTGATAATCATGCTACATGTCTCATCTCTCCTTTTTTAAGATTAGACTTGTTATTATATTTATCAATTATTCCAATATCAACCAAGATTAAGTGTCTGTTATTGATAGTAATATTAAGTGTTCATTAGTTTTTTTTTTTAAAAAAATGTTCATTCCCCTAGCGAGTTTCATATCTTGTTGGTTTTACAACTGCACGTCCACTTCTGGTTCCATACAACGATATTCCAGGTACTTGAACCGGCGCTAGACAGTTTTGTTGTCGTTCCGCTGCAAGTAGCATTTCTTGTGGTGGATAATAGTCATTCATTTCATCATCTAGGTCATAGTCTTCCAATTCATTCATTCTGCTTTCTTGAGATGCGTACAGATGTTTTCGATTTCGTCGAAGTACCAATCCATTGGATGTACGGATTAAGTATAATCGTGGCTATTTTCTTCTCTGGACAACAACTGCGAGCTTTAGTCCATTGGTTGTTTCATACCGTACATGGTCATCTGGGTGAAGGACTCGAAGTTCTTTGGTATGCCGGTCAAAGTATTGCTTCTGTTTCTCTTTCTTCTTTTGAAGTGCTTCTTGGACTGTTGCAGGGTCAATGACACAGGCTTCAGCAGCTGTGATGATGTTGGTAAAGTGGTTTTCGTCCTCCTTCCAAATAGTCGTTGTGTTGGTGACCCTAGTGTTTCATCAGCTGGAGTGTTCCGAAAAAATAATAGAGCCACGTAGGGGTCAGTGTCTCCTTGCGTTGCTTTTTTCAAAAGATTCTTTGCCGTTTGTACAGAGCGTTCGGCTAGACCATTTGACTGTGGAAAGCGTGGACTTGAGGTAGAATGTTGGAATCCATAAGCTCGTGCAAATTTGCAGAATTCATCGCTTGAGAACTGTGGGCCATTGTCTGATATCAGCTTGTCAGGTATGCCATGGCGAGCAAATTGAGACTTGCAATGAGTAATCACTGTTTGGCTTTTAGTTCCTTGTAGTTTGGCAAATTCAAAAAAGCCAATGTAAGAGTCGACCAGGATCAGATATGATTGTCCTTCTAGCTCAAAGATATCAGCTCCTACTCTAGCCTATGGTCTTGATGGGATTTCATGCAATTGTAGTGATTCTTTCATGTTTCAATGCTGCTGGTCTTGGCATATTTGGCATCTTTTCACCATAATCTCTATTTCAGCACTCATGCCAGGCCAGAATAATAAGTCTCGAGCACGACGCTTACACTTTTCCATGCCAAGATGAGTATTGTGTATTATCCTGAGCATTTCTGGTCGCATCACATGTGGAACGATGACTTAGTTTTCTTTGAGCGGCAGTCCTTCCTGTTCCACTATTTGGTCTCTATAGTTCCAGTATGGTTTGGAAGTCAACTAACTTTTTATTGGTTCATGTCAACTATTTAGATCACATGTGTGACGTCGTATAATTTAATTTTGATAATCATGCTAAATGTCACACGTCTCACCGGTCATCTGAAGGTTGCGGGTTCGATCTCCGCCTGGCGCTCAGAAATCGTTTTTCTGAGCATAGGGCTGGACGATCGTTCTTCTATCATCTCATGATTAAGTATGCAATCGCCTGCTTGGTTAAAAACTGCATCATTCATGTTCAAATGAGATGTTGTTCAAAGTGGTTTTTGGAGGGTTTTGGTGTGGTATAAAATAATCCAATATTGTACCACCTCTTTACTTTATAACAATGGTTCTTACTGAATATAAGCAAGGAAGAATTCACAACAAAAAATTCTCATTCCCATTTTCAGCATACAAGTTCTGTTGTTGAGTTTTGAACAACCTGAACCTTGAAACAGAAATACATGTAATCAAAGCACAAAAGTGTATTCTCAGCATTGAGAAGTTAAGCTCCTTTGACTGCCATACTGTACCTTTACATTTACAACCAATGGCAACAAAATTAGATAGTATCTTTTTTGTGTTGTAGATGAATGTTAAAAAAGAAATATTGAGATAGATCTTGTCGCACAAGGTGAAAGTATTCTTTCTTAGATCACAGTAATCAGTCCCAAAAATGATAACAGTTTCATATTAAAATGCCAAAATGACATTCTAGAGACCTAGTAATTTTAATAATTTGTTATGGGAGTTCAGGCTGTAATTATACAAGAAGCAAAGAGGGTATCAGCCCCAAGTCCCAAATTTTCAACAACCAAAAAGATTGAATGAATTAAAATATTAAGTTTATCATTTCAGACATGAATGTAGCTGTTGTGACATGGTCTAAATTCAGATGTTTAGTGAGTATATAACCATACTTAGCTTGAACAGAAATCCTAACTGGGACTATGAAAACCAAAACCCTGATTTCTGTGCTATTCAGTTGTGTATAGAATGTCTGCAGTTTATATACCTCATTTTTTATTAACAAACATACTGTAACTCAGGCATGTCAATCACACTAAGCAAGAAAGACAAAGAATTGCTCACTCATATTCTGACAATCTTCGATGCAAGTCATCACCTCCTCAACTAAATCTCCCTGACCAATCATGCTGTTAGTTTGCTATGCTTCAGAAGGGGAAATGTGCACTTATATTGTAACAACCTTCAAAATGTTATTCCCCTAGTTCCAGGAAGGTTTAATCTAGAACTACAAGGGTTGATCTCTGAAACCTTCCCTGAGAACTGGATTAAACAGTTTCACTCTTTCTCACAGACAGTCTCCCTCTGATGAGCAAAATCATCAGGTGCTATCCAGAAAAAAATACTAGGGAGTCACCCCAATTTGAAAAGAGTAAATGAGATAGTTCTTTAACTATTTTTTGACAGTAAGTCTGCCATTGACCAGTAAAATCATTTGAAATTAGTCAGAGTAAAATACTAAGGAGTCACCCCCATCTGGAAAGAGTTAACCCTTATCTTACAAATATTTTAAGGGTGACTGGATGAATACGTTTGTGCCTGACAACACAAAAGGATCTGACTTAAGATTGATACAACCTTTATACCCAAAAATTTTGGACCTGATCAATCTGGGGGATGGGGGAACAAGGGTTCAACTGAACCTCCTTTTTGTACTGACATATATATTTTATGTGGCAAAGATTCACTTCCACTTGTAAAATACTGTACATACAGGTTGATGTATGGAAAAAAGTCTTCTGCCATAGAGAAGAAAATGACATTTCACATACTCTTTAATTTTTCCCATAAAAAATGTCCCTAGTCTCCAGAGTTTGTCACATCTTTGGTGCTCACATACCACACTCTATTTTATATAAAATGTTGGTGAAAGGCCTGAATTTGTTAGAAATTCTTCAAATGTTACCCCTTTTTCAGAAGTGCAAGCCTTCTGCTGTTAAAATCCTTACAAGACATTTCGTCCAGTTCTTGTCAGAAAAGAAATACAGCTAATGTTGTGATCTGACTAATGCTGATAAAGCAGACAAGCAATCACAATCATACAATTGGCAGAAACCACTAGAATGTTAATTGTATATGTTTTAAATTCTTACTGTTTACTACCAAAAACTTTGGGGGAGTAACTGCTCCCTTTTCCTTTGTTAATTCTAAAATCTCTGTATTTCTATAGTTGGTGTAAAGTTCAATGGACTGTTCATTAAAGTTCTTGGTGTAACCTTTCAAAATGGTATAGTGTAAAGAATTTCACTCAAATGAAAAAAAAATGGTTAACAAGAAGTCCATGGTTTCAATAAATCCTGATAACCATGCAATTATAGATTTCTGTAGCCTACACAACATCATTGTCAAATCATGTTCTCAGGCTTAAGCAAGGAGGTTTTCTTTTTCTCACTATCTGTGATGAGTTGAGCACTTTGCAGTGGAATACAGGGCATAGGTGCAGTATCATAAGCAGCAGAGATGTTGTAATTGTTATTTCACTTTTCATTCTCTAAATCATCATGCAAATCTGAGTATCTTACCCAACTAGATTAATGTTTTGTATGACCAATTTTCTGACAAAGCCAGAATTTTCAAATTTTGGGAGGATATCCAACCCCTGGTCAACCTGTTACAACTTTGAATAAACTTTTCCAATGTCAAGCTGAATCATTTTGTGCCTATATCAAGAACGACAGCACATACGAGTATCCCCTTCAAATTATTAACCGTAGCCTTCTATGCTCACATACCTGATGACAACTCCACTTCTGGAGAGCTTCCAAGCCCACAAGAAGCGAAGTACACATGGGAAGAAGTTAAAATACATGACTTCAAACCCATCCCTACCAAGAATGTCGTCTAGTTGACATTTTACTGCGGCAAATCATGGCAATTTTAGTCGTCAAGGGTAGGCCACCGATAGCGAAAGGGTTAAGGACATACTTAACCCTTTCCCAAACTTGGACGTAACTCTACCATTTTACAGTGGCTAACGCCACACGATTCTATTCGCCGTCGCCAGACCTCCGGCAGGGAAAGGGTTAAAGAAGGCACAAAGATGACAAGGCTGGTTAAGATCGTTCTACTGTATCCAACTCAAGTGTTTCAAAGATTTAAATTGCCTATTACAGTATCCTGTGGCAAGGACCACGGAATTAATTTAGAAAAGTTGTTACTCAATTGTCATAGCCGGACAGACTTTACAGTTATTTACGGAATTCTAGTTCGTGTAAGACTCTGACATCCCCGACAAACTGTTCCAAATCAATTTAATGCTGTCTTAACCAGACGAAGACTAACAGAAGAAAGACAACCAGATGGTAGATAAATTTGTCTTACCTATCGTCCCGCCAATGATAAAAAACAAGATCTGAGCACCTAAGAGTACCAATGTAAACATCAATAGCTGTTTGTTGCTCACCGTCTCGAGTACTACACCAGCCATCGTTTCTCTAAATGCGTGTTGCAAGTCACCAGTTTACAATTGACAACGAACGCAGATATCGCAAAATGAAGCGACGAAGGAAGAATAACTTATTTTGACATACCAGGAAACCGGAACCGACTAAGTATCCCAACCAATGAACAAGAAAGACAATACAAAGAGTTAATTGCTTTGGAATGTCATTACAAATAATAAGAACGTTAAGGAGCCGCTTTCTTTTAAGAGTCTTCCTAGGTGACTAAGAAGGAAATAGAAAGCAAAATAGACTGTCTTTTTTTATGCTTTGTGTTTTGACTGAGCATAATAACCACAGTGTTATTCATTAGAGACAGGTTTAATTAGGGTGTGTCTAATTCTCTTGATTGATGTTACTTATGTTGACTGGCTTGACAATACGGTCAAGTAGAGGGTCTGGATGGGCCTATAAGAATGTTGGTCATCAGGTTAAATCTCGGCTGATTGTCAACTGTTGTAGAAAACACTTGGTCAACTCCTGCCATCTTTGAGTTTCCGGTTCCTGGTAGGACACTTCCTGGTTTCTTACAAGGAGATAAAAAAAAACCCCACAAGACCCAGATTACCATAGACGAGTTGTTTTCTTTATTATTGTCTTTTTTCTTTTTCTTTCTTTTCAATATTATTGAGGATTTTTTTAGGGAGATAGGAACTTATGAGAATGCAAAGTACGGCTGCTAGGGAGAATGTTTACGCGGGGAATACTTCAAGAAAATTTTGTCTTTTAGGCTCCCTGAGACTGTTTCTAAGACATTAAGAGATTTTGTCTTTTATTTTTTCCAATATTTCTGGCAATAACCTTGTCGGTCTATTAAAATTGGAGGCATAGCCCCATGTTCTTCTTTGATCACCCTACTGGGCAAATATATGGATGCATGATCTTCACAAGCAATAGGAAATGTTCTCATGTGTGCCACAAGCACTGTTAACTTGAAGGATGTTAAGGTTCAACCTTTTGTACAACGAGGCAATTCAAACAACCTTCTCGATTTTGCTATTGCCGAAACAAATTTCCAAGAGGCTAAGACGCCTTGATGGGAAAGAGTTACGACTTTCTCAATGAACATTTTTCTGACTGAAACATACTTCCATACTTTGACCGTGGCCAACTCAAAACGATTTTACTCGACAGAAAGACGTTTTAAGAGCGAAGAATTGACGAATCTGTTTTAAATTTTCTTCTTTTCTTAATGTTTTTTCCTTTCCTCGCATTTATATTTATTTCCGATGGTACTTAGATGTTTGCCACACCTTTGGCAAGTTTCCATCTTCATGATCATTTTTTTACCTTCCACTCATCTGATCGGTCACATTTATCTACCCATTTCGAACATACAATGTCCAGTTTTGTTTTGACTTCACCTCAGATTTAACTTTACTCCGAAGGACTTTCGCACAAAACGTCATTATTTAACCCTTTCTAGTTCATACAGTCAGTTAATCTAATCTTTCAGTTCCGACGCCCTTTCCCCATGATATGGGGCACGTCGAATACAGCAAGGGAATTACAGCAAAGGTACTTTTACTGGTTTTAATCCTCGAAGTTGAAGGTTGACCTTGCCTCACTGATTGCAGGCCACCATGAATGTTGGTATAGGGTCCCTGATCTTGCATTGTTCCTCAATAGTCGACTGGGAGATTTAGCAATAGGTACCTCAAGTACCCTTTTCCTAAATTGCCATAGTTTAGATTTAATGTTCAAGACAAAAACTGAACACGCTTTGGTACACCAAATAGAAAACCAAAAGTTGCAGTGGGTTCATGCGAGGGAAAGCCGAAAATGGATCATCGATCACTCCCTGTAACAACCACCTGGCATTTTAACAATTTGAAATAGTGGAAATTCGGGATTTGACCCTCTGTTTCGATGATTTTAAATAGATTCAAAACGCACGCATTACAGGTTTTCGACGAAGGACCCAAAATTAAAATTCCACAGCAAGGCTCTTATGTATTGAGCAAGACCACAGCCATGCAAAACCAGAAGGCTTGGGCACCCAATGCAGGGCGTTTTCGGTTCATGACGTTCGTGTCTCTGGTTTGTCACGTTATAGGTGAGCAGTGGTTGAGTGGTCAAAGTATTTTAGCCACGTGTTCTTTTGATCGAAATCAGCCTGTTATAGTCGATACTGCTAGTCCAGACACTCTGTGGTTTGGTGGTTTGCTTCAAGTGGGGAATAATTTTTCCAAACGATGCCGGCTGTTGTTGTGATCACTTGACCGGTTCTTTTTGAATCATGTTAAGAACAGTCCATCCCCCATTGTTTCTTCGTTCTTTAACCCTTCCCCGGCTGCGTAAGACTACTATTATTTTACTCCGGCTAACACCGGACCGGTTTACTCGTCAAAGGGGGAGCCCACGCCTAGAAAGCGTTAAAAACCACAAAAATGTGTATAAACCCGCTTGTTAAGGTTAGGGTTAGGGTTACGTTTAGGGTTGATACGCATTTTCATGGGTTTTGAAGTAATATTTCAAGTTCGAGTTGGTGTTCTTCCTCCGATTTCTAGATACCGAGAAACGAGTTGAAAAACGAAGCGAAGCCGAGCGTTTTTAACGAGTTTCGAGGTATCTAGAACGAACACTAAACGAGTGTTTGAAATTACTTCTCAAACGAACCAGTATTTTAGGCGAAAATCCAGCCGAAAGTTGGAAAAATTCAGCTGTAATCTTCCTCCGATTTCTAAATACTGATTAATTATGTATTTCTTCTGTTTTTTCTTCGTGAATTATTAATGAGTTTGAGAAGAACGAAGAAACAATGGTGGGATTATTCTTAGCATCATCTTTCTTTTTCTAAGTTAATGTACCAATTTACTAGTTTAAGTCAGTTTTTTAGTTAGTTGCCGAATGTGATGCATTCAACAGCATTCCAGACAATTCTGTTTCCGCTCTTTGTTGCTAGTTAGCTTGGGATTCAAGTTTTTTCCACAATGAGTTCCAGTCTTTCAGATGCAATTGGATGGCGTGGGCTGGCGGTCGGCACGGCCGAACCTAGGATTAACCAAGATTAAATGAATCGCCTTAGAACTGCCTGAACTTGTCTCCCACTAAAAGTTTTCGTTTTCGTCAGGCTGACTTTGAAAAGGCCTTCAAAAAACATCATTAATTTTTAATATAATATGCTACACGCCTTTTCCTTTCATCTGTCTTTTAATAGATCTCCAGCTGTTAGCAATTACCGCAGTTGACGACCACCGCGTGCTCTGTTCCTGACCTTGTACAAATACACAAACTTTTCCATGCATGATCCACAAGCTTAAGGTCTACCACCGTGATCCGCTTACGTTTTCTACAAAGCTCACACTTGGTGTCACCCAAAAGGATGTCTGGTACATGTGCTTGAATTTTGCTTGATGAGTGATAATTTTGTAGGCCTAACACACAAAACATTTTCAACCATATGCGTCCTCAATATGCCACATTAAATATTACCACTATGTTCTTGACATAAGCATCTGACAGAGTCCTTATAACAAACTACGAAGACCGACACACACATACCGTCCACTGCCGTCTGGTATGACGTCATTGATACGGGAGAAAGCGTTGATTATTGTCATTTAGTAATTTGACACATAAATGCCAATTAACGAAAATTCCGACAAAAAATAATAAGGTGCCGAAAGAAAGGATATACGAAGCCGATAAAAATAAGAGTCGGGCTGGTGTGCATTAACTGTTTCCGATCCGTATTTGTCTTTTATAAATTTACTCCGGCTACGACAAGACGATTTTACTGGTCAACAAGAGACGTCTCGGGCTGGAACGGGTTAAATTAATCAATAAAAAAGAGACAGTTGTTCGCTGATCTTGAGATAATATAAAGTTAAGCATAATCAAAATAAATGGTTGGTTTTGTGTCACTTTCTAGGGGTCTAAAATGATCAACGAACATATGTCACTTTACTGTTGGCACAGCCTTATAACTTGTATATGGCTATCCAGCACTAATCTATTAAATGGTGATAACAAATGCTTTCTTCTTTACTGATGGTATGACACCAGTGGTATGTCTGATTAATTCGCTCGCACCTGTCGCAACAGAAGCCATTACCTATCGACAATTTAAGGAAACAGAGCAAGAAACAAACTCCGAAAAACGACATCTTTAAGACTTAAGATTTAAGTAAAAACAAGACGAATGTAAGCTGTATATATGGCAACTTATTTCCAAGTCATTGTAAAACCTGTCAGGAATTTGAAGGTCAAAATACTACCGTCTACATTCGTCTTGCTTTTACCTAAATCTTAAGTCTTCAAGATGTTTTATTTTCGGAGTTTGTTTCTTGCTCTATTTCCTTTTCGTAACAATCAGGGATTTTTCCGTAGCCCCCGATCGTTGAGGATTCTTGAAACAAGTGTAAAGCCTAGTTCTCATATGTCGGCGACAGTCGCCAACTAGAGTTTTATATGTCGTTGATCGTCGCAAGATGGTCGCCGATTCAGCTCGCGATTGTTCGCGATGGATAGCTCTCATAGTATGCAATGATCGGTGATGTCGCAGGAAACTAATTTTTTGTTTTCTGCAATTGGGTCGCCTATGGTCACCAAATATCGTCGACAAAATTTCAAACCCGTTCTCATGTGTCGCAAACCAGTCGCCTAGGTCACAAAGCCCTAATCTGCAACCGTAGCCGACATATGTGAGCTAGGCACAAACATAGTTTCAGTGCCGTCCTGGATCGTCGCCGATTTCGACCTTTTAAGGACTTATTCACACGATACGATTATCGTATACGATTACCAATCCAGCGGTATGTAACGTTGCCTCGAAGGGACAATTCCTGCTTTCAACTCGCTCGTTAATGCACAAGTAGGTCAGGAAGGCTCTAGCAGGTTAACCGGATGGAACAATTCTATCCGACAATCGTAAAGTGTAAATGGACCTAGAGACATAAAATTTGGAATCATTTCTTTGGATGTCAAGCTTTTTTGAAAGCAAGACTTATGTTTAAAATTGCTCATGGTTTAACCCTAAACGTGCTGATTGAGATGTTTAGAGTAACTGACGCCTTAAAACATTACAATCTAAGGGACAGTGGCGTAGCTACAGTGGGGGCGACCGCCCCCCCACTCGACGTTTTGGGTGCCGTTTGTCGGAAAATTTGGAAGCTTGTCGGAAATTCTGAAGCGAACTGGCAAAGTAATTAATTATTCACACGTATAATATATTTGTACTTTAGAACCATTCTTACCAAGAAAGTAAATAGTAAATGATACAAATACAATGTCTGTTTCGTTTTTCTGCGGCATCTGCACTGTATGTTGTCACTAAATATTTTACACTGGTCTATACATGGGCAACAGCTTACCAAACTGCGAAAAAACTTTCACGTGTTGTCGGTGTTGACCATATTGTCCATAAACTGTCACTAATTATTTCCGATGGACAGCTGTTTACTAGCTGCGGAGTAAAATCTCGTATTTCACTTGTTGAGTTGTTGTGTTGTTTGACTAGAAACATAGAGTGTTATACAGTTATAGCTTTGTTCTACGCACAGTTTCATTCTGTTCACGATCCCGTTTGCGAACTCATTTGTGACATTTCATCAATAAAAGTTAAACAGATATAGGTAAGTAAAGTGACCTAGAATCGTGGCGTCGGCTTTTCTCTGTTCTTTGCGTCATGCGATAAACATAATTCTCAACTCTGAGTCTCTGAATCATTATATATTATATCATAGGCCTGCCGGACAGATTATTTCGACGATCTCGCAAAGCACCGCTTCTTCTTGCCTGACTTTAAACGTCATGTTTGGTCAAGGTAAGACCAAACGGAGAAAAGTAGAATGTTCCGTGTGTCATATGACTTTTGACAGCGACTACAGGAAAAAGCACAACGAGTAGTACCACAGCGAAATGACAAAAGCTCGTCGCCATATCCCCTACAAGCTCGTCGGGGCCATTGATAGTCCTTTTGCGTTTGCGCAGCAGAAACCAAAGACCACGATTCCAGAAACAGGAACTGTGAACGAGCAATCCACCTCCACTGAGCCACAGTCGCAGACGTGTAGTAAACCCGAGGAAGAATCTAGTCAATCTACGTCAAATGTCGCAGTCTTAATGCCAAAGCCACCGCCTTGCAACATTGTTACAACTGGCACTTATAATTCCTGTCTCATCAGTACATGAGGAGAGAGCCTTCAGTTGCTTAAAACGTGTGAAAACATACTTGCGCAGTACCATGACGGAAAAACGCCTGTCGAATCTCGCTTGTATTTCTATCAATCGTGAAATTGTTTCGAATATTTCGATTCGAGAACTTCAAATGCCGTTCCTGAACGACAAAACAAGAAGAATTTTTAAATAATGTGTTAATTCACATGGACGTGACATTATAAAACGTTTTCCAACGTTAAAAGTTAAAACTCTGTGTTCAGTGTGTTGCCTGTCTGAGTACATTACATTTGAAGAGAAATAGCGATAGAAACATTTGATCTACCTCGATCTACCTATTCGATAATACCTGAAATTGTATGTTTATATACTAGCATATTACCATTTCTTCACACTTAGTTGATTTGAAAATGGCAGCCGGCTTTTCATAGCGAACATATATCGCCATCTGATGTAAATATTAAATATAATAAAGATATTATTCTTGTTCATTCCTTGATTCCTTGATGATGTCTCATCTGTACACAGTTTTTAAAAGCCACACCTTTTAACCACGTTCCTTTGACCACGCCCAGTTGTCGGAAAATTTATAGTTTCGCCCCCCTGAAGAAATTCGTAGCTACGCCAGTGCTAAGGGAATCATACACTTCATTTCATATGCCCCTATACCAAAAACGGATATTTGAAAAAGTCTCAGTTATAGTGTGAGTAAATAATGGAGAAGCCTACAAAGCGAAATGAGAGATATCCAATCGTTGAACTGTTGTATTAAGAACATTTCTTCAATCAGTCAGGCATAATATTTCTTGGTCGTTCTTATTTATTTTTATCATTTTATTTAATATAATACAGTAGAACCCCACTATTTCGAACTCAGTTATCTCGAATTTCCCGCTATTTCGAACTCAAACCCATTTCCCTTGGATTTCCCCTGTTTTTCCAGTCATTTACTATCAGTCATTTGCTATCACCAACTCGTTTATCTCAAACTCCCCGCTATCTCGAACTATTTTTCATATCCCTTGACTCAAATCGCCCTGGACTCCAACTCTAATGATAAAGTTGATGGATGAAAAGCAGAAAGTGTCAAAACGCAGTTGAAAGGCAATGGTAAAACCAATCAAACTTTAATTGATTAGTAAGTAGATTAACATTTTATCGTACAGTAGAACACCCCTATCTCGAGCTCTGAAGGGAAATGAAAAATAGTTCGAGATAGCGGAGGTTCGAGATAACCGGGTCAGTGTGATTTCACTAATAGTTTGATTCATGATTAACACAATGTTTATACAGTTGCCTATCATACACTTTTGTTTGAAAAAGTATTCAACAAATGCAAAAGATATGCATTTTGATAAAATGACAATGACCAGTAAGCAGTTATGCGTTTTACTCGGATTACATGTACAATTACTGTCCTTTACAAAACATTGTTCAGTATATAAAATGTTTATTAAATGACAACAATGTCCGCCAAATCTGCAACAGGTTCACTCGACGATTCTGGAGATGCAAAGAAATTTTCAATGGTGTTCCGGCGCTGACTTTTCCGAATACTATTTTCAATGACCGTTCATTGGTTCAACGGCGAATTTCACTTCCACCTTGTGCAAACAGGCTATAGTGGCAAAGACTGTCAAGTACCTGACGGATTTCATTACTGGTTGGCCGTTTTCGACACTCTCCTTCATTTCCGTCTTCATTTTCTTCGCCGTCCTCCATGTTACTCTCCTCTCGAAATTCTGCAAGTATGTCCTCGTCGCTTAGGGATTCGATGCCCGATGTTAAAACATCAGCGTCTGTACTCACAACGTCTTCAGCACTGACTTCTTCTAGTGCTAGACCTGGGTTCCTTTCTCGAAGGGCATTCTATTCTTCACAAGCTACCTTGAATGAGTCATCGTTTTCGTTCAAGGCGCCTTGTTGTTCTTGTCTCCCAATCCCATAAGCAGTGAAATAAGTGGAACAAGCAGTAAATAGAAGATCGTCTTGGCGAAACTTCCTGATTTTCCCTTCTTCAAATATCCAACTACCTTGTCAAGCAGCAATACGCATACCACATACTTGTCTGTACGACATCTAAGCCTCTTGCTAACTTTAGGTACCCACATGTCCTTGTATTCGTGGTATCTCTTGATGTAAAATTTGATTTGGAACATAGAGATTGTGCTTACACAAGCCATTGATATTTCAGTCTGCGGTACTCAACTGTCCGTGAGGCTTGTTCCAAAGCTTACTTTCACACCTTTAAAAATTGTATCAAATTTCTTGCGGCAATGTTGATTAATTCAGTTCTGCAACTGTTCAAGAACTGTGCTGTTCAGTCGTGGAACATGTTGAGCTCTTCAATACGAAAAGTATCTTGTACATCCTTGCTTCACAAATACGAAGCTCTGCAAAAACGTGGAAGCGGGGAAGCCAAAAAAGATGCGGCAGACCATTACAACGTACCACAAAACACTCTCTCCATGTGGATAAAGAAGAAGGAGAAGATATTTAAAGCATTCGAAGTTGGCGACAACCACAAACAGCAAAAGTTGAGAACAAGCGTCCACACTAGCTTGGACAAGGCCCTGTACCGAAGAAATCTTTACACTTGAAATCAGAGAAGGCCTTGTTGGAAACCAGTCTTGTCTGAATGGGATCAGCATGTTTAAATAATGTTTTACTTGATTTGACTTGATTTCAATTTCAAGGATGAATCCAAGAATGTCGCCAATAGTCATGACGTTTTACGACAAGTCTGAAAGTGACTGTTTTCCGAATTGCAAGGCTTTTGTTAGAATATTGTGCTCGTATATTCTGTAAGTTAATTGCGTTAATTAATTATCTTGATGAAATATGTGTAATGGCCTAACAGTAACTGTTATAATGAGATAAGGAAAACTCGGAAGTGCGCTACATGCATTCCGACTGATGAGAACTAATTTAATTCATATCCTGTAATCTTTATAAATCCTTTTATGGTAACGATTCATGTATATATAGAAATATGATTGAAATAAAATAATTTAAGTTTGTGTGTATAACTCCTGAAGATAAGTTGTGCGTTGGGCTTCGTAATCAAGATATAGCGATGGCAACAGCACAAAACCCAACAGCTTTTAAGTATGAGGTAGAAAACGATGGCGACGGTAAATATAAGCGAGACTTTAAATGTAGACCTTCGTGGTTGTTGTTGGCACTTGGTGTGATGTGACCAAAATAAGGACTACTGAAGAGAAAAAATAAAGGTATTTTCTCGTTCGAGGTATCTTTATATTAAAGTCTCGAGAATTTTGGTTTTGGTAATCCCTTTCAGAACACATCTAGAACAAATAAATAAAATAGGCTATTGACGTCTAGGTACTACATTAGTGCTGAAGTTTGGTCTGGATTAACCACGTCGCATACGACTTGAATCCAGGCAAGTAACAACGAGGACGAGTAAGCTGGATAACCATGTCTACACCATACAATCAACAAAGCTAAGTAAAGTTGCATGGAAATTATACCTGGAGGAAATTTTCCAATGTCATTATCTTATATTTTAAGACCCACTGCTAGTACCAATGGCGTTTCCCTTATTACGTCAGCTGAAAACAACTACCGAAACACTTTGCAGTTCTTTCATTTTCATGCAAGCATTGATTTCCCAAAGCGAATGGGAAGACAGTTGCTCCGATTAGCATTACAAAACAAGATTTCGAAAGGCATTCTGGTTGTTGAATTCAGCAAATGTGTAAGAGGAACCGGCCATAGCAAAAAATACAACACTAGGGCCTCCGGCTGAGAATGAACATGCAACCAAGCGAATCTTTCCTTTCGGTCGTATAGGTTGGTTACAAACAATCTCTAGAGATTCATAAGACGAAGATACAGCGGCTGTGCTCGGGGCCATGACAATATCAGTAGAGTCACATACAACGTACGCACCTCTAACATAAGGTAACAGTTGTTTGAGATTGGGAGAACAAGATTACTACAAAGTAGCAGTTTAATTTGATGAGGAAATATGTGTTTGCATAAGTAGTCACATGATTTTACATATAATTTGAAATAAATTTCCACGTGAATTTTTTTTCAAAGAGCTCAAAATTTTCTGCGGCTGCAGGGTGCAGTTTATTACTCCAGATATCGTTGTTTCGCGCCAAAGCTCTTCATCAATGTAAATTGTGATACACACGCGTTTTCTTTCTTTTCGGAAAAGTACTAACTTTAAAATTTTTCTTATAATAACAAGTCGATTACTTGACTCAACTATTTCCGTAATTCCACCGAAAAGTACACCTGTCTGCTGGAAATTCTAAAGGCCCATCAGTACGATTGTTGCATACGACTCTTCCCCATGCATATCAACAATTCTTATTTATTTCCCTTCATTTAACCACGGTACTATTTCACTGAATATGATATATTTACAAAATGATGGTTATTTTCCAATAGGCTGAACTCACATAAATACACAGGCAGTCAAAAAGAGCTGCTCAAGCTCGACTTTGTGCACAGTGAAGGGTTACAATCGCTTACAACCTGCACCAAAGACTTTAGTTAACCTGCATGCCAGAACACTTTATTTCAGTAGGTTTTAAGGCATAACCCATAATTTTCATCAGGATTTGTTGCCTTTTTAAGCAGTTTTGAAGGAAAGGTGTGGTCTTTTCCGAATTTATCGGAACATCACTTCGAGTGATTAATACAGCGAGAATCTCAGGCCAGGTGCGAACTGCGAAGACTATGGGTTCAAAACCAAGGATAAGCCCTGAAAATTGCGGGAAGGTGCTTGCATGATCAGAGGAAGGCTACTCACCAACAGAGATCGCTGTTTGAGTGGGCTGCAGTCAAAGAAGTGTCAGTGACATCTTGAAGAAACAGCGACTGACAAATGTGAAAGAACTATGTACAGCTGTCAATGCTGCCTGGGAAGGATTTCCACACGAACGCTTAGTTAATTTGATCTACAGCATGTCTAGCAGATGTGAAGATGTCATCAAGGCCAGAGGAGGGCCTACAAACTGTTAAATTTTTTCTCCCTTATAGTTTCAAGTCTTATTTTTGGTGTTTTGGTGTTCTGTGATGTTACTTAATATCACTATCTGCCCTGCTGGTGAGCAGTTCTTTTTGACTGCCTGTGTATAAAGTGATTATTTACAATCAATCTATAAACTTAATTATCTACATAATTTGTAATGATTAGTTAGTTCATGAAATATTGTTACACTTCATTTAGGCCTAAAATTACCAACAGAAGTTAAAGTTTTAATTTCTTTTGGAAGATTGTTCCAAACCACTGCACCTCTGTAACTGTAGGCTCTTTTCACATAATTGGTATTTGGTTTTGGAAGTTGAAAGCTTGATTGAGCTTGCTTAGTTGTATACTCGTGTATCTGGTCAAATCATTTAAAGCTATTAGTTAAATAATTTGGTAAAATCCCTTGGGTTGCTTTAAACATTTAAGTACATAATTTCTG
Source organism: Heliopora coerulea (assembly GCA_030142905.1). Classification (NCBI taxonomy): domain Eukaryota; kingdom Metazoa; phylum Cnidaria; class Anthozoa; order Scleralcyonacea; family Helioporidae; genus Heliopora; species Heliopora coerulea. The sequence goes on from JASJOG010000065.1 coordinate 155,111, forward strand.
GTTTTTTCTCGTTTCGAGGTTTTGCATTTCAAGAGAGTTCAGTAAATCAATTGATCGATATTCACAACAGCACTTAGTTATTATTCTAGTAGCCCTATATTGTAAGTGCTGTAATTTTTCATTCAGTGAATTACCAATAAATCCCGAAACGTCGGAGCAGTAGTCGAAATACCGTTGAATAAGGGTTTTGTGCACTTGTAATAAGTACATTTTTATCAACAAATTCACATATTCATCTTAAGATATGAAGACCCTTATTACTTATTTGAAAGTCATGTTAATATGCTCAGTCCAGGTTAAGGTCTCATCCATCATTACACCGAGCGATTTACTAGTTCTTACTCTCTGAATAGGGAGTCCACCTAGATTAACTTCTGGATCAAAATGTCAATCAATTTGATTTAGTCTTTTATAGGATCCAATAATCATTTATTCTGTCTTACTATTATTTAAAGTCAGTTTATCTGATGTCATTCGGGGCGAAATATTATCTAGATCCTCATTTAATTTTATTTCAATCATACGATGTTGGAATTTGAGACACCAATTAGGGTATCATCCTCAAGTCATAATTTGAATTAATTTATCAATTTGGCAGGTAATTGATGTGAATTAGGAAAAGTGAAACCCAAGGGTAGATCCTTGAGGTATTCCGTGATTACTTCCTCTGGCTCAGAAAATTATTCCATTTATTCGACAATACTGAACTCGGTATGATAGGTAAAACCTAAACCATTTGTGTATAATTCCTCAAACTCCATAGAAATCTAATTTTTTAACAATGTGATGATCTACTGTGTTAAAGGCCTTCTTGAGGTCTAGGAATACAACTCTATTGAGTATATTTTGGTACAGTTGGTTTGTAATTTTGAGCAATGCAGAGACAGTTCATTGTTTAGGTCTGAAACCATGCTGAAAATTAGTGAGTCTATTATTTTCTTGAAGATAGGAATAGAGTTGGCTAAATATCAGCTAAATATCTCCATAATCTAAATATGTCATATAATCTAAAATATATCATAATCTAAAATAATATATAATATATAAAATAATCATATCATAATCATAATCTAAATATCTCCATACAGGCTAAATATCTCCATAATTTTAGTAATGATAGAAATAACAGACATGCGTCTATAGTCAAAGGGGTACGATGGGTGCTTAAGCACCCGTTAGATTTTGTGAATCAAGATATGACCACGTCGAAGCACTTAAACTCGCCTGCGTTTCTCAAACTTAAGTTACACTAATGATTTCTTTTAAACGATCAGAATGACAAACTTACTACAGGGGCGGATCTAGGGGGGGTGGATTGGGTGGCTAGCCACCCCCCATTTGACTCAACTAACGTTGATCTACCATTTACCTCTTCCCAGTTTATGCCCAAATTTATGTAAAATATTATATTGTGGCAGTGTTAATAATTCCATATGTGTTACACATAAGCAATAAAATACGATAAAGTAAATTGTGATACAACTACACCTGTCACCTGCTGATATTTGATACTTCTTATCACACAGTACATGATATTGTGGCTAACATAAATTTCTTCAGAACTTTCGGCTCCGCTGCCCTACATGCCGCCGTGTGTTAAAAACATGGCGGCGTGAAACATGTAAATTAGCGTTGTTTTGCATAACTGACTTTTCGATCACAATGAAACGACGTAGACAGAACACTTTGGATGCTTTTCTTACAAAAGAAGTTCCTGGACAAGGAGAAGGCTCAAACAATTCAACAACTTCTAATGAACGTCAAAGTCAGCCGGAGCAAGATCGTATCAGTACTTTCGATTCAAACTCGACAGCAACTCCACTGGCTGCACAAGTCCCTCAGACTGCTCAAGCTGGTCATTCAAAAGAACTTGACCAAAATGTCTTGATGCTTGTCGCGCCCTATGACGTAAGTGAAATTCTTATCGCTCAGAAAATAGGAAGAACATTAAGTGACGCTAATAAAGTAGATTTTCTCGACAAATGCTGGCGACCTGCAGCATCCGATGCTGACCATCTTGATAAACGACAGTTTGGACCTAAGAAGACCATTTGCTTTCAACTTAAATGGCTAGATCAACGTAGATGGCTGGCTTACAGTGCACACATCGAATTTAGAGGAGGTTGGTGTTTGTCATGTCTTCTCTTTCTAACTGATCGAGAGAAAGAGTCATTAGGAGTCTTTGTGAAAACACCATTTACAAACTATCACAAGTCCAAAGAGAAGCTTGATGCTCACGAAACTACAGAGTACCACAAGAGATGTATCGAACGTGCTGGTTGTATTCGGGCCCAGATTGCAAATATTGAAAACCGCATCGATACACAGATCAATACAATAGCTCTGCAGAATGTCCAGAGAAATAAAGCAGTACTGCCTTTTATCGTAGATGCTGTTCTGCTGTGTGTGAAGCAGCAGCTTGCTTTGCGCGGACACAGGGACGATGACGTACAATTTGATCAACCGCCTAATAGCAATGAAGGTAATTTCGTCGCCATTGTACGACTCCTGGCCGATAGCAACCCTGTTCTAAAAGAGTATCTTACTTCAGGGCCACGAAACGCACGGTATACAAGCAAAACCATCCAAAACGAACTCATTGAAGTGATTGCTGACTTGATTCGTGACTACTTCCGCCGGTGCCTTGAAAAGAGCCCCCATTTCGCTTTAATTAGCGACGAGACGACATCTCGGGGACGGGAAGTTTTGTCGGTGTCTCCGCCTACTTGACTTCATCGCTAACCCATCCAAACCAACAAAGCGTGAAGTTTTAATCGATATGTGTGATTTGCGTAGAATCACTGGAGAGGCTATAGCCACCGCAATTCGAGATAGCTTAGAGAGGCAAGGAATCAATCTCGCAAATTGTCGGGGCCAGGCTTACGACACGATTGCGTCGATGAGCTCAGATAAGAAAGGCGTTCAAGCTGAAATAGGCAAGTTTGCACCAGATGCAGAATATCAAGGTTGCTGCCTTCATTCTCTTAACCTTGTGATCTGTCAAGCTTGCAAAATTCCGTCAATTCAAAATATGATGGATTCATGTCGAGAACTATACAGTTTCTTCGACAACTCCCCCAAACGCCAAAAATTCTTTGAAGTTATCATCCACGCCTTCTCGCCAGAAAATAAGAAGAAAAAGCTAAAGAGTTTATGCAAGACCCGGTGGATCGAAAGGCACTCCACGTTTGAAACCATTTTCGACTTGTATGAGTATATCGTCATCACACTGAATGAAATATGTGAGCCCACAAACGATGACCGTTTTTACCAGAATAACGAGACATGGGACTGGGACGCCAAAACCAAGACCATGGCAAATGGACTGCGGCACATTATGAGCAACTTTGGACACATTGTCAACTTCGTTTGTGCCAAGGAAGTACTGGAGCCTATGCGACCACTTGTCTGCGCCCAACAAGGCGAACTCATGGAAGTATATTTCGGATTCCAGAAAATTGAAGAAGTCATCTGTTGCTACCAAGAGATACGCAGTGAAATCAATGCACGGTTTCAGCTCATTTATGAAAAAGTCAAGACTCTGGCAGAAATGGTTGGGTCGACTGAACAACGCCCGCGAGTTTGCAGTCGACAAAGGAATTGAGAAAACTGCCCAGCTGAGACAGTACAAGAATACTGGAGACGAACGGTGGCAATACCGTTTGTTGATGTTATCTGCTCGGAATTACAATGTCACTTTAGTGAGGACAAAAGAACGCATTATGAGCTGTGTGCCTTGATTCCTCAGGTTATCGTCACAAAGAGAATGGAGGCTGTAGTAGAACTCGGCCGAGTTTTACACGAGAAATGGAATCACGTGATGCCGCTACCATCGGCTTTTGACAGTGAACTTTTACGCTGGATGAACTACTGGAAACGACAACCGCAGCCAGTTGCAAGCAGCTCAGTTATGTCTATTCTGGCAACACACGCGGACAACATATTCTTCCCAAACGTGAGAGAACTTCTGAAGATTCTTGCTGTTTTGCCCATAGGTAGCACAGAAGCAGAGCGATCATTCTCATGCATTCGTAGAATTCATACTTGGCTTCGGAGCTCCATGACGACCTCCCGACTTTCCAATTTGGCTGTTGCTGCCATGCACAGTCACACGACAATTCCGATCAACAGAAACCAGATTTGTGAACGTTTCATGGCCCTACACTCCAGAAGAATGAATGCATCTTCGCTTTTCATAGACAATTAAAACAAATATTTTTCAACAATCGGTTAAAGGTACTAACTGACTGTTGTGTTCGGTTTATAACAATTCTATAAATGACTGAAGTTAAAGCTTTTAATTACCTAAAAGTGTATGCATTGAATATTTTTAATAGTCCAAATATATTCACTGTATTTCGTATGTTCCTAAAACTAAAACTCTTCTTAAAAACCGCTCTGGAAGCACTACAGACTGCACCTAAAAAGCCCAGGATTTGCCCTTGGCCACCCCCCTTTTAAATATCCTAGATCCGCCACTGTACTAAACAGATCGTATATCAACCAACTTAGTCGAACCGAAAACAAATTTTAGGTGTTTGATTTCATATGTTTGATCTCAAATAACTTTAGTGGCATGCCTCAGGGAAATACACGTGGGCTTACACGGACGACACTCTTTCCCATGTGTCGAGCCATTTCAAAAAAGGTGCTTAGTTTTGGCACGAGCACCCCTGATTAAGCTTTAGCCCATCCGGCATCTAGTTGACGGGTGCTCAGATTTGGCGGAAGCACCCCAAATTAGGCAGAGCCAATTAGAAGTCTCGTTCATGGGTTCTCCCGCGAAAGTAAGCGCCTGTAATTAAGTGGAGCCAATGAAATTTGTTTTCTCATTCTGCCACCAATTCAAATTTCAAAATAATACGTTGTGTTGGTGCTTGAGAGAACTAGAACAATCTCCCGTGGGTTCCGTCAAGTTCAAACTGGAAAGGTGAAAGTAAATCTTAAGCGCATAAAAATTGGTTTCTGCCGCTCTAGAAAAAGTCGTGCGTAATCCATTTGGCCAAACGTTAAATTCATAATTGCTGCGAGCTTACCCATTTGCCCAGCAACAATTTGCGGAGAGTGATAACAATCGTTCAAGGGATTTGCGTCAAGCGAGGTAAGCAATGCAATTGCATTTATTATAAACAGCGAAATAAACAGAATTGAAACGAAGTAACGTGTCCGCCTCGCAATTAGCTTACGATGTAAACTTTTATTATGTATTTTGATCTTGGCTGGTGGTAATACTGACTGAAATTCACTGCGCGCCACCTTTTGAGAGAGACAGAACTGAAGAGTCCTAAGAGAACACATATTACACAGCTACTGTTTCGTTTATGAAGCAACTTACTAAGCGGAAGCGGTGCACCATGATTGGAATAGAACGACGGAATTTGTTCTTTTGTTTTGATTGGTTGTTGTACGACAACGGTTTGCAAGGAAGGTTTAACCCGTTCCGAGCAGGGTCTCTTCCCTTGACGAGTAAAACTGTCAAGCTTTAGCCAGAGTAATATAATAGAAGGCTGATCTTGCTGGGAAGGAGTTAATCCTTTTATTAATGTCTGAATTTTTACGTTTGTTCAGTTATTTTTGTCATCGTCTCCTTCTCTTATTAGATCTGGGTGTTTGAGATATATGACGACGCGTTAATCCTTTATTGACCAACTACTTTTAAGGTTTTTTAGGTAAAAATCCACTTAAAATGAGATTCTGTGCGATTTCTCTATTGAAGACCGAGAGAAGCGTTCCACACGAGAGGAAACTAGACCATATAGCGGGTATGTAGGAAAAAGGAATGTACCTACAGTACATGCTTGGAACCCATGTGCGGATGAACTGCTGCGCCTGGGACTCAACTGAAACCACATACCTCTATAATATACCTGGACTGCTGGTCCTCTTCAGAAATCACTTACGAGTGTCCGAAAAACGATGGCGTCATTAGAGGTCCTTTTACTCATGGTGGATACCACTCACCTCACCGAAGGAAAACTATTTACTTTATGATACCTGAACAGAAGGCTCGTCTGTGAATGTTTATTTACGTTGAGCCGCTTTTCGTAGCGATGATTTTCTCTAATTTTTAGCTTCTGGCTGCGGTTTTTCTCGCGACTACTCAGGAAAGAACTTGTTTGGAAACGCCTTGTAAGCTTTTCTCAGTAAAACTCAAAAACCCCGTTTCTTATTTCTTTCTTTTTTCTTGCTTGACTTCGGTCTTGATGTTGACTTTTCCCGTTTGTGGTAGAATGAGTCAAAATAACTGTTTCCCATTCATAAAGAGGTTAGAAAAACAACGTATTTGTCGACAGGAACACTTCAAGCTATTCGCTTGACGAAATAAAACGTTCTTGGTAAACAAAGATTAAAATTTGTCCATAACGAGATTTAAGAGAAGTCCCAGTAAAAAAAAGTTAAGAAAATGAATTTTAAGTTTTTTTTTTTCTTTGGAAAAAACTTACCAAATAGAGTCAAGAGGTTCATGAATGAGTAGTTCGGTAATCCTGTCAGTAGTAAATCCTAATCCTGGCAGTAGTAAATCCTAATCCTGTTAGTAGTAAATCCTATGTCAGCGGTCCTCATCATGAGTAAAAGGACCTCTAACGACGCCATTATTTTTCGGACACTTTTTAAGCAGGTCCCGCAGTCCAGGTATATTATAGAGGTCAGTGACTGAAACTCTACTCTCGCGAACTTTCAGTCCCCGTAAGGTGGGTAGGGGGGAGGAGTAGAGAAGGGGGTTCTTTCTGCACGTTGATATGATCAGTTTTTAAGAATATTATGCCTGGAAATTACGCTTTTTTGTTTAATTTGTCGATTTGGCATAGTTGAAAAGCGTGAGAACAAAAGTAGGACCATATACTACCCGATTGACTGGTTAAAAGTTAAAGGGTTGACCACAGGAAGAAATGGATGGAATGGACGGGAATGCTTGAATGTCAGTTTACAGTTAAAATTTTGGTTAATAGTGTCAGTAGCAATTTTGACCAGTGGCAGGGTACAGTCGTACGTCCCCCGAGAGGGAAGCTAGTACAGTCCGAGAGGATAAAATTACCTGATGGAAGAAAGATTCGAAGTATTGGGGAAAAAGACGATGGTTATAAATATTTGGGCTTGATGGAAGTTAATGACATTATGCACGAAGTAACGAAGAGTAATACAAAGAAGGAGCATACCAGAAATGTAAAGGAAGCCCTCACTTTAATACTTAAAGGTGGCAATGCCATCAAGGCTATTAACAGTTGAGAGGTGTCACTGCTCCGATACAGTGGCGGGATGATGAATTGGACAAAGAATAAACTTGCCAACTTGGATCGTAAGACCAGAAAGCTTCTGACAATGTATGGCGCCCTTCAACCTAAATCCAACGTGAGCCGTCTATATCTATCAAGAACAGATGAGGAGCGCGGACTGATCAGTATTGAACATGCTACCTGTACTGAAGAAAGAAATGTTAATGTGTGCGTCAGTCATAGTCAGGAATGTCTATTGAAGTCTACATCGACAAGGCAGAATATCGATGAGGTTGAAACATCTAAAGAGTATAAAGATAGAAAGAAGAGGGAGAGAATCGAGCTAGGACTGGGTAGGAAAGGAATTACATGGACAATTTAAGAAACAGAAGAGCTATCAAATGAGTCTTGGAGTTGCATAAGAATAGGCGAATTAAAAAGAAGGAAACAGAAGGGCTGATCTTTGCAGCTCAAGACCAACCAATACGAACCAACACTGTGAAAGTCAGGATTGACAAACAGAATGTGTCAGCAACGTGTCGAATGTGTGGAAACCATGACGAAACAGTTCAGCATATCTAATGTAGTTGTTCCAAGCTTGCCCAAGTGGAGTATAAAAAGAGGCATGACACCCATGGCCAGGTTGTTCATTGGGAATTATGCAGGAAATTCAGTATTGATTATAGTGATAAATTATGCAAACATGTCCCAAAAAAAGGGGAAGAAAATGAAGAAGTGATAATACTGTGGGACTTTAATAACAAAACTGATCAAGAAACTCATCGTCTGAGACCAGGTATTGTCTTCCAAATAAACGGGGAGTGAGAGACGATTATTTTGGACATTGCTGTCCCTGGCGACAGTAACGTTGTACAGAAAGAGACAGAAAAGCGAAAGAAGCATCAAGATCAAGCAAAAGAGATTGGGAACTTATGGAAAACAAGAACAAAGGTTGTGCCGGTGTGAAGTGTCACTTGGAGCAAATTGGGGTTTAAGATAGGAAAAGAACACTCCCAAAGTCTACTCTCCTTGAATTGGCTCATATTCTAAGAAAGATGTTGGACGTCTGAAGTCTCGGGATGAGAATTGACCGGAAAAATGTCCCTAAGGATGGCCCTGTGTTAAAGAGGAATAAAACTAATACATGGTTTTCTGGTCGATCCATGATGTCGTTTACTGTGAGATTTTGTTGAAGGCTGTTAGTATGACGGTGATGCACCTTAGACAAAGTTCCTGAAATGCCTTGTCTAATTGGAGATTCTGAATGATTTAACTTTAACTACACATAAAGTTTCTCAGCAGAAAATAAATTGTATAAAATATGTATTCAGTTTAAAGAATTGAACAATTAAATAATGAATTAGGTTAAACTGGCTCAATGAAACTAGAAAAAAATGTAAAATTACACGAAAAAAAATCTATCAAGATATAAATAAAAAAAAGAACCGCGTGATATACGTTGCATAGTTATATATGAAGTTTATGCAATATTTTAACATTCGTTTCTCGTTCTTCAACATACACAGGAATCTTCAAAAAATTAAGACCACTTCAAACCTTGCCAGTGAACTTTCAGTGTTATTTTCCTTACTTCGATTTCCAAACGTATAAGCAATTTTCGTCGGTGACTTATGCCACCATTTGAACCATTTGAGGCTGCCAAATCCAAGACAAGAAGGAGATCATTGGTATTCACAATAAATTCGCGTCATGGTAAAGCTAAATCTATGAACGTATCTTGCATTATTACAACTAAAAACGGTTGCTATTCAACACAAGGCCCAGTATCTTTTGCAGCCACTGAATCGTTAATAAAATCAAGATATTCCTTTCCAATTTGAAATTTCTTCAAACACCCAGTAAATCCAGAATGGTGTATGCCCTTAGTTACTAGAGCAATATCTGGAACTCCACCTGAAACAAAAACCGTAGAATAATTTGACAGTGTCGTAAGTGAGAAAAAGAGAAGAAACGGAACGCCATTTTAATGAAGAGTTCAAACATAAAATCGGTGCCGTAATCACTAGTTGACTTAGGCTCTCCCAGTTCCCTATAAATACCTCGTCACCCCAACTGGGAGTTCAGTTTTGAGACATTTCATTGTAGAAGACCAGCTCCTTAAATTTGTCCCAAACGTTGCCCACCCCCTCTAATTTACTAAGGCCTCATTAAAACCTCAGATCAGAAGTGTCCTGATTATGCCATTTCTTAAAGTTTATGTAAGCTTCACTTAGACCATGCATGAAGATTATTATATATGTGCTCAACTATATAAAAAAGACTGCGTATCTTGTTAAAGAGCATGATAAACGTAAAATGGTGGCAAGATTTTGTTGTTACGGAAATTATAAAATTTAGAAATTCGGAAGGAGGTTTGAGATGTAATATCATGCACTCGAAAGTCGTGCTTCATCAGATATCCAAACACCTCGAAGTTGGTTAAAAAACTCGGCTATCGCCTGATTTTTCAACTCACTTCTCGGTGTTTGGATATCTGATGAAACACTCCTCGTGTATGATATATTACTTTAAAGGACAGTATACCATAGCGACCTAGAATATAAATCACAAGACAGTGCTAATTTTTCCATTAGTATTGTCAGTTTTTCTTTCAAAACAGTTCATAAAATATCACTACTAAATTTATATTGAAAGATTTGCAAGAATTAAAACCAAAATTAACCACGATATGTAATTTTTCATAATGATTATGAAATGCCCTTCATCATAGCTTGGTCATTTCTAAACCGATTTCCAGAAAAGCTGCTATATGTTACGCTACATTTCACTGTAGTCAAATCTGCAGTTTATTCTGTTGTGCTGCGTTGGCTGAAGGGCTGTGCTGTACTGTTGTGTCATATTGCTTTGTGTTGACTCCACTCAACCCTCTGTTAATTTCCAACAGTTAGAATATTAATAATTCAATGTTTCGTACCCATATAAAGATCGACGTCTGTTCCTAAAAACTCTCCCACAGCTTTGAATTTGATTAGATGCTTTTTATCGATGACCAATGAACCAATACCTTCTCTCCTAAAAGCGATATGTTGGAGATAAAACAAAAGTTGCCAGCTAAAAATTTCGGATATGAAAGTGGCGTCGGTTTTAAAATGTTAACAAGAAATCAAAAACTTGAGAAAATAATCGAGTTCGCCATTGTTTCAGTCTTTCTGGATTTCACCATGCAGATCATATCGTCGTTATTATAAGTTGGTCGTAAACGGTTAACACTCGATATTAGAAATGAGCTCTTCTTCTGCCTCGAATGACGAATTCACGCAGAATTACAGACAAAGTGGGTTGACTTAAAAAATATTCGGTGGCTGGAGTTATTGAGTATTCATCCTGGGGATTTGTAAGTAGGCTCCCAATTATGGTATAGAAAGAAAGGCAAATTCAACTAAGAACGTTACTAGTTTTCATGAATGGAAAAAAAGTCTTTTCGTTTTGGAACCTCTAAAATACATTTCCAGAGGCGGATTTAGGCGAGAGATCACCGAACGTGTGTCCCCCTTTTTAGATTAGTTGTCATATGACCTTATGCTTGCTTTCAAGATACAAGCATTATAAATGTTGACCACCAAGAAGATTGACGATTATTTTCAAAAAGAGTTGATCGGAACAAACAGAAAAGAAAAGAATGACTGGAAGAATTTTAAATTTAAAAAAGATCGGGAAATATTTTCAATATTTTGCCAATTTTTTTGGGAATATACAACAACTGAAATTGCTCAATGGACATATACCTAACATATGACCAACCTAACTAAATATCCTAGCGCTGAAGCGACCATTAGTCATTGACTGATTAATCGAATGTAAAATTGTCATTTCGGCTCGACAAATATTTCAATTTTATGTTGGCATAGAAGAGATTTTGGTTCACAATGTTCATGCTTAGGTGATAACGATGGTAGCATAGAGGTTCTTCCATTACAACCCAAAAGAGTGGCATGAATTAGTGAAAAAATAATTGCGCCCAATCTTTCCCAAATTTCTGGATCTGTCCCTGGATTCATATTAAGAAAAACAAGATCTTTTGGGGAAAATTTGTTTTTGTGAAAACATGCGAACATGGAGCGAATTTGTCAGATTATCTCCACGTTGATTGCTTTCTTGTTCCTATGATAGGAAAAATGACTATGAGTGAAAAGTGAGTGGACAGAAAAAACGAGAAAGAAAAAGATGAACAACATTAAAAGAGATTGCGATATATAAATCTATAGGATATTTCAGAATCATCCTCAGGGTAACATGAATAGACAATTTTCATGAATTAACCTATGGAGATATGGTGGACTATATTAGTAGAAATTGGATCAACGATGGAGTTGGACTGTATCAAATTCCGGCGTATGCCTTTTAAAAAATCCGCGTTTTGTCCTTTACAAAAAATAAAAATAAAGATTTTTTCCATTACCTTTCGATCTGTACCTTGTGCCACTGACCATCATTAACTCGTACAGGTGAATACACCAACTGTTGACCAAATCCAATGTCGTAACTGTAGGATAGGAAAATTCCTGTTGTTTTTGACTTAATAATTATAAATTAAACAAGAGTATTATATGGCCGAGCTCGCTATTCGGTCTGTACGCAAAATGACGCACGCTGATTGGCTGCCCACCCATGCGATAAGGTTTTTCATACAGACCAGCAAGGTTTGGCCGGAATATTTCAAGACAAGCTTATTTGAAGACAAACAAACCAGATTCAAGTACGTTTTAGAAAATATTTACTATAAAAACTGCCAAAAAAAAAAAGTTAAATCTTCTCAACATCCATTTTAAGCAGAAAACTGCATAAATTTATACAAAAACACACAATTTAATAAGTAAAAACAAGGAAATAAACTTAAGCCGCTCACTAACAAACTAAAAAAGTTTGTTAAAAACGACGAACGAATGAAGTAAAAGACATATAATAAATTTCTTTTTGACCTTGTTTGTTTGGTCTGTGTGGCAAAATATTTTTCCTTGGGCTTTTCCGCACAGACTTCGCTCCTTCGTCATTCGGTCTGTAAGAAAACCCAAGGCAAATAATTTCCCATACACACTTTATAATTCAGAGGTCATCTTTTGTGGTATGAAGCATGGTTTTGGTTTGTCTGGCATGAGAGTGATAAATGGTCCCAGAGAAAAGCCTCCTAGTCTGAACCCGGCCATTGAAATCGGGATCTTGGCTCATGCACTAAACTCTAATCGTAACTCTGACTCTTAACCTAAATGGTTACTGATATTTTGGCTGTAACGACGAAGAGGTCACAGAGTGCAAACATTGGTGTTTTGAGTCATACTAGAAGCATCAGGACTTAACAGGAAACATAGGCGAAGAATAGTTGTCACTGATACTACGGATACCAGTAATAGCTTAGTCGACTATTTAGCTGAGTTTGTTTGACGTCCCTTTTTTTCCAGACCCTCTTTCTTCAAAAAGGTAGCATCTATCAGATGTCATATGACATTCAATCCCCGTCCCGTCCCTCCCATCCCAATGTATCCTCTCCCATCCAGTCAACTCCTATCACATCCTGTCAGCTCATTTATTCAGTGTCTATCATTTAGTAATATAAGTCTAATATGTTTACGTATTTTACCCAGCTGAATTAGAACATTAGTCGAGAAAACAGTTTGACAGGACAAACAGTAATGGATAATACCTATTCATTGCTTCATGGAAGATCACGTTAATTCACCAAAAGGTTAAATATTTAGTCGACTATGTTTTTTTACGACGAAGACAACCTCCCTACGATTTTGTTTACAGCGTAAGATAACCTCGGGTAAATGCAACCAGTAGAAGGAGACCTTGTCATACCTCAATCTGACGTAACCAGATTTTAGGCTAACAGCGACGTAGCGTTTTATGTATTGATTGATCCTCTGTAAATGAATTAAAATATCATGTCAATATTCTTCACATCATACGACACCTTTTTGTTCGTTTTGCTTGATTTGGTTAAAACTGGTGAGTTATTCTTCTATGACTTTAAAGTGTTCTTTACCGGTTTATTTGAAAGCAGTGAAAAAAACAATGTTACCAGCTTTATCTTGATTAAATTCTGATTACCTGAAATTCCCATATTATTAACCCTTTAGATTTTGTAGTCTTCACCATAAACCTCACAGCACTGTCATGTTCTTTCAGTCTAGAGCAAAACAGATGAGGAATACTTAAATACATAATTTTCTTATTCGAAGAACAACCAGATCTTTTCGTTTAAAAAATAAACGAAAATCTCTAGACCATTCAGTGATATACTCTTAAAGTAAATGGTGAAAAACTAGTCTCTCCAGTGGATCGTCTCCTATGTTACGAAATGCATTAAATTCCCTTAGTTGATCATACCGCGTTAATGCTTTGACAAAATGCAAGCGTTCGTCAAGCTCAGGAACTTCCTCAAAAAATCTTTCCGAGTCCCAGACAAAGATCAAAGCCGGCAGCGTTCAGATCGCCGGTGGGATGCTTTAATGTCGGAGCTCCCGAGACTCCGATAGAGAGCATAGGCTATTTAAAAAATATAATAGAAACTGTTTTGCATCGTTGATTTAGCCTGGTGTAAACACGAGGAGGAAGTTGGGAGAACTCGAAAGCTGTTAATCGATGGCTTACATAGCTGCTTGAGAGTTCTCCCAACCTCTCCAAGTGTTTGGATCAGGCAACATATATACAACGAAACAGTTTCTATTTCTTTTATAAAATAAGCAAGGAAGTAAACAATAATAATTGGGAATATCGAACTTTATTCAATTGTAAGTTCTCCTTATTAGTTCTTATACCAATCGGAGCTTCCCATTCGCACCAAGAACAAATTCTGTTGTCAGTAAACCAATCAGAGCTTCCCAATCGCGTCAAGAACAAATTCTGGCGTCAAGCGGCTCCCGTGATGTCATAACTGTGTTTGCATAGCCTGGTATAAACACGGTAACTGACCAATCATTGCGTGCGTAATAGGAAATGTATTTTATTAAAAATTTGTGCTAGTTCGATTCATGGGCATGACAATAATTCTGAACCAAATTTATAAATGTTTTCGTTTGCTAGGAGAACATTAGAAATAAGGAAAATCTAGCTTGTGTCTGGAGCGTACAAGTTACGGTATTTAAAACCTGTGCCAACGTCACATTTGATCAAACCAGTCACTGACAATTACCGAACGAAGCATTCGTTACTTACACATTGAGTAAAGCCGACTTGTTGAAACGAAGGTAGCTTTCCTTCTGAAAAGCCATTGCAATGAGGCTGATTTCTAAAGTAAACGAAATAAAGCCCAATAACAATACTACAGGATAAATATTTCGGATTTCCACTTAGTTATAGATATCACTCTGGCTATACTTTGCATTTAGATTTTCCTTTCTTAAACAAGAGCAATAGAAATTTTAGCATATTTTGCATGTCCAGCTGAAAAATCTTTTTGGAGAATTTTTTGATGGGAAACCTAAACATGTAGAGAAAATTCAGTTCAATTTACCGATGAAATGCAACGAAAAAGAGTTATTGTAGCGACAGCCTTCGTTCTTATGTCTCCTATATACTATGATTCAATTTTAGAGTTTATTCAATTATTTCTGAACCACTCCAATCATCAACAAACAAATTAATCTTTTTTTCAACCAGCTCAATTATCTTAAACCCTTCTCCGTCCGAGATGTCTTCCCTTGACGAGAAAAATCGTCAGGCGTTAGCCAGAGTAAAACTAAGAAAAGTCAGGTATGGACCAGGAAGGGTTAAACAAGAGTATTTTAATTCATAAAATTTAAGACAACCCAAAGGGGGAAGCTACAAAGTATTTTAGCCTGGAACACTTGTTTTCCCTAACTACAAACATTTAATCACTAACTGCCTTTTGTCTACTTTTATCCCCAATTTATAGCTGAGCTTAAAAGAGTGTGGTTGGTGACCATACAGAAACAAGGGGAAATTCGTCAAAGAAACGTTATAAGATTAACTTGTGAGAAAAAAGATCTGGAATTACAACTATTTTCCTAACCATTCTCACAATTGGGACCTCGGTGGCGAGGTGTGCACGAACAGGTATACTTCTCGAGGTCAGCAGTACAAGTACCACCATTTTTACACGGGGAAAGCGAGCAAGGGTGAGTCTTGTCGTTCTCAACATTTCCAGAAATGGCATCTGATATGAGGCTCAGAGCCTTACCATTGATTTTCACCTAAAGAAGTACAACAAAGGTAAGTCACCTCACGCTATTTAAATAACTCTTTAAAAGTCTTTTTGAAGTGGTGGAGCTAGTTTAAGCCATAGTATAGATGAGTAAGCCCTGTTGTCGTCGACCTAGAGTTCTACAAAAGACCGGGAAAAAAGTAAAGCTATTTAGAGTATGAAGGAAAGAATCAAGGACTAGTGAAAGGAATTACAAAAAAGAGGTAAGAGAGAAAGGAAGGAAGGAAGGGAAGGTGGGAAGGAGAGAGGGAGAGAGGGAGAGAGAGAAAGCGAGGGAAAGAAGGTAAGAAGGAAGCAAGCAAGCGTTCAAGCAAGCAAGGTGAAAAAAAATAAAAGAAAGAAGCAAGAGAGAATGGAATGAAATTCTTACACGGATTCCCCATTAAATTCTTCAAACATGGCAATAACACATTTATGACCATACGTGCAAAGCTCGCACAGGCACGGTGCAGAAATCCGACAACTCACATTTTGAATGTAACCAGCGAATCCTTTCTTAACTCCAGCATTAAAATTTACTTCACTCTTAAGGTCATCGGTTATTCCTCCGATGTGTAGGTTTTGCTCAAGAGACAAAATATTGTAAGGTCCTGGTGAATAACCCACAGCAGGGGGTTCTGCATTAACTGTCAAACTTCCAAGCCTTTCGCTTCGATAAAACGTAATCTCATGCCATTTATTCATAATGACTGGTTTCATGCTCCTACAAAGAAATCAAATACATTTCCATAACATTACACGAAGAATAAGCATAGAGTTGGAAAAGTTTGGATTAGTTTCGTGTAGACTAACTTATTGTGAGGTAGCAATTTGGGCAAAACATTTTTTAACCGAAAACAAGAATGGACGCTCTCTGACCTGAAATTATCTTAATCAAAAAGCTATCAGCCTTCATCCTTTGATGAATTAAAGATAAGTGAGAAAGGTCCAATATGTATAAAAACCAAACCAGAATTATTATTGGTAGTTAAAGCAACTGTGATTGAAAATAAAGTGACCACCACAAGAATATTTGAATTTCTATCACATCAATGATCTTTACGCTTTTTCGTGCTCTCCCAACCTCCCGCGTGCATCCATAACTCAATGGAGCACGCAAAATCGTGAACCATTTCTTTGTTATCCTAACTGATAAGTCTAAGATAAATAAGACTGATAAGACTACGATAAATATACTATGACATTTCATGTGTGCTCTAAAAAACCCTGTTTGAGTAAACTTTGATAAATAACTTATTGGACTGTTCAGCATGCAAGACAGCTGCATATTTTACTGGTCACTTTATTGTACTTTGACGTGCCCAAAGCACTCGTACAATATCTGTCACAGCGTACAGCGTACAACGTACAATATACTGTACACCGAACAGTCTAACAAAGCATATTAGTTTTTAAAAATTTACATATGCGTTCAAACCCCACCTTACAATGGTCAAAATGTGCCTTTTGTGACTGATTTTTGTTAGTTTGATTGCATTTTTTTAGCAACGAAATTTTCCCGCTGAAAACGTCCGGATTTTTACTGTGTATGTACCAGCAATGTTCATCCATGGCATGGCAGGGAAGTATGTAACAGTGTCTAATCAACGACTAATTAGTGCCATGCTTGAAAATTTCAATGTTGAAATATGTCTAACCTTATTCGCACCGTGCCCGAACCACAGTTAAAACTCAACTCGACGAAGCCCTTTCGCAGAGAAAGCGAAATAAAATCTCCCATTTTCTGAGGAGCCTTTCCATTATAAAGAATGAGTCCAGACTTTTCCAAAGGTTTTATGATCATCTCAACCACGAGGTACTCCGCTGCTTTTTTTCCAAGCGGTGGAAAGATGAGAAACGACGATCTCATAAAGAGTGGAACTATTAAAGGTTCATCTGTTGGAGAAATTAAAAAATTCGAGCGACTTGATTAGCTATTTTGAGATTACTTGGCAACTCAGAGAACCATATAAAAAATTTAATCCTACAAACAGTATTGAGACTACGTCTGGTAGTGAACGAGAAAATAAAAACTCAGTGCTGCTTAGCCTTGTGCAGTCTTCTGACAATTAATCAACGAAAATCATTTTTAGTAACAATGTGAAAATCAAAATCATAAAAGCACAGGAGCATGTAGGATTGGAAGAAGTATAGAATTTATCTTGGTAAATCAAACATTTGTCCGACAATTCAACAAAAAAGAGGTATTTCACCTATTCTCATCATCTGTGGCCTGCTGGAAACTGGCCAAAGACATAGACTGTTTGGAAAAATTGCTCAACAAAACTTGGTACTTTGAAATATAGTGGGTACCACATTCTCCAAATCGTCGAAAAGTCAGAGCCTTGAGCGTGTAGTAGTTTAGTGATAACTGCGTATGGTGTCAGAAAATCGTAAATTTTTCACTCTCAGCATGGTCTAGTATTTTACCAGAATTTCTGCTGATAAAATCTAGCAATATAAAAGAAAGACTGGTCAAATAAAAGTTATCGTCCAAACAGGCCGAATGGTTAAAATAAAATATAAAGATAAAAAAGGCTTTTTCAACGGAAGATAATGGCGTTTACAAGCCCCTCGATCAACTTTTTGTCCTTAAGATATTCAATTCTTTTCTTTTCAATTCTTATCAAGAGATAAAGTATATGACGAAATCAAATCCTACAGATAACATGGTGACAAATCCAATAATCGAGCTTTTTAATCAGAGTTATTCACCAAAACCACTTGAAACGTTGTACATGGATGCAATCCCTCAAACTAGACAACACTGATTAGCTACTATGGCAAAAGTACAAAAAAAGTAAATGGTTAAAGCAAAGCTAATACTTCGTTTACTTATATTTTCAATAATACTATTAATAAAATATGAAAAATTGAGTAGATTGCTTTTCACGGGACCGTGTGAAATAAAAGACCAAATATACTAAATGAACCTCACTAAACTATAACACAAATTGGTTAATGTATACATATTTTCATCATTAAGGATATTGCATTATTTTACAACTCTGAAATAGCTACAGAATAGTTAAAATACAGCATTAAATACTTAAAAACTTAACTATGAGATGGCTAGAAAGTTTTAAAAATGTTACCCCGTTAATTTATATCACGTGTCAGTGAGACTATGTTGTCACACTCGTGAATGGATAGTTTATTCCAAAGCTTGAATAATCGTAATTACTCTCCCATTTTAATTTTAAGTTGTGTTATGAAAGTAAATGCTAGGACGACAAAATTGATCAAAAGGGATAATGCCAACTTCTCGCACAGAGCAACTTTCAGTGAATAAGGCAGACCTACGATCTTACACCCATTCGCCATTAAAATTTTTCATTGGTTTATATTATTCAGACGGTGGATTTGGCTAACTGGTACAAAAAAGTACGCATAAAGCATCGGCTCATTAAAAATCGATAATCTCTAAGAAAAACAGTACAACTTGTTTATTTCACGGTTCTGCTTTCAAACATCGTTAAATTGAAATCTTATGACAAAGAAACTTTTGAAGATTGCTGACGCTGTTTTTTTCCTTTTTCTGCAATAAGGTTAAGGCATACAATACGCATCAACATAGTTCGAATTGCTCGACGCAAATCTGGTGGCCATTTATTTTCATTTTTCCGATTCCTGATATTTTTAAAAACAGGACAAAAGTTTCTAGCAGATTCCCTTCGTGGTATATGTAACTTGTAACTCGGGAAAGTTTCCTGAAGATTTTTCTTCCTCCAACAAAAACATGTCTGCTTCAAGATGTCCATTACTAAGTTGTTGTAATAATGGCACTAGTATACCAATGTAAGAAAATCCAAATTTCGGCCCTTAGAATTACGCTAACTTGCAAACTAAAATTGTCTTAAAATATTGACCAATTAATTTTGCTGACATAAACTCTTGTTAAAACCAAGAAAAGGATATTTTATCAACCCCAGCGTGTCATCTTGGCTCTTCTTTCTTGAATTATAAATTATAATCAATTCATAATTAATAGAATTAATCAGATTATGTTATCCATTTGAGGTTTGTATATTTCGCCATCATTACCTCTCGATTATAAAGTGCATACCTTGTGTACACTCACCTGTGTCGGGAATTTAAGTTGAAGGCTAACTCTTAATCCTACATTGATAAGATCTTGTTAAAAAGCAGTAACGAAGCTTTCACCATCGCCTCGTACAGAATCAAGTGTGCGCAGTGGCGTAACGGAACTACTGGGGGACCTTAGGAGGTTTTCGCACGGGACCCCCATCACCCCCTTTAGAATAGACATATTTCAAGATTTTAATGTCCATTGTCTTTACAGATTCATTGGGGGCCCTTCGGAGTTGCTCTAACCCTGACCATAGTCTGTTACGCCTCGGAGTGCGTGACTTAATACCTGACTACATAACCTCATCCCATGTATGAGTAATGTCGCACCCTGCAGTTCAAGCTCAGATCAAGCTTCAACAGTTGAATATATGTTGCCTTCCTTATACACAACAAGGCTTCATATTCTGATGGCGCCCTCAGGGGACGACGAAACGTTAGCGACTGTTTTAGAACAAAACTTGTAAGTACAGTAGAGTTACAAGTTCAAAAGCTATCAGTTTATAAAGGGCATACTGCTCTTATCGCCCATACGTTTAAATGATGTCCACAGTTGAAAGTATCGGAGCACAGTGCATACAGAAGCCATGCCAACAAATCCTTCTAAGAAGCGGATTTAGATGGGGAAGCGTCGGACGCGAGTCTCCTGTTTTTGATTAGTTGTCACGTGACTTTTTGCTTAGTTACAAAACGCAAACATTAAAAATCTCGACCACCAAGAAGATTTATGATTATTTTGAAAGAGAATCGGAACCAACAGCAAAGAAAAGCAAGAGTGAGTAGAAGAAATTCGAATTCAAGAAAACACTTAATAAAAATTCTTCCACTCAAACTGCAAATAGTGGCATGAATATGTAAAAAAAATTTGCACCCCCACCCCCCTTTCTTAAAACTGTGGATCTGCCCCTGACTTCTATACGTTCTGACTTCATTTAAAGTCGCATGCTCGCTTTATTTTACTTTCCGAGTTTCTTCATGTCATAGCTCAAAGGTTGTATGATTGAATTTACCTTTTTCACAACGTTCACCTGTCTTGTGCAGGGGACATCTACATGCTGGCTTCTTAGGATCACGGAAATAACACGAACCAATCGTGCAGAAGTCTGAGCACAATTCTCCATGACATTCCTCTGATTAGTAAAACATATAAGGAAAAATTATACATTCAGTAAGTACCAAACCTGAACCTTTTTGAAGAAAAATAGTAGTTTCCAACCGAGTATTCTAATGATACTGCCGAAATTCGAATAATACAGGAGCGGTATGAAGTTAAAACACGAACTATAAGGAGTTTTTTTTAAAGAAAAACTTAGAACCACCCAGAGCCTGTTGCCAAAACTGATAATCGGAGGCATTTTCTGGGAAAAGCATGGAATAAATGACATCAAACATTGAATTCTATTCCATCCCGTCACAAAAAGTGGCTGTTTTTACTATTTCCGTATCGCGAAATTTGATTCCTTGAGACGGGTAACAGATAATATATAAATATGTAACTTAATTGCAACATGTAAGATTTAAGCTAAACGAAGCATATGAATATGTTATTGCGGCTTCCATTCCATTATCCTTTGTACAAACTGAAAATCACGAAATTTAGAAAACTGCACATTTTGTGTAGAACTGCACGGTGTGAAACTAAAAGGTTATCGAAATCTACTACCTTGAAAACAATCAGTATTTTGATCTTAGTCACAAGACAAGTTTCAAATTTCTTGAGAACATCGAAAACGGGGATTAGAAAAGCATCCACTGTAAGTGATGCAACAACCATTTCCGACAGCGTAAATTTCCTTCGGCGTCTTATATTCTCCTCTGGTGAGAGTTTGATGCACACTGACATAAAAGTAATTAGAATAGCACATTTTATTTATTCTTACCGACATTTCTTCCAGACACTGAATCTGGCGATGGATAGGTCAAACTTATTGCCTCTTTTCCAACTTTGATCACTTTGATACAACCTATTAAGCCTCTCCTGGCATCAACTTTTGGAGATAACTTTTTATATTCGGGTAATCCTCCCACCATTAAACTTAAAGGCATTTCGATGCTGTGCATTCGTCCTGGTGATGAAACATTGACAGCTTTCTCGCCATCAACTGAAAGCCAGCCTCTTTGTTTGCTGCGAAATATCGAAATTTTATGCCAGTGACCAATACGAATATTGACAGTACTGCTTGCCACCGCCAAGCCACTTCCACAATCAAAGCTAACGAGTGATAAAAATAATAGAAATAAACGTGATTTTTCAAAAATGGAGAAGAGTAAACATTACTTCTTACTGGGAACACTATTTCACAAAAAGTAATGTGATATTTGAAATCAACAAAACGTTTTAGTCTGTAGGTTTTGAAGCCATTTTTGCTCAAAATTGAAAACTTAACAGAGGTTGTGACATAAACTATTGTACTGCAACAAACTGAACTCTGTTGTTGTAAGGTTTCAAAAGCAGTCCCTCCATAAGAGGACCCCAGGAGCCACCGTGGCCCATGGAAAGAAGAAATCCTGAACCACTATCAAATTAGGTTATTCCACAATTTTCCTGTGTACTTGAATATCGATTCAAGTGTTCAATCAGGGGTGCAATTAGAGGGGGTTTGGGGAGAGTTACGTGACCAATACCCTTTTCGTGGGAGGTCTTACAATAAGGTTCATTCCCACTGCGTGTAAAAAGTCCCCCGGGCGAAGACAATTATTGAGTCGATTGACTAATATTCGCTGACGCAAAAAGTTGAGGGGGTTGACTCTGTCTTGTACTGTCTTGAAGAATTAAAGATTATAAACCTAAAATCTAGTTAAAGATTATAAAGATTTTTTTACAACTCGGTTTTCAGGCCTGTAAATTCTAAACCTAAAGACTAAAACTACAATTCTGTTTATTCAATCACAAATTTAGCTCTCAGATCTTTTTTATGTCTTCTCCCGTTCCTCGTAAGTTACCAATGCGATAGAGAAGCAGTAATGGAAAGTACTCCGAAGAAGAAGTACTTACCTAGTGTGGTGACGATATCTCGTACCCAGAGCCTTACGGTGTAGACAGACAGAATGACAGACAAACCGATTACTCTAACGCAACAGGATATGCGCGCACTGGGTAAAAACTACTTCAAACTAAGAAAAACGAACGAATTGAATCCTTTAAAGTTTGTCACTTATTGCCAATAAACGTTGGAATATTTTTATATATGCATGACCAATAAAACAAGATATACAGTACAAATACAAGGTTCGAAATTAAGGTAAACAATACGCTACCAAGAATTGTCCGTGTTTTGGTAAATACGAAGAAATACGTCGGTGTTTTACGTTTAATAATCTACAAATTTTTTACGACGAACAATTTGAATCAAGCTTGGTCAACGTTTGACGTAAAGAGAAGAGTAAATACACATTGCGGGGACTTATTGCCAATGCGAAGTTGCTTTTTGCATCTAAAATTGTTGGTTTTATCTAACTAAACTGGATTTAATGGTTAGGGTTCAACAATAATCTTAATAAAAGTTTGGTATGAATGTCTTCATAAGTACAAAAAACAAAAAAAAAAATAAGAAAATCTTGCCCTTTGTCCAATAGTATCGAGTCAAATTTCATTTTAACAGTGAAATAAATCGTCCTTCAATCCATTTTGATTGCCTGAAATTCTTCATGCTAAAGACTGAAAGGCCTCGCGAGTTTTTTTGATAGTCTTTGAAAAACTCACTTGCGCGTGTTTTTTTTTTTTCAAATTGCACTCGAAACCATGCTACTCCCTGTACTGACGTCCAGAACACCTCTAGAACAATTGAACAAATGAATAGACAAAGCGAAAACAAAGTGAACAATAAACAAAAAAATCCAGGCGTTAAGGGGCTAATGATTGTTCAAGAGAGCGAGTTTGCAAGCATTGGCTGTAGGAGTGTCTGTACCTTACCTGAAGCGTACTCTGCCATTAACAATAATCACGGAAAAGAAGTCTCCAGTTCCATCCATTGTGTTGCCGTTGTAAAGAATTAGTCCATTTTTTGCGTCTGTTTTAAACTCTATGTAAATTTCGAAGCCATCCCAAGTGTGTCGAGAAAGAGGTGGAAGTTTCATGAAGGAATTACCAGAGAACTTTGGAAATGTAAAATTGTTTGCTGTCATTAAATGAGAGAAAAAAATACAAGACTTGTTTTGTTTTGGTGAAGCTTCCTTTCATAAGATAAAAACACTTGATTCTTAAAGCCTAGATGCTTAAGCTTAAGTTTCTTCGCAACTCAACGTCAAGACGACGTTTTTGTTTATAATCTTGTTATAAATCGATGGAAATGATTTTCACAGCATATGATCCAGAAGACAGCTCATCCTTTTAAGCTCTCACATCCCAGGAAATTCCATCAAAAAATCGTTGAAAAAATATAAAACTTTAGAATGCATAGAATCGTCTGGAGTTAGCTAGATTAAAATCGTTTGGCGTTAGCCAGATTAAAATATTACACTGTCAGTTGGCTACGACGAGAATAAAAGGGTTAATCTAGATAGCTTTTAAAAAAGCTAAAAGGTATGACTAATTCGCTCAAAGGTCTTGGCCATGAACAGAGCCCCTGTTCCTAAATGTTTGCCCAGCTATAATTTGAGTTAGACATGTAGAGTACTCTGTTTTACATCGATTTTGTCCATTTTGAGACAATTTCGTACCATCATTTGCGCCAGTTATATTTACAAAATCATGTTTCACCAATACGAAACGAATACTCAAGCGTAATTTGATTTTTATTAACTTATTTAATTTTTATAAAACCTTAGTCATGAATGTATTGATGGCAAGCGTAAACCTGTGGTGAGTCTCAAGATCAATAAAGGCTGCTCTCTAGCAGGTGAATTTTATCGCACTAATCGACTTTTTTTGGGTACGTTGTCATTAGGTACTGTTGAGACACATTGAGACAGAAGAAAAAGTCTCTTTGCGCGATAAAATTTGCCTAGTGGAAAACTTGCAGCCTTAATACGAGTTTGAGTAGCGCTGAAGATGGTTCGACCTGCAACCAATACATTCGTCTTTTTCCGTATCAATTTAATTTTTGCCATTTTATTGATGTAGTTATACATGACAGTGTTTGATAAAACTTGCCTTCTGAACAAAAAGTTCCACGTTTTGAAATCGAACAGATACACTTAGTTTTGTTCGTCTTTTTGTCCAGCTCACAGAGACCACCGTCACCACAAGGATTTTCATTGCAGCTTAGCATGTCACCAGTCTAAAATGAAGGAAGCAAAAAGTATTTCGATGTTCCATCAGTTTCTTCCTGTACATATTCCTATTCAGACACCTACTTTTTATGAGTAAAATTGCCGTTTAATAAGTTTTTCGTACAGACCAACAAGTTTAAGCGGGAAAATTTACGAGTTGATTTGAACAAATTTGATTCAGGTACGTTGCACAAATGATGTACAATAACAAACCACTAAAAAATTAGTTAAATCTTCTCAATAAAAATTTAAGTAGATAACTAAATCAATGAATTGTGCAACAAATAATAGGTAAAAACAAGCAAGTAAACCTGAGCCTCTTACTAGCAAATTAAAAAGTTCGTTAAAAGTGATGAAGAAAGGGGTCAAAAGCCATAAAAATAAATTCTTAATTAACCTCTTTTGTTCGGTCTGTTCGGGAATTATTTCCCCTCGGGTTTTTCCACACAGACCTCGCTCCTTCGTCGCTCGGTCTGTACGAAAATCTCTAGCAAATACGTTCCAGCACAGACCTCACACTCAGTAAATAGTCATTACAAACTAATTACACCAATTTAAATAAAGATACTTAAAACTAATATAAGGTATACATTTTGCTATTACTCCTAAAAACAAAAGCGTTTTTTCTAACTCAGTAAAAGTCGATAAATTATTTTGAGTTCAAATATTCTTTGGAAGTTCATTAAAAAATGTTGCTCCACTATAAATGGAAGTATTCTTTTCAAAGGTACACCTAATTTTAGTTAAGATAATAAAATCTTTATGTCTTCAGGCTGGTACCGAGGGATCAATGGCAAGGAGGCCAAAATTACAATATTTATTGAGCCACACATTGTACTATAACTATAAATATGAGTGAAATAGCCGGGCGTCAACCAGAGTAAAATAATCGAAACCCCATGAAAACCTTGACAAGTTCGTGGTGGTTCGTCGCGAGTGAGGAGAATTTATGTTTTAATGACCTCAATAAACGAGCGGTAATCGGTATTTCTAAAAACGTGACGATACCAAAGACAACAACAAAAAGAAAGTGTAAGAGTTTTTGCAGTCTTTCTAGTTATTTCGTGAGTTCTTTGTCCTGACCTGCTTTTCATTGTCAAATTTGATAAACGGAAGAAATCAGTGATTTTTCTGTTCATAAAAGAATCACATGGTTAGTTCGGTAATTAACCCAGGTTTTTGTTATTTTAACTTAAAAAGGAATGAACAACTCGTTGAACTTACGGTGATGGTCACAATGACATTGTCATCCATTGATAATCGTAACAAGTACTCAAACTTCTCTAAGAGACAGCTTTAGTGGAAACATGTGAATTAAAATATGGCCAAGCGAATATCTTTGTGTAAATACGTCTTGGTAAAATGGATTAAAAGAAACTTCAGTTCCAACTTCAAGTTGCAAAAGAATGAAAACTGTAAAGCTTAAAAAAGTACAAGGTTGCCATGACTTCAAAATCACATGCAATCAGATCACAAATATCAAAAATTAAAGAAAAAAACTATTAGGTAGTCTTCATCCACCCAAAGTCGCAAACGTTTGTTCTTCAAAATTGTCGTATTTTACAATTTAACAAGTATTAATTTATCTAAACCACTCTTCTTCGAAGTAATGCATGGTAACAAACATGAGGAGATAAGCACTAATCCGGTTGGAGGAATGTATCCGTCTCAACATTCAGGAATGGATTTTTGTGCATACACATCACGTGATGGCATTCGAAGTATCCATATGATCTAAATTCGCATGCAATCACATATGGCCAATGACGTGGAATTTTCGTGATAACCTTAACCTTAAATTACTATTACAAAAGTAACCTTCTCTTTAAGTGCACAATAAAATAATTCCGCATTTACTTTATCTTTTGGAGCTGATAGAGCTTTGATTTTGACAGTGGCGGAATATTCACCACTACCACCTCCGCCACCATCGCTGTCGTCACCACTTCCACTATAGGACGATTTGCAGTCATCCTCGTCATCACAGTCTTGGTTAGATAGCGTCTGAAGGAGAAGTAAAAGAAAGCAAGCCGTTTTAGATTAATTTCCTTCGGTTGAAAACTCAATGGTTATAAACAATATATTTTCATCATAATCGCTGAAAGTTGGAAAGGTATATACAAGGTAGAAGGTTAAAATATTAAAATATCAAAGTCCAAACGTTTTCTACATTCAAGTCATCGTGACGGTAAAAACCTTGATGATTACCTTGATGATGACTTAAATGTCAAAAACGTTTGGACTTTAACCTTTTCGGATCCGTACCCGACATTTTAATTTTATTCTAGCTAAAGCAAGACGATTTTACTCGTCAAGGGGAGACGTCTCGTACAGAAAAGGGGTAAACGCAAGACAACAAGAACAAAATAAGTGACTGGATAAATGGATGTAAAAAGCGAAAACAACCGTTGGGGGTTCAACAAAATAATTCCTATACGAGTTTATCGAAAATTCCCCAACGCATGTGTCCGAACACTCTGTTCCCGTATCAATCCATGTTCATTCCGAGCTGCACTACATGTATATACATGCACATATACATACATACATACATACATACACACACACACACACACACACACACACACACACACACATATGTAATATTTAAAAACCGAGCAGGAGTGCTTTGTCGGGATTTGTTTTAGACCCGATAGAGAAAGTACTGCGAGTTTTTTAAATGTCTTGTGAAATTCACCATCTGATATGCTAATTTGCGAAGAAAGTTTGGAAATTTATCTTTCGTAAGCCAAAAAAATTGAACTTCTTCGTGCATAAAGACGCATGAATCTTTATCACATATATAGATCCGACACGCTTATGATTTTCTTTTGTATTTTTCTCATGGACTTTTAATGAATTTTATAAATATATACTTTTATGTTTCAGATTTGAGGTTCTCCAGATTTTGATCGTTCTTTCTCTTGAGCTTTCAACATGTTGCTCCGGGTCTTCGTCAGAAGTGAGGGTGAGATGGAGTATTGGCTGTTTTAATGTGGTCGGTCACGTGTGTCTTTGAGAATCTGATTGGTTGATTGCTTGTGGTGATGCGATTGGCTGTTGGATCATGTGGATGAATTTGATTCTTTGTCATAAGAGATGAGTTTTTCCTTGTCTGTGGAATGTTCGGTGTTTGTCGGGTGGGTTGTTGTTGAAGAAATTGACAATTGGAGTTGGTGACGAGTTTTGGATTTTAGTTGATGGTAGATCGTGCGCATGTGTACGTGGTAATTGAAGGTAGATCTATCGATGTTGTATCAGGGATCTACAACCTGTCAAAGGTGTGTCCATGCTCATCTGCATGGTTTGCTGGAAGAGATTTTGGGTCATGTCTTTTGATCGTGTTGTGGTGTTCTATCAGTCGCGTTTCCACTTTCTTTGACGTTTCTCCAATGTATTGTTGTGGACAGCCGCGACAGGGGGACATGTAGATAGAGTATCGTCAGTCGGTGGTGGAGATCCTGTCTTTGTGTTTTGTGAAGATGGTTGCCAGTTTTTGGGGAGAACTGTGGGCTACTGTTATGTTGTGCTGACTGAGTAGTCTGGCCGTCATTTCTGAGGTAGAGTGGATGTACTGTAGGGTTGTTATTTTCTTTTCCTATGTTGGTTGGTCTGGTTGACTCATGGTGTTTCCTGGCACCCTTTTCTTCTGTTGTGTGACCTTTTTGATGAAATTTTTGGGGTAGTTATTCTTGTGGAAAGTTTTGTAGAGGAGACTTTGTTCGTCTTGTTTGGCTTCTTGGGTGTTACAATGTGTTTCAATTCGACTGTAGAAGGTCTTGAAGCAGCTGATTTTGACGTCTGAGAAATTTGCGAGTTTGTTGTCCTGTTCTTCTTTCATGAACGTGATATGCTGTATATGCATATACAAACACAGATGCATTTAAAAATGTAAGAATTCATGAGGTAGATACAAAAGAAAATCGTATCTGTATCGTGTCTTTATATGTCATAAAAATACACATTTCTCATCGTATTTTCTCGGCTTAGAAAACATAAAATTTTCAAACTTTCTTTGCAAAGTAGAGTATTGGATCTAAAACATTAGGCTATCGCCTCCTGTTTCAAATCCGATAAAGGACTCCTGGTCGGTTTTTAAACTTTTCGATGCTTTGAGGTACTGCCCTTTTACCAAGATACAAAAATACATGGCGAAGTTTGTTGCCAGATAATGTAAAATTCAAATTGTGAGAAAAATCATAAAAGCAGTATTAATTGTACGAGAGGGGTAGGAAGGGGAATGTCAGAAGAACAATTGTATGCGTATATTTTTTCCATCAGATCATGAACCCTAAATGAGGGTAATATAATAGGTAAGACTAATGTTAATGATCAGACAAAAAGAGGAGCTTTTGGGAGTGAAAAGTCCATTCATTTCTACCGTAGAGGATGAGTAGTAGCAACTTTTTGTAATTACTAAGACTTTTTATTGTATGGTAAATCTTTACATAGGGAGTGTGGGACAAACTTCAACAGGTATTTTAGTATCTTGATAAAGGAGCAGTGCCAGAAACGTCAAAAAATTTAGAATAAAGAGGTTTTTATATATTTATTTGGATCGATATTTTTGTATGTGGCTAATGCATGTGTCTAATTATGTCTATGTCTATAAATATGCCTATGTCCATGTCTAGGTACATATATACACGACAGACAGAACGATAAGAAAGCCCACCAATAAACAAGTAAATTGGGACGTCTTACGTTGTCCGGTTCCAGCATTGCTTTTGATATAATCTCGTAAGTCGGTTTTCGTGGCAGCTCACCAAGGCCAACATTTGATGACTAGAAACACGAGAAAAGCTGGAATTCAACATTCTTTTCAATTGATGAAAAATTTTTGAAAAACTGTAAACTGGAACTTTGAAAAAACAATCGAATTAAGAATCACATCTTCCCTTCCCAACAATTTGTTGGTTTAAGAAAACTTACTTTCGCATAAAAATTCTCACAGTAAATTGACGAAGACGCTAAAAGTGTTCAGTTTGTCGAACAGTAAACTTCAAAGGGTCAATATGTAGACGACCTCAGGTCGCAAACGTCTTTAGTTATTTTCTGCTAAAGCTGTTAAAAGTTACATAAAAGCAACTTTATTTCCAAGAAAGACGGTGAGATCAATTTGAAAACTAAACCATTGAGGAACACATTTGATTCTATTTTGGCATTCATAATTTCAGTAATTCATTATGCATGTGATATATTTATTGGAAGTAACACTTGAGGAGATTAATACCTCTTTTCGTTTTTAAGGTGACAAAGAGATATTAATTTATGACCTCATTTTTTGATGCAAAATTTTGACTTCACAGGGAATTATAACTATCTAAGAAGTTATTTATGATATATAATAACAAGACGACAGGAGTTCACGTGTGAAATTTCGCAAGTCCCAATGTAATGACAAACAATGCTTGCGAACGCAATTTGATGCATATGAGCCATGCATATGCAAAGGCAAACCACAGTACATGTGACTGAATGTACCGTATCACCTGAAATGTTCCTGAACAGTTAACTGAGTATTGGATGAAGTGCTACAGTTACTTTTCGAGACTAAAGCTGATGGAAATAATTTCATATATCTACCTTATTCTCCTGAGAGTAAGCAGTTTTGATGACAACAAAATATATATCTTTCCCACCGCGACCATTTAAATCATTATTATCGTCACCACTGCTACCTTTGGATGTTTGACAGTCATCTTCATCATCACATTCTTTCGAAGGAAGTGTCTGCAAAACAAACGAGACGTACCACGTTTACTTCTTCAAGTAAAGCGATCCAATATAAGCAATCAAATATATACAAATTTTCGAAAAATAGATAGATAGAAATTACCGACCTCTCCTTCTTGATTCCGTCTACCTGATTTTAGGGTTATTCAACAAATATTAGGTAATCCCCTTCGATTGCACGAAATGGAGTATATATTAAGTGAAAGCAACTTTTTACATCTCTAAATCTATGCATACACACACACACACATATATATGTGTGTGTGTGTGTGTGCGTGCGTGCGTGCGTGCGTGTGTGTGTGTGTGTGTGTGTGTGTACGTTTGTATGGATAAAAATACGTATACATGTTTGCATATGTTTATGCATTTGATTACGTGCGGGCGTGATTGTTTATACTTATATTTCTATGCATATAAATAATACGTTCATATAATACTGGACTATATAGATAATAAAAACATTTTCATAATTAATCATATAAAATCCCTCGCATTTGAGCCACTTGGAAAAAATGAATAAGAAAATAAATACTGCATGAGACAAAGTCGAGTTATGCCCTTAATTTCGGGTTCTTAAAGAGTAAATAATAGGACATTAGCCCCCAGAAACACACGTAAAATGAGTGTTAATTAAGAACGTAGTGTTGATATTGAATTTGTATGCATTGCTTATTAATCGTTACAGAAGAAGTTCAAATTCAAAATGAAAATGTATCATGACCCCCCAAGAAACTTATGGTTTATAACTTTACTGATGTCTGAACTTTCATTTAACTTAAGAACATCTTTACATTAAAATCATTACAAACACCACCAGCTGCAAACACTTGTCCTGCTTTAACCCTTTAACGCACGGTGTCCGATATATCAGACACGTAAGAACAAAAGAACCAGTGAGAGAACAAACGAAAAAACAAGTAAGAACAATGATCAAAACAAAAAAAATTCATGCATTAAAGTGTTAATATCCACACTGTAACGATATTAAAGCATCGATATTAAAGGATGGATATTATTGCGCGGAACGGTGTTGCCATGATTTAACGAGGTCGCACTTGGTGCACAACTAACATTTAGGGCTCCCAAAATACATAAGTACTAGACAATTGAATATGAATCCTGTGATATATCATGCTACGTCGTGATAACGTTTTGTCAAACGTTTAAGGCATAGGTGCGCAACCTTTCTGGTTATGCGGGCCAAATTTATGGCTTAGAATAGTTGGTGAGCCAACAGTTCTTGCTTTCGCTTTCCATTTCCCTCCATAAGGTCGATTGTCCTGTTGCTAAGATACTGTTTTTATGACTTAATAACCTTAATAAGGCTTCCTGCTCTGAGTTAAGCTGCATTTTTTTGGTTTTAGAGCATTCTACTGGAAGATTGACAAACAAAACTGACAAAAAACTACAAACAGACAAAATAAAAATAGATAAATACATACGTACATAATTACGCACATAAAATAACTACATAAATAAATCTTAAAATCTATTAATTGAAGTTTCTTACGTTTTCTTGCTCCTTTGTCGATTTCGATATCAATTCATATGTCGCTTTAACTGGCGGCTCACCGTTCCCACCATTTGATGACTTAATAAAAAACAAAAAGTACATAAGTTAATGTGTTTATCATGTCTTACAAAATGAACGGTTTGGTGACAGATTTTGAAAACACATACAATTTACAACAGTAAAAATTATATTTTTGTTTTTCAAAAAAGTAAAATGCCTGTTTTCTCCCCAGTATTTTCGCAAGCAAATAAATCTTGGAGTTGAACTCAAAAATTTTCCTACATGCATAAATTTGGCTTCACTAAATAGCAGGATCGGTATTCAATCAGATGTTGGAATCAGATGGTTAAAAAGATGTTTAAAATAAACCCGCCGAAGAAAAATGCAGTAGGCTAAAACAACAATCATTATCCAGCTATGTTGAGACACTCTTGTATTGCTGTAAACATCGTCAAAACCTAGATAGGCGGAAAATGTATTGGAAGATCTGTAGCTGAACAATTTAGCCACCCGTATGATGAGGCATTAGACATAAAATAGATAGCAGAGATATGGTCAATATTCTTCGGTATAAGAACCAATACCAGCCAACAGTTTGATTGAATATAAAATAAAACATAATCTGAATAAAAGCATCCTGAAAAGCTGGAAATTTTAGTTAAATCAAGTAGATTGAAGGAATCAGTAATATTTCGACTTTATTACAAAGTCGTCGTGAGACTAATTAAATTACAACAATTATCTGTGGTTTTAGTATAGGTTACATGCACGACATCATCTGTCAAGTAATTTACTACACAAAGACCCAACAGTTGGTGATGTGAGTTAATGAGTTAGACAACAGCTTCAGTAAGATAAAGCAAGAAAATAGTTAAGAACAATTAAATAAAAAAGTGAGAGTTCCTTGCTTTAGGCCAACGTTTAACTCTGCTGAATAAAACTTAATATAAAGAGCTTCTAAAATTAAATGTAGGTTGAGTGCATAAGATTTGGACGAGTGGAGTATTCTAAATTTTTAAAAAATAAAGTTTTTAATGAAAGGAGAAGGATCAGAAAGGGCAAGTTCATGATTAAGACGGTCAAACAGTTGGTGTATACCTGTAAGATGTTGAACCTCTTTACAAGTATGGAAATGTTGGGGAACTACATGAACGATATTGTAACTGGGTGGAATGTTCACAAAGGCGTTGATTAAGACACCGATCAGTTTTACCTTTGTACCTGGATCCACAACCTGGATACGAAACTTCATAAACTAAATTGGAACGCGAAAGTTCAGAGATTTTGTCTTTGTTGGAAGTAACGTATGAAATTCTCTAACTTTAACTTAACTTCATTTAAATTCGAAATACTAGTGATTCCCTCAATCGTCTTGATTTAATTAGAGTTTCCAGTTTTTCAAGATCTGTTATACGAATTATGTTTATTTTATATTCAAAGGTATATTTCGCTGTTCAACAGTGCGATTGGCAAAAGAAACATTTGACAAACAAATCTGTATATTATTTGAATATCCCAGCTTTTCCTAAATTAGATAAATCTATTGTCTACTTCGAACAAAAGTTCAGAAGTCGTCCTTTCAAACAATTTTTAAAGTATTGGCAATTTATTTCTATTTTTATATATATTGAAATATTTGATATTCAAATTAGATTTGTTTATTTTTAGTGATTCCTTTTAATGCAATTATCATAAGCTGATGAAACTTAATCTAATTACTTTATAATTGTTACAGAATAGTCTTTACAGAGAGCGACCGATAAACTTAATTGATTTTGCATTCATTCATATGGCCGAGCTAATAAAGTTTGGCGAAACTCTGAGCTATGGATAAAGCTTGTTTTAAATTTACCTTTTCTATTGTAGGACGTAGACCTCTGACATTAGAGTTTGTAGAATTAGATGCAGGTGGCGTTATAGTTGTGTCACCATTCTCCTCGCTTCCATTATTTTTATCCTCCTCGTCACCACTCCCACGATAAGATGGCTTGCAATTGTCTTCATCATCGCAACCTATAGATGGCTGTGTGTTCAAGGCAAATATAAAAGAATAAGTTGCGACATAAAAGGTTGTTTTGCAATTAAGAGCGGATGTCAGTAAATATCTAGAACTCGTGGACAAACACGAAATTTCGGATTTCTTCATATTTTGTCTGGATAATCTTCTGGGTGAACTATGATTGGAAATCACGTTAAAACTTTCCAAAGGTATCTCGTTTTGAGGTTAAACGTGAAATACTGCATCGAGTCAGAGACGACGTTTCATCGCCCGAAAATTAGCAAAATATAACACGCTCGTGACGCGAAATGGTTCATCTTATCTGTATGAAATTGAACACTTCAATATTTTGGCATTTCTTGAACCAGGAAGTTAAATAAAATCAGAAAGACGGACATTTTTATAGATGTTTAAGTGAGCATGAAGTTTGTCAATTTCAACACCGTGACAAAACTATGTAAATGAAGAAAGTTCTAAGTCAAAATTGATGTCCTGGTATTTTGAATTTTACGATAAATTTTTTACTAAGTGTATATAAAAAATTTAGCTTGGGTAATTAAAAACTCACCTGTCGAGAGCTGCAAACCTCGGTCACACCACTGGTACTAACAAGATACCTTCTAAACTCTCTGTGCTGACTTGAATTTTTACAAATGTTTCGGATTTTTCAATGTCCATTAGTGACGTGTGCACAGAAGAATAGTTCTTAAGGCTCCTGATCGATCTTTTACAAGTGCAAAATGTCAAATATGTTCACAACTGTCGTGTCAGGACTAATTAACAAAGTTAATTACTCCACGAATCGCTAACAGCAAAAATCCTCGTCCATTTTTTCTGAACGTTATCAAAAGTCAGATTAAAAATTTCGGAGAAAGCCTTTTTGAGCATATTTTTTATTTTCACTAGTGAATGCGTCCTATAATTCATGTTACTTTGACACAAAAAATGTCTAACGGTAAGCAAGGAACGTATTTGAGTGATGGGCGCAGATAAGTTGTATAGCGTTTTTGTAATATTCTGACGACCTTTCTCATCCGCTGGTAATGCACTAAATAATCCAGCACTACCCTTAAAAGTCGAGCCAAAATAGCAAGGATATAGTTTCAATTGTGTATTCTAACGTAATAGGAACGCAATACGTTCCTTGCTTACCGTTAGACATTTTTTGTGTCAAAGTAACATGAATTATAGGACGCATTCACTAGTGAAAATAAAAAATATGCTCAAAAAGGCTTTCTCCGAAATTTTTAATCTGACTTTTGATAACGTTCAGAAAAAATGGACGAGGATTTTTGCTGTTAGCGATTCGTGGAGTAATTAACTTTGTTAATTAGTCCTGACACGACAGTTGTGAACATATTTGACATTTTGCACTTGTAAAAGATCGATCAGGAGCCTTAAGAACTATTCTTCTGTGCACACGTCACTAATGGACATTGAAAAATCCGAAACATTTGTAAAAATTCAAGTCAGCACAGAGAGTTTAGAAGGTATCTTGTTAGTACCAGTGGTGTGACCGAGGTTTGCAGCTCTCGACAGGTGAGTTTTTAATTACCCAAGCTAAATTTTTTATATACACTTAGTAAAAAATTTATCGTAAAATTCAAAATACCAGGACATCAATTTTGACTTAGAACTTTCCTCATTTACATAGTTTTGTCACGGTGTTGAAATTGACAAACTTCATGCTCACTTAAACATCTATAAAAATGTCCGTCTTTCTGATTTTATTTAACTTCCTGGTTCAAGAAATGCCAAAATATTGAAGTGTTCAATTTCATACAGATAAGATGAACCATTTCGCGTCACAAGCGTGTTATATTTTGCTAATTTTCGGGCGATGAAACGTCGTCTCTGACTCGATGCAGTATTTCACGTTTAACCTCAAAACGAGATACCTTTGGAAAGTTTTAACGTGATTTCCAATCATAGTTCACCCAGAAGATTATCCAGACAAAATATGAAGAAATCCGAAATTTCGTGTTTGTCCACGAGTTCTAGATATTTACTGACATCCGCTCTTAATACCTTAATGGGGAGGTAAACTACGAAGGCATGCCTTGAAAGATTAAAGAATATCAAAAAACTCTGTCTGAAACTGTCTCATTCTATAATCATACGGTTAACAGTAACCGAACCCTTTACAAACTCTTAGTCCTATCTACGAGCTTATAGTTTTTCTACCCAAAATATTCTATGCGTGCTTTCCTTTTTTATCTTCTGAGATTAAAATGACAGAGGGAATCTGGCTTGTACTGGCGACCACGATCGTGTACTACGCAAAAGAAACTCAAGAAAAATCTATTTGTAAGGTACACAATCATGTCTGTTGTGTAAACCGCCTATTTCATAAATACGGCTTCACTATTGTATCTGCTGAACCCATCGTGCTCCTGGAAGCCATTCTTTTTCAATTACGAGTGAGTGCTCAAGTTATTCCACAGAACAGAATTTCAGAATAGAATTGAAACACTGCATATCCTCTCATGGATAAGCGTAAAGTTGTCACGAGAATCTCTCGTGTGCTTAAATTGGATAAAAACTCGCCTCCAATCCCTGTGGACTTGATAGCTCAACAGGTAGAGCTGCGGACCAGTATCCTGAAGTTGCGAGTTCAAATCCCGCTTGAGTCAAGATTCTTCAGTCGACTTAAGCAGTGTCAGATTATCATGAATATTACTAATAGTAATAACTAGGTTTTATATAGATATCTTGCATTTCGCATTAGAACAGCCACCATATTAATAATAATGATAATAATAATAATCATAATAATAATAAGGTTGGTATCGTTGTGGTGACTGTAGAGGATAAGCTTTCTCAGTTAGGAGATGCCTCAAAAGCATGCGGAAAACATAGCCTCTGACAACCAAGTCCTGATCCTGGCCTTCACGAGGCAGAACTGCTTTGAACTGACAGGAGAAGGTGCGAAAGGTAGTTGTCTGGCACCTTAAAACTGGATGCTTCGGGTCTGTGGAGCTCGTTAACCTTGGATGCTAATTCACCTAGGAGAAGGAAACTCCGATTTCAAACCAGGGCAGATGGGGCTCTTTAGCCTTGGGTGGCAATCCATATAGTGGCAGTTCCACGAAAAAAACAACCAGCAACTCAAGATGTTTTTCTTTTCGTGGAGTGAATCGCTACTGCGTTATGTGGTCGCAAACGAAACCTGATAGGAAGTGGCGACACCTGTCAGAAAAAGCTTTATCCTGAGAGAAGGGCAACTCAGGATTGACTTATGACCCATACAATGCAAACTCATACATATGAGTGAAAGATTATGAGCATTATTAATGTAGAAAAGAACGACATGAATAAGACTGGAACGACAAATGAAAGTTTCTCGTCCGGCAAGTGTCCTGTGGAGCAGCAGCGCAGGCCGGGTCGTCATGTTACTGCTGAAGCTACAAGACAGAAATGGACAAACGATATCAATGTTGTCATAATGGAGTGCTTTTATTTAAGCAAACTGTTCAGTGAGGATGGTAAACCAGAACGAAGACACCGACAGCGAATGCACAGAATATGACAATAGAGATGACTGTTTCGTACAACTGAATAAAGGATTTGTGATCAAGCCTGAGCAATAAGGAAGAACAATTGGCTAACGGATATTGAATTGGACAGTATACGACGAAGAGTATTGAGTGAGGAGATAAGCCATGGAGACGATAATCCCTAGAGGAAAGATGAAATGGACAGTAGTACCGCCATGAATGATGAGAGGAGAGCAGAAAATGAAGAGATAGCAAGAGGAAGGTCTGTGAATCAGCAGCAACTTTCACAGACAGCAGACCAGTGAAGGAGAGAGAAATGGTTGATAGGATAATTGAAATCGTGAAAGGTGAATACGAATTCAGAGTATTACCATTTAAGATGGTGGGTCGACTAAAGATGAATGAGATCACAGCAAAAGTAAATAAGCTAGTTGTACTAATACAAACAGATAGTATAACGGAAATAAACAAATTATTGAACGCAGTTAGGAAGGTAGTGGCGGAGAAAATAGATTTAAGGGAAGTGAATAAACAAATTAAGAAAAAAGAGTCATGGTAGAAAAGAAGACTAGAGAGGGATATCCAACAGCTTAAGAAAGATATTACCATAATGGAACGAAAGAAAATTGGAGAAATTAGAAAGGAGGGTAAATACAAGAGGCTTAAAGTGAAATATAAAATAAGAATAAAGGGATTAAGAACGGTAATTGAAGAACTTAAACACAGAGCACTAACTAAAATAGTTAAGATAAAGAGGTATGAACAGAGGATAAAGCAATATAGACAGAACCGAATGTTTCAGAGTGACCAAAAAAGGTTATATATGGAAATAAACAACCGGCAGGGTACTGAATTGGAAAAAGTGATGCCAGATCCAGATGAAAGTATGAAGTTTTGGAATGAAATATGGGAGAACGAAATAGGACATAATAGGGAGTCTGAATTGTTAGATGAAGTAAAACAGGAAATTGGACATTTAAACCAACATGATTTCAAGATAAATGAGGAAGATACCAGAAAGCAATGCAAAAAGATCCCGAGCTGGAAAGCCCCAGGTCTAAATGGAGTCGGGGGTTATTGGATAAAGAGAATAACATCTTGCCATGTTTACCTTTGATGTAGAAATTGATGACAGGGATGGTTGCAGAAAATATGTACATTTTTCTGGAAATGAATGATGGACTATCACATGAACAAAAATAGTGTAGAAGAAAGTCGAGAGGAACAAAAGACCAACTGTTAATTGACAAGCAAGTTTTAAGAGATTGCGAGAAGAGACACTCAAATCTCTCCATGGCCTGGATAGATTATTGTAAGGCGTACGACATGGTACCTCATTCTTGGATTGTAGAATGTATGAGTATGTTCCAAATTGCCAATAATGTGAAAACAATGATGTGTTTGTGGTAGCTTGGTAATTATGTTCTTAATACGCACGCTCTCACCGGCGATCAGAAGGTTACGGGTTCGATTCCCGTCAGGGACTCAGAAAGTTTTTCGGAGAGAACAGCTTGAGAGCGTGCGTATTAAGAATGTGAAAACATTTCCTGAAAGCAGCGTGGAGAACTGGGAAAAGCGGAGTTAACGTCATTGGGAGAAAATCTAGGACATGTAAATATAAGACGAGGTATCCTTCAAGGAGATAGTTTATCTCCTTTAATTTTTGTGATATATATAATACCGTTAAAATTGGTTTTAAGAAAACAAAGCAGGGCACGAGTTTCGAGGAAAACAACTCAAGATTAGTCATCTACTTTTCATGAATGATTCTAAGGTTGTTTGGAAAAAATGACGAACAAATAGACTCATTGGTAAGAACCATTCATATATTTAGCAAAGATATTGGAATGGAATTCGGAATTAAGAAATGTGGAATGTTTGTAATGAAAAAAGGAAAGATTGTCAAATGTAATGGAATACAGTTAAGGGATGGCGAAGCAATAAAATCAATAGAAGCAGATGGATACAAATACCTTGGGATTTTAAAATTAGATAAATTTATGGAAGTTCAAAGGAAGTGTACTTTTGTAAAGGAATATGAAAGGTTGATACTGGTGCTGAAATCAAAGTTGAACAGCAGAAATATGATCATGGCAATGAACACTTGGGTTATTACTCTGCTGAGATATGGGGTTGGTATTTTGAAATGGAGTAAAGCAGAAGTAACTGCAATGGATTGCAAAACACGTAAACTGATGACAATGTATGATGCTTTTCACCCAATAAGTGATATCCACAGATTATATTTACATAGGAAAAAAGGTGGAAGAGGTCTAATCAGTTGCAAAGGATGTATCATTGCGGTGGAGAACAGTTTGGGGTGGTATGTAAAGAACAGTGTGGAGCCATTCCTGCAACAAGTTGCCAAGACAAATGTGATTGAAACTGAAGGATGCGAAACAAAAGAAAACTTCAAGAGGAAAGCAAGAAAAGATCTGGAGAAACCCTGGACTGACAAAAGAATGTACGGATAATATAAGAAATATAAGAAAGGTAGACATCGTGAAGTAATGGTGGTGGTTAAAGAAATGAGATTTGAAACCCGAGACTGAAACACTTCTATGTGCTGCACAAGAACAAGCGCTTAGGACAAATTATGTCAAGCTTCACATGGGTAAAACGGCTGAGACTCCACTTCGCAGGCTTTGTGGTGAAAAGGAGTAAGAGGAGAGCATGTAACACACTTAATAAGTGAATGTAAGCTTCTACAAAAAGAGTACGAAAGACGACATGACAATGTGGCTCGTTTTGTAAACTGGAAGCAATGTGGTTTATACCAATTTGAGCGAG
Organism: Heliopora coerulea; assembly: GCA_030142905.1. Classification (NCBI taxonomy): domain Eukaryota; kingdom Metazoa; phylum Cnidaria; class Anthozoa; order Scleralcyonacea; family Helioporidae; genus Heliopora; species Heliopora coerulea. Next base: position 195,324 of record JASJOG010000065.1, read on the forward strand.
CTGAAAAATGGTATGAACATCGACCAAATGGATTCATTGAATCAGAGGAAGTGACGATTCTGTGGGACTTTCATATAAAATGCGATAGTCGAAATGAATGTAGAAGATCTGATATTGTGGTGCTGTTAAAGAAGGAAAAAGAGCTCAACATTATAGACATCGGTGTTCCAGGAGACAGTAGAATAGGTGAAAAAGAAAAAGAGAAAATGGAAAAGTATGATGACCTGAAAAGGAAAATAAAAACACTGTGGGCGATCAAGAAAACTGAGGTGATACTAATTGTAGTTGGTGCTTTGGGAGCAGTTAGTAGGAAACTGGATAATTGGATTGAAAAACTGGACGTACATATGATAGCAGAACATCTCCAAAAGACGGCATTGCTTGGAACAGCAAGAATACTGAGGAGAAGCTTGGAAAGCTGAAATACTCAGAACCTTAGGCTAATAGTTGTAGCCAGTTTTCGAAGGAAAATTAGATGCAACCGGTATAAGAACATTGCTGTGAAAGATAATATAATAACAATAACAGGGATGCTGGGAGCCCGTAGTTGTCTGAGACCCCTTCCACTGTCCTTAGTTAGGTGATGCGGGAGTTGTGATAATAATAACGAATAAACAATGAAACAATCAAATAAATAAATAAGTAGGTAAACAGGTAAACAGGTAAATAGGTAAATAGATAAATAAAGAAACAAAGAACTAAAATTAATAAATTGAAACTTCTTACGTTTTCCTGTTCCATAACCGATTTCGATATTAATTCATACTTCGGTTCACTTGGTCGATCATCGTTCCCAGCATTTGATGACTTAATAAAATACAACAAGTAAATAAGTTGAGGTGCTTATCATGTCTTACAAAATGAACCATTCAGTCATAGATTTTGAAAACACTTTATAGCTTACACAGGCAAAAATTAGATTTTTTTTCAAGAAATATGATGTCTGTTGTTTCCCGAATTTTATCGCAAAGAAATGAGTTTTGGGTTGAATGCAAAAATGTTCCCTAAATGCAAAAATTTTGCTTCACTAAAGCGCAGCTTAAATGAAGTCAAGATTCTATGAGACTTTCATATAAAATGCGATAGTCGAAATGAATGTAGAAGATCTGATATTGTGGTGCTGTTAAAGAAGAAAAAGGAGCTCAAGATTATAGACATCGTAGTTCCAGGAGACAATAGAATAGGTGAAAAAGAAAAAGAGAAAATGGAAAAGTATGATGACCTGAAAAGGAAAATAAAAAGACTTTGGGCGATCAAGAAAACTGAGGTGATACCAATTGTAGTAGGTGATTTTGGAGCAGTTAGTAGGAAACTGGATAATTGGATTGAAAAACTGGACGTACATATGAAAATAGAACATCTCCAAAAGACGGCATTGCTTGGAACAGCAAGAATACTGAGGAGAAGCTTGGAAAGCTGAAATACTTAGAACCTTAGGCTAATAGTTGTAGCCAGTTTTCGAAGGAAAATTAGATGCAACCGGTATAAGAACATTGCTGTGAAAGATAATATAATAATAATAATAATAGGATGCTGGGAGCCCGTAGTAGGTTGAGACCCTTTCCACTGTCCTTAGATGGGTAGTGTGGAAGTTGTGACAATAATAACGAACAGACAATGAAACAATCAAATAAATAAATTAATAAATAAATTAAATAAATAAATAAATGGGTGAACAGGTAAATTGGTAAATAGATAAATAGATAAATAAAAAAATAAAATTAATAAATTGGGACTTCTTACGTTTTTCTGTTCCATAACCGATTTCGATATTAATTCATATTTCGGTTCACTTGGTCGATCACCGTTCTCAGCATTTGATGACTTAATAAAATACAACAAGTAAATAAGTTGAGGTTCTTATCATTTCTTACAAAATGAACCGTTCAGTCATAGATTTTGAAAACACTTTATAGCTTACATAGGTAAAAATTAGATTTTTTTCAAAAAAAAAAGAAGCCTTTTTTTCCCCGAATTTTATCGCAAAGTAATGAATTTCGGGTTGAATGCAAAAACATTCTCCAAATGCAAAAATTTTGCTTTACTAAAGCACAGGGTCAGTTTTCAATTACATATTGAAATGAAATGACGAAAAAGATGTTTAAAATAAACCAATCAAAAGAGAGTGCAGTAAGCTTAAACCTCAACCGATACCCAGCTATTTTGAGACACTCTTGTATTGCTTTAAGCATTGTCAAAACCTAGATCGGCACAAACTGCACTGAAGATCTGTACCTGGACCATTTAGCTACTCATGTGATGAGGCATTAAAATACATAGGAAGAATATGGTGAACATTCTAAGCTAATTACGTCCTTGGACAATGCTATTGACCAGATACATTTTTCTCCAGCTATGTATCTCTCTCCAATATCCCAACTTCTCTTATATTACGTAAGTCTATTGCTGTCTTTGAGCATAAATTAAGAAGTTGTCTTGTTGAACAATTTTTAATGCATTACCAATTTATGTTTTGTTATTGATATTGTAATATTCAAGACAGTTTAGTTTATTTACCCTAATTCACTTTAATGCAAATATACAACTATACCATAAACTACAGATGTTTAAGTATTCTGTATTTGTTAAAGAAAAGCTCTAATGAGTATATTAATAAACAAACTTCGTCAGGCATTCATCATATTCCGGAGTGAATAATATTTGGCAAAACTTATCTGAAATTCACCTTTTCTGTTCCAGGACTTAGGCCCCTAACATAAGAATTTGTATCATTAGACTTGGATAACGTCATGGTCTTATCACCATTCTCCCCGCTACCATCATTGCTATCCTCGTCATCACCACTTCCACTGTAAGATTGCTTGCAATTGTCCTCATCGTCACATTCTTGAGACGGCTGTGTGCGCAAAACAAATTATAAAGAATGGGTTGTAACATTTTTATTTTCAATTAATAACTTAATGGGGACAAAATACGATGATAAACCTTGAAATATTAAAAATGTCAGATAAGCCGACGTGTAAATTCCTCATTCTGTGATTGATCGTTTGATCGTAACCCAGCTTTTCATAAACCCTCAGTCATATCCAACGGCCAAATTCTTCTGTGAAACAGAATTATGCGTTGCTTTGGTGAAAAGAAAATGGTGAAGTGTCAAAGGCAAATGGTTTTAACTAAAGAGGGCTACAGGATTTTATGCGAAACGGGATATTTTGCAAAAAATATTTAGCCAAGGTGGACCGGTCAGATCAATAATGACAATAAAATACCGAAACTTGAATAGGCCTATAAGCAATATGTCTTGTTAAGGATTCAACCTTGATTGGCCTCTCTACTAGGCTAATACCATTTAATCTTGCAAGTCATTCTACAATGACTACGACGCCGACGACGTAAGAATAACTTAAAACGAACTGGATAGATGGAAACTGACCTATGTTGCCTATTCTTCATCTTAGCTGTAATTGTCTCTTTTCAAGAACTGTTAATCAGTTTTTAAAATAACGTTACACATACAACTATGCAAAGCAACAAGACATTCAAAGTAATTCCGTTATCACGCCTTACATTTGGCTGTTCCACTATCGATTTTGATATCAATTCGTACGTCGCTTTTTGGGATGTACTACCATTTACTGTACTTGGTGATTCAATACGTGGGCCAACTACCGAAGAGGAAGATGTTGCTGCTGAAGGCTCCTTAAAAATAAAGCAGAAACAAAAAATCCTTTGGTTCCATTTTCTGTACAAGAATATAGGATTAACATCTAAAAGTGTAAGATTCCGTCATAAGAAAAAGTTCTTTCACCATATATGTTCTCCATTCCATATGATCGAGTGTGATTGCTTGGGCTAAGTTTACACTACTGCAAAAGTTTTCGGGTTCAAAAAGTATTCAGATTCACACAAAAAACTTAGTCGCATTCGTTAGCCGTTTACATAGCAAAAAGTATCTGGGTTAGTTGAATGCTATCGTTAACGAAAGCAGGGCTTTCATATCTAAGAGTAGACGTGAATTTTCCCAATTTTTTTCTTTCCATTCTTTGCTTATTACAGCTCCTGATAAAAAATTATCGGATTTATTTTTCACATTACAACCCATGTGCATGCCGAGGTGAGAGTCCGGGCGGAGATCGCATTTCTTTTTGTTGCCCAAACTTTTATCATGAATCTTGACGCTGTTAGAATTTATTTCTAAGCAGGGACCTTGGTGTACAAGACCAGGACCGTTGCTAGTAATGTTTTGGGAGGAGACATACCCTACATGCAATCTAAAGTGTGCAGTAAAATTACGTTCTTTATGGCTTTTTTATTTATGACAGAAAGTTTTTGGGACCATCGTTCACCTTGTACCTTGACTAACTACGGCACAGTAGAAACTCGAAATACACTATTGTCTCTCCAAAGAAGAGATGAAATTTTTTGTCGATATTGGCATTTATTATATGGGAAGCTTGAAATGTAAAAGGCACTCCCGATCGTAAGCCTCGAATGGTAAAACAAGTTGCTCGAAACCTGAATATGAATTATCTTAAAATAGACAACATACTTCTCTTTTCTCTTGAATGTAAAAACCGTAAATATTTGTGATTACGATTCTTTGCTGGAAAAGAGTGGAAGTGCTGACGTTCATGAGAATAATTATTAGCAATCTATTCATGGTTTTAAATATCAAGATAATGAGTCCTGAAATTTCAATAGTCTCCTCTCTCCACGAACGTGCAGAAGATCTCGAAATTGTACCTCAGGGATGCCGATTAATTCTCGCTAATCAGGAAAAGGTTCAGTCACTTCTAATCTTTCTGCTCGTAATTCTGTAATGTCAACGATTTGACGTTGTTTTTACGACGGAGAGAAGAGACCATGCCTTCTATTTTAGTACAGATTAACCGGTATTTCAAATTGAGTTTTGAGATCGTGAAATAACCCTTCAAGACTTCTGTTAGGGCTGTTATAGGGCAAGAGTATTAAACTATGTAATGACTGTTTGGAAAAATATATACCAGACCAATGGTGAACACCTTTAGGATCTGCAATTAGTGGCGCACCAAAAGGGGAGACTTAGGGATCCCATTGGCAGGCACAATAAACAATATTTGCTCTTCCTGCCACCTAACAATGACAAGACTTTACACTCTTTGGACAACTTGAAAAATTTGGTCTTACTGTAAAAATGCTTTTTGATAGCCTTTTGAAATAACAGTTAAAGTTTAATTGTTTATTTTGTGTACACTTAGACAAGTGTGGAAAGTTGTTATTCATTATACTGTAAAAAATGAGACTCTCTGAATGGCAGAATGTCGAAGAATTATAACCTCTTACTTTACTATAAATGAAGAAATCTTGGGACTCAGTAGTTAATTGTAGTTTTTCATAGGTTATTAAACTCTTGAACTGCTTCCATGTTGTATAACCATTATCACAAAAATGGTATTGCTGAGACTTTAAAATTTAAAATATTCCTGAAGGCATCCCCCAGAACCCCAAACTGAGGCTCATTTAACCTCTATAGCCTCCTTCAAAAAATCGAAGGAGCACCACTTTCTGCAACTTGTAGCTGAAGTGGATGCATCACGGTGAAGATTCCCGTCCACAGTTCCAGGATTGTTGCAATATAAAAGCAGTCGTTTTTTAAATTCCGAACTTCATTTGTCAAACAACTGGTGTGATTTAAGTATTTTAGCAAGCATTTTCACGACTTCTGTTCCAGTAATAAACAACTTAAAAGGGTTTGTATGGAACAAATGATCCAGATTAAAAGAAATGTTCGTCTTTCGTATAATCCGCGTAGTTTCTTAGCTATTTTGTCTCAGAAAGTGGCGCCGAAGAATACCTTCAAAGAAAAGAAAAGTCCAACGTACATTCCTTCAGCCACCTTAGGCTGGTCTCACTTCTAGACCGTTCAAAAAGGTTTCTCAGAAGTTACGTTTATTTGATTTCACACTTGGATCTAGATTTAAAATATATTTATGATCAAGATAGATATTTTAAATTCATTGGAATCGTTTATGAAGAAAAAGTCACATGTGATAAAACAAAATTCTGCATTTTCCCAGTATAATTGCTACCAAAGTTTGAGATAAACGTAAGTTAAAGACTATTTTTTGCGCTCAGTTAAGATAAGCATCTAGTCACTATTGCTCCTGTGTAGGTAATTTAAAAACTGCAAAATATATTGTCTAAGGTTTTGTGGAATGCTTTAAGGTATGTTTAAATTTGTTAAGAACACTAGATGAACGATTTTAGGTCGTTAGTTCATAACTTTCTCAGTTTTCTTTTTTTACCAAGGTTTTATCGAGCGATGAGAATTATTTTGAAAGAAGGAAAGAAAAAGTGTACTCAGGAAATGCGCAATGTTTTAAATCTCTTAACTTTGTTTAATAGGAGAAGATTTTTTAGATATGTACTAATTTTTAAAATTTTAAATAATTTAAATTGTCCTGAACAATTATTAGATGTTTTTAAATTCCGTAGTAGTGTGAGAAACAGAGAACTCAGAGATGAAACGTTATTAGATTTACCAAAAGTTAAAACTAAGATGGGGCAAACAATGTTTGCGTACTCCGGTGCAAAGGACTGGAATTCTCTGCCTAGATATATCAGAAAAATGACTTCTATTACAAGTTTTAAACGTTCTATTTATACGTATCTTTTAGACAGTGATAAAGATTCCCATATTTGTAGTTTATAGATTAATTTAGATTATTTTTATCAATATTTTTCAATATTGTTACATAGTTAATTTATGTTTTATTACCACTGTTCTCCCGTTAATACCAGCTTTTATGCTGATGGGATTTTTTTAACAGTATAAATAAAGAATTTATTATTATTATTATTATTATGGACCTTTCCCTCATTCACTCCAGTGCCAATGAAGCAATGATCGAAGTCAAGACCTGAGTAGAATGTGGGAAAGGTCTATTACATATGGTTATAACAACCTCAAAGGAAAAAAAATATTTTCATCAGAGGTATCCAAAAATAATACTTTGAGAGCTGATCTTTTAACGGAATGAGTGAATGTACCATACCTAAATACGCATGCTTCCACGTCTGTATTATGTAATTTGGGGGATTAAAATTCAAAATTAAGATTCACAAAACGATTTATAGACCCTTTGCATGTGATCTCAAAACGATGCATTTGGGGGACAACTTCAAAGTTCCAACGTTCAGCGGATCGAATAATTTATCAAAATTCCTTTGTTTACAAGCAAATTTCCTGCAACGGGGAATATATGAAAAGGGTCGATTGAAATTTTGCTGAGATAAATATCACGGAAATATGAACAAGATGTTAACCAGTTCCAATCTGACAGTTATATAACCTTCTCGCTGCTGCAGGAGTTTCCACTCTGCTGAGTTAAATCGTCTGGATGCAGCTTCGATGGTACATATTGTCCGATTGAAACAGAGAACAGGTTGCCTCCAAGGCCTATTGCTCCCAAAAAAGCGTACGAAATTTTTTTTTTTTTGATTTAAGAATTCCATTGGGTTTTTTGTCGGATTTTTTGCTTTTTTCCTCCTTAAGTTTTAGAAACTTTTCGGATTCCCCCCTCTCTATTTCTCCCTGATTTTTGGACTCACTAAATCTTATGTCATTGCGAATTTATTTATAATTATTTCTTGCGACTTTATTACATAAAAAGGCGATTTAACGATGATTTATCTTATTAAACAAGAAGCATTTAAAAAACTAATAATCAATGGAGAGTTTTTTTTAGCAAAATTCTTTTAGTAACTAGTAATACGTGTACGCAACAAACCTTTGCTCACCCTTCCAATACATCTCTCGAGAATCCAAGTAACAATGATAATTTTTCAAAATGGTCAAAAAGACAAATCGTCCTTACTATAACTGGAAGAGGTAATGCAATAAAAAACCCACAATATTTGGCTACAAATATTAACGACCCAAACTGGAAATTATTTTACATTTAAACTGCTTGTCAACAAATTTACGTTTAAAATTTCTATTCTGTTTTATTAAAACAAAACGTTTGGTGAGAATAACCTTTAACGGTTTAATAAATGATAAGAGATCCATTCTGACAATTCTACTGCTTATTAATGGTTGTTCATAGCAAGACCCTGCATTAATTGCGATCTTGAGATATTTCGAGTAGTTTTCCAATCAAACTTTTCATTCATTTTGCTTTAAAGAAAGATTTTTTATTAGATAGCCAGGCTTTCCGTCTTAAAATTGGATCATTCTCAAAAGTTACCGGTCGGACATCAGCATCACGGACAGCTCATGAGTGAAATTTTTTTTTGATATTTTTTGTGTTAAAATACTCATAAATTCTATATTATCTCAAAGTTGGTTAAAAATGCCTATTGGAAGTGCTATGAAGAAGATTTATGCTAAGTATTCATCCGACGGTACAACACTTTGTTGACGAATATGAAACGAATTACGAAACGGACGAAATAAACAAAGAAAACATGAAGGAGTTCTGCATTTTTATCGTTAACCAAAAATCGGAAAATACAAAACATAAAACAAAATACGACAAGCAAACCTTGTCCAAGTTCAGTCGAAAGAAGAACGAGAGGAAGGAAGTAAAAGACGTACTTTTTCCACGGTAAAACATCAATAAAAAAGAAAAATGGCATACAATCCTGCAACTCTTGCGTATTTTCAACTAAGCATTCAGTGGCACCTCAATACAAACGGTTCGACGGTAAATTCACGCAAAGACGACTTTAAACTTTGTTAAGAGGTTTTAAAATCCTGATGAAAGCATTACTGGTCGAATACGGTAAAGGTCATCATACACAAATCACTCTCGAAGGGAGAAAGGCTCAAGCGGACAACTGTTTTGCCGAAGGATAATTTGGTGATCAAAAACAAGTAGCTTTGCAGAGAGTTACCTGGCGGCTGTTTACCTTGCATTTTTGTTTCGAACCAAAAATACATCCTAAAGTTTTCAGTGGGACGACATTTCATAGAGAAAAATCCTGATCGAGGCGATGAAATCTTTGTGTGGAAAGCGGAGAAAGCATCCAAAGACTGTCATGGCCTGGACAACTTTTCTGGACGATGAATGTGCTATTCCACTTCTCAAGCAATTGACCATAAACGCTGTCCGGTTAAATACTGCAAAATGTTCAAAAGTAATCGTCCTACAGAGATGAATGAACTAGAATCTTCATTCTAATTTACCAATAAACACCAGCAAAATCCAGGCGATAATATTTGGCACAAGAAGTCTCCCTTGGGGAACAATGAAGTCTGGAAGCTGCTTTTCAAAGCTGTTCAAAAAAATTCCGTTCGCAGAACTTGTATTTCAAAGCTACTCGATTCAGACGTACCTGTGATTGTGCAGCTCAGGAAAGTGGTTACCAGAACGTGAAAAGTCCCAAGATTTATACAAATCGGCATCTATTGGCGGCATCTACCCGCTCGAGTCAGCATTTTTCAGTTGACTTCAACAGTTTAGATGTACCACAAGTGTGGAACATTTGAGTTGCCTATATAATGTAGGCTTCTCCATCCTGCTCGTCAGCACTACACTGCACGGCCCAGTAGGCAGAAACGGTTCCGTCTGTAGTTATATATATATATATATATATATATATATACAAAGATACATACACATAGATATATACACAAAGCGAAAATTTTTTTCCGTAGTCACCACGCGTGTAAAAGGACTCCACGCACGTCGAGATTAGTACCCTCGCACTGCGCTTCGCGAGGTGGGCGAGGGGATAATCGGACAAACAGTGGGTTTATATTGTGATTGAAGGGTTTTGTTCAGAAATCATGAAAAAAATTGGGGAACACACTTGGGAATTGGGCTTGCGGCTAAAATGCACAAGTGGGATTTTTTTTTAGGACGATTTAGTAAATCTCTGACAATATTGTGTGCATAACAAAGAAATTTGATAATGATTTTGAAATTTTAATGAATTTTTTTTATTGTTTTCACAACATTGTGGAGAATTTCAAAGACGTCTCGACGAATTTGAATTTGAGAGTCAGGCTGTTTTTATTTCTAACTGGACTTTTTAGTATTTTCTGGATTTCTCTGAATGGCTGGATTTTCGGATTTTGAGGAGTTTTTTTTTAATTTTTTTTATAATCGACGAGGTGTATGAGTATTTGTTTTATCACTACGCCCCTCGGTGTCCTCGAAGCTTTCAATAAAGTTAGAATACAAATTTGGTAAAAAGAAGGAACGTGAACATAACGTGAGTGACGAAAGTATGCTTTAGACAACTACGAGAAATTCAAAACAGGTTTCTGCCTCTACAACGGGGAAATTCTAATTCAGTTTTAAATTTTCCGATCAAAACTGGTCAAACTTCCTATTAATTGGCATAACGAATCAAATCTTGTTATGCACTTTGTTTCAAAATCTGATTGCATTATAATGGTCTACAGGGTGTCCCAAAAAACCGAAAACTATTGAAATCACTTATTGTTAAAATTTGAATGCCCTACAAAAAAACTGAACGTAATGATGCGTAAAATATTGACAAGGTGCATGTATTAAATTTAGGTAAGAAAATCGCCTTGTAAAGTGCGCGATTTTTCGCCCGTGGGAATTTAAAGCAAATTACTTATATCAATCATTTATGCACTCGTGGGGACCAACAGAGTGCTAAGGCATTCAAATTCTAATAATTAAATTGTTATTGGTGATTTCAATAGTTTTCGGGTTTTTTTGGGACACCCTGTCCCAAACAAAATGACTAAACGAAAAAATGATCAGTATTTAATTAAAATAAAACTTTGAACCGGCTATTTAACGTATTTGCCGGCTGGGGTTTTGAAGTACAGTCCTAAACAAAAGACATATTATGAAAGACAAAGGAAAGAAGAAGGCAGTATAAAACTAAAAGTCTCGTCTACTTTATGGCTGAAATTTCTGAATCTTGTTTTCCTAAGTCCTTTTAATAAATCCTGATCGTTCTTTCATTGACGAATCATTCAGTTAATGTGACAAAGAAGACAATGAAGTTTAATAAGGAGTGGTCATCATACGCACATTTAGTATTTCAAGCCAAATTTAACATTCCAAGCAATTCAGCTGAATGAGCAGCTCCTTCTTAATTAGATTCTCAATTTTATTCTCACCAGAATTTAATAAAAAGATTTTTCGTGGCCTTTCTGGGCACAAAGTCGATATATTGTGGTCTTGTTATCATTAAAATCTCTTATTCCCTTCTCGTTGTCGATTGAACGTCAAAACTGCAATAATAAAGTCGGGAGGACAGCCACAAGAATGTCAAGAGAATCGTAGGCCTGAGTTGAGGCAAAGAAATTTTGTCATCCAAGCGCCAAATCTCCATTTCTATTAAATGGAGCTTATATTTCGTGAAGGAAATTTTCGAGTGTTCAAATGGTACATTCATTGAATACATCACTTCAATACTTTTGAGCAGGTGATTCCATTTCTTTATCGCAGAGTTAACTATATGGTTAACAATTCTGTAGACTTAACACTCCTATGATTACATGTAAATCACTTCCTGTTCCCTAAATATGTCCTTTCTGGACTATTATAGCATTAGAAATAAATATTTATGGCAGTCGAGTTTACGTCTTTTGCATAACCGAAGAAGACCGCAAAATAATGGGAAAAAACCCCGGTAAAATTATTCTACAGGTCGGTAAAACCTGCCATGTTGAAGGCTACATGGCCATTCAATCATTGCTTAACCCCTTAATGCCTGAATTTTTTTCTTTTGTGTTTTGTTCTCACGTTTTTTTCCCCCCAGTTTGTACTCTCACAGGTTCTTTCGCTCTTAGGTGTTCGGTATATTGGACACTTGGTCTGCCTCTGGTCAACGATGTTGCTAATAGTCCTACCATTATGTACAAATTATTTCTTTACGAATTTTAGTTCTTACCGGCTTAAGATTCGATGTCGTTTCATGTCCACCATTTCCGTTTAATATTTCTTGGTGATCATTACCTGTATAATTTTCCAAGAAAAAGAATTCAATTATTTTTCGGATCAAATGTTTGAAAATATGATAAGGAATGATTATTCGATTAGGTATCAATTCCCTTTCGAAAATGTCATAGGCCATTTCACATATGAAAAACATTTTGAAATGGATCATTTTCACTAATGCAAATTTCATTTTATATATGAAATTGTAAGGTTTTCACATTGAAATACCCGATTCACATGTGAAATAAACTAGTTCAAAATTTTACATATGAAATCTTGGTGTACAAAACATGTGTTTCATATATGAAAAGGAACATTCACTAATGAAACTTGATTTCACTCATGAAATTTTCATTTCATATATGGAATCCAAATAAATCACAAATAAAATGTCAATTTCACATGTGAAATTAGACGCTAAATTTATGGGGTTAATACGGCCTTTCCACTAACTATGTGATATAAATCAATAGCAAATCTAAAAGCAAGTTAAATTAACTGATTTAAACATACAAAATACGTTAACAGAAACTAATCCACACAATAGTCATTGGCGTATGTAAACGATGAGAAGGGTAGGTTCTCGACTTTGACCAAGAAATCGCACCTTTCTCAAGGAAAACTGGACATCCAACTTGGAAAATTATGTTCCTCATGGTGTATTTGCCTCATTTCAACAGCGTCGCACGTACTTGTAAACAGTTTGGCATTGACTTACGAGCTGTTAGCCACATATTTAACAAATTTTTGCACAAAATTTGGTTGGTTAGGGGTTATCACCGTTGAACAACTTTCATGTCTTCCTGTTTCCAAGTCGATGTCATGTTTAAGTGTCATTATTTCATGATTGACAGTATTTTCTTTGTTATTCATGATCCTTTATTTAGCTTACGTACTCGTTAAACAATCGAGCGACTGATACCCAGGGGAGGGAATTTGATATTCAGCAGGGAACAGTGGGGCTGATGAATTAAGTATAATGTTGTATTATAAATTCAAGGGATGTACGCTGAGCTTCCCAGGGATGCATGTGTATACATCCCTAGGAAATCATATACATCCCTTGAATTTATAATTCGAAACCTTATTTAATTTACTAAACTCACGTTGACTAAATGTATAATTCCTCTGCACACAATTTAAGATTTTAACGTTACATACACCAACTCTAACAACTTCAACATTTCCCTTCTGAAAATACGTGAGAATCCCTCGAAACGAAAAATGTACACTTCTCAAAAACAACGGGAATTTCCTCTTAATGTTATAAGTTTAATGCAATTTCTTAATCTTGCTGAAAGCGCTTCTTCCCATATCAATCGGTAAACTATCCTTTAACGGATTTAGATTTCACATTACATACGCTTGCCAACTCAGCCCAACAAGGAACTCCCCAAGCAGACATGATCTTAGTATTTGCAGTAATCCTCAACGCTTTCCATTTCTCCAGCTCCTCGTCCGTCACAAATGAAATGTTTCTCTCATCTTTGAAAGTATTTATTGACAAATTGTCATCTTTTCCCTTTTTTTAATTGATTCGTCGTTTGCAATATCAGCAAAAAGTTCTTTCATTTCAATGAAATTCAGAGCGAATATTTTGGTCCGAAAACATGACGTGATAAACTTTTTAATTCATAGCCTCCTTACTTGCGACTCGACCAAATGCAAATAACTCTGATCATTTGTAAGACGCCCTACAGTAAAAAAACTGCATTGATATTCAAAATCACTACTTGTAAAATCCTTTTAGCAAATACATTAAACTTTTGTTAAATACCAATCAACCACTTTATTTTAGTCCAATGTTTATACATTCACATGTCAAAAACATGTTTTCCCAAAAGAAATCCTTTTGTTAGAAAATGCATCTTGTCATGAAATAAGTTAGTTAAAGCCCTCGAACGTCGGCTTTACGCCTGATACAGCCCTCGGGATGTATCTGGCGTAAAGCCTCCCTTCTCGGGCTTTAACTCTTACATAAAATAAACAACTCAAGCGTCTAAGTAGGCAGTCGCATTATTCAATCTACGATTACAACAGAATCAAACAATTGTTTTTGTTCATCACGTATTGTCTCTTACACACTCAATCTTTTTTTACCTTTTTTCTCTCAACTTACCCGTTTAAAAGGTATATAGGTTTTACTTTTCTCACGGGAAATACTAAATTTTTAGAGATTTTGCATACTAATTACTGGAAATGTACTATCAGAGCTCAAAAAGGAAAGTTTTCCGGGGCATGTTCATGGAACTCCCTAAGATGACAATCAACATGGATAGCCTAGAAACTTCAATGGAATATGAATCTGTACCCAGGAACTCTTATTGGGTCACCACAAAAACTTAGATCCCATATTTGCCGTCGAAAACAGTGAAACCAACAAAAACAGGCTAAGTTAAAGTCGACATAGTTACACTAGACATATGAGGGTAGCCTTTACTGGACCTCTTTCGGGAAAACAGTTTAATTAACGCTGACAGTGTTAAGTTGCATAAAATAACGAAGACGCTATCTTATCCATTCCATGTTTAAGTTTTTTAAGATTCACTTCATTTTAACACATTTCTGTGGAAAAGATGTTCCATTAGTTTGCCAAGTAATGATTTGGACCCCTTTTTACATGAATTTATTTAGAAGGCAGGTGAAGTTAGGATTAACAGGAGAACCACATTTAACGTGCCTATTGCCTCACTTTAAATATTACGACTGTATATTCCATCTAAAAAGTCAAATTGCAGCATATTTTTGAAGTCCCCACTGAGGTTTGAGTTTGATGTCATTTGAGGAGTTGGGATTTTTAGATTTTCTTTTCCTATTCGTGTTATCGAAGGTATGATTTGAATTCAAAATATGAATACAATCTCCAATATAAGCCTCGAGTATTCTGTTAACGTCAAATGAGGTGATGTCTCTCTAAAAGGCGTATACTGAATACAAAATGATGCTTATAAATATCTATTTTGACAAAACTTTTTTTTATATCCATATTTCTTCATAAGACTGTTTCGTATATTTTATTTCCGGAATAGCATTTTTAAAAGTTTATCTGTTTTGTCTTCGGTCAGTATGTGGGGTGACTTCCAAAATTGTCACTAAAATGGTGAGCTAAGCATCTGCCCTGTTATAGACCATTTATTATACTGCTGTACCGACTGAGATTTTGAGATTTTTCCTTTAAAAGCTAGGAGCTTCAAGTTTATAAGTTGAAGTTTTCGTATAACTCACCACTCCAAGGGTTAAAAGTTTTTTGATACAAATATCGCTGCAACAAAAATATGTCGAAGATCTTCCATAGTCTTTATTCAGTGTATCTTCTGTCATTTTAGCCTTTCATTAAAGTACTTCATAATCATTGCATTTGACAAAATATCAAAAAGCCGGTATAAAAAAGCATTTTAAAATTTGATAATTTACTTGATCCGGTATTGATGTATTTAATCACGTATTTGGGGTCCCAAGAATCAAAGTAATCATCTACAAGGTTCGTGGCAGGATTTTTGAAAATAAAACGAAAATGAAGCAGTGTTTCCTTCCATATATAAAACAAGCAGCAGTATCGTCCTCTCTCTCCCAGAACGCAAGCAAAGGACAAACGAATTCATAAAGGAGGCAATTTTGCCAGGAATATATGCCAAATTTTGCAAGAGAATATTTTGTTCCAATCAAAATTCAAATTATATAACAAGTAAACGTGATCCTCATTTCGGCATTCAAAGTTTGTTTCCATAGATAAATAGTAACTAAATCTTACATGAAGGCCTGGGCTGAGGTGCGCCCTAAGCATGGCAGCGTTCAGTTGGTCAACCAGTTTTGGGTCTAGTGTGTCCTCTTGTTTATTTATGATGTCGATACAATTATCGCCATGCCTTCCGGTCATAGTGACGCCACTAACCCAGAACTAGGCAACTATAACTTCCTTTCAAGGATGCTTAGAAATATTGGAATTGACAGATCCGATTTCTTTCCGTTTTGAAAATCTGATCATATGAACACCTTTAATGACCCATTCATGCGATGTGATTGTCGTGTACGACAATCACATCGCATGTGATTGTCGATGTGATTGGGCGTACTGGTCTTTGCACTAGACACTCCACATGCTGAGAAAGAAAATGCTCCAGTGAATACTTTACATTCAATGAATAAATTAAATTCTGCTTATTTTGACCGTGAATAAATTTGCCATAAATGAGTATGAAAGATAAATACTCATGTACCAGAGCTGAAAATCCACTGATCTCCTTTTACACGAATAAGTGTTCCATTGTTTCATTAAGAAAGCAGTTTCTAGTTCACTAAAACAACCAACTCCTCTGTCACATATATATATATTATAGTTAAGTATCATTCTTGGACCGCGTTACTGTGTAATTGCCGCCCATATAGCTGACGCCAGTTGACCTAAAGAGCCAGACCGCATTTCCGCGTACATAAAAACACCCTCAGTTTTGGAATTTTATGTGGGTTTCAATTTTAGAGTTTTATAAATAAGGTACTTGAGTCCAAGTTGTCTCTAGACCCAGGCTGTGAACATGACTATCTACACGTTGCCTCATTTACACTTGAACGAGAAAAGATGTGGTGTTAGCTATGACATGACATTGGTCTAGTGCCACCAAATTCTGTAAATTTACTTGAAAA
Organism: Heliopora coerulea; assembly: GCA_030142905.1. NCBI lineage: Eukaryota > Metazoa > Cnidaria > Anthozoa > Scleralcyonacea > Helioporidae > Heliopora > Heliopora coerulea. Next base: position 211,838 of record JASJOG010000065.1, read on the forward strand.
ATTAGTGAAAAGTATTTCGTGGAACAAGAGTAGTGCTTCCCCTTAGTTAACTCGTATCTTTCCTGTTTCTGTAGAGAGTCATCAGTCAGCGCCAGTGTTCAAAGTGGGATGAAAATAAGTAATATACTGGAAGCTTACATGTCGCCAAAATTGACACAATAGGCATATGTAACATCCGTGAGTACAGAAGTGGGGTCACGATAAAGGATTGATAGGGACCTCGATCCCACGATCATTGGTTTTCTAGTCCGACGTTCTACCAACTGAGCAAAGAGGTCAGCGTATTAGTTTGACCTGAAAGGGGACAAAATCATAAACAATTTCTCTCTCCCTAGATGGAAAATTGTGGAGTGACCTTCCATAAAACTTTCGCCGCTTTATAGCCCAGACAACGCTCCACAAAATATCTATGGCGCAAATATTTTGCCGGGAGCAACCATTTTGCCTTGCAACGGGCAGGATATTTCCCCCTTTTCTCTTTTGGTTGCGTTCCTGGAATAACACCAAAGTATAAATACATTACACGACAAAACTGCTAGCACAAGCATAAGAGCAGAGACAAAGGCTTTAGGACCTTGGGTCAGCGCTTGTTTTACAGTTTTAGTTTGGTAGCCCCGTAACTTCGTCTAGTCAATGGCGATTTTCAGTAGGGACCTGTATTATAATACACAGTATACATATAACCTAAGGACAACTAAAGTACATATATATATATATATATATATATATATATATATAGTATTCGTCTTTTAGTACTGACACAGTTCTATAGAGTGCTCAATACAAAGATTGTAGTAGAGTAAATGTATAAACCTTGAACTTTCCACCATATCTAAGAAACTCGGTATCAGTGACAGGATCGAAATCATGGGTAAACAACAAGCATTTATAACAGTGCAAGACCACAAGGACAACTTTCCGAACACCATACTATGTACACTGATTAACCCAGCAAAAAGTAACCTTGGCCTTGTTAGCAAGCCAATTTTGGAGAGAATCAACAGCAAAATAAGGTAGTGGAGAAACACCCAAGCAGTTGTCGATTGGTTTTGCAACTTACAAGACAAGCAATACCTTTCTTTCCAAGTCTTTGATATTATTGATTTTTACCTGTCCATATCTGAACAATTGCTGTTAAAAGCCTTAGATTTCACTAACCAATTTGATACCATTTTCAGCCAAGAAAAGGAGGTCATTATGCACTCTAGAAAGTTATTATTGTTTGACAAAAATGAGCCTTGGGCCAAGAAAGATGTTAACTTATTCAACGTCTCAATGGACAGTTTCGACAGGATAGAAGTTTGCGAACTAGTCGGTTTACTTGCCATTTGTAAACTTTACGAAAAATACGATAACAACAAGCGCATTGGTCTCTGTCGAGACGATGGGTTAGCCGCTATCCGACATGGAGGTCCGAGATTAGGGAACAGGATTCGCAAGATGTTTTGTGAAGTTTTTGCCAAATTCAGACTTAAGTTAACAGCCCAAGCAAATTTGCACGTTGTTAACTTTCTAGATATCACCTTAAACTTAAAAAAGGGTAAATATATGCCCTATAGAAAGCCAGACGACCCCCCATGCTATGTCAACTCACAATCAAACCATCCTCCAGCAATCCTTAAACAATTATTAGCAGCGATTGGCAGGAGGGTTTCATCTTTATCATGAGACCTTGAAGAATTCAATAAGGCAGTCCCTATTTATGACAGTGCTCTGCGATTCTAGTGGTTTTACCAGTAAACTAGAGTATTCTCATCCACCTACACCATCAAAACATGCGAGACGTAACCGGAGTAGGAACATTTTATGGTTCAATCCGCCATATAGGATGAACGTCCAATCAAACGCAGGTAAAGATTTCCTACGCCTGCTTGATAAGCACTTCCCTGAGAATAATGATAATAATAATAATATTTATTTAAAGCATTATACAAGGTCTCAATGCTTTAACAAGTAATTTTACAAAAGATCAGTTACAATGTTCCTATAATACAGTGAAATTATACACAATACTAGTAAATTGTATATATATATTATGTATTACATCATGATTTAAATAAAATTAACTAAAATTAAAAACGTAAGTTTTTATAGCTTTCTTAAAATCACTTAAAGAATGTATACATCTTATGCTATTAGGCAACGAGTTCCACAACTTAGCCGCAGATACGGAAAAGGATCTGTCGCCATAGTTTTTCGTACATGATTTTGAAATAACCAGAAGATTGCTGTTAGACGATCTTAAGTTTTGTGAAGGACAATATTGACTTAATAGTTCCCTAATATAGGCAGGTGCCTGGCCGTGTAAGGCCTTAAAAGTAATTAGGAGTAATTTAAAATGGATCATTGTCCTAATAGGTAACCAGTGAAATTTCCGGAGTATAGGTGTTATACTTTCTAATTTCTTCGATCTAGTTACCAATCTAGCTGCCATGTTCTGAATTCGCTGCAGTTTATCCGATTCGCTCCCAGAGAGACCATAAAGAATGTTATTACAGGAGTCCAATTTGGAAGTAACAAAGGCATGAACAAGTCTTTCGCAATCAGCTTGTGTAAGATATTTCCGAATCTTTCCAATATTCCTGATTGCATAGAAAGCTGATTTTGAAATGTTATTTACATGCTCAGTAAACTTAAGATGTTTATCTATAGTCACACCGAGATCTCGTACAGCCTCCCTGGGATAGAGCAAAATACCACCAATGTTAAGACCAAAATTAGCGTCACAGTCTTTAGCATATCGCGAGGATAAATAGATAATTTCAGTTTTGTCAGCATTGCATGTCAGACGATTTTTCGTACACCAAATTAGGATATCATTTATACAAGCCTCCAGTTTCGATATTTGTGAAAAAAGATCAGTAGAATTAACTACCATGTAGAGCTGCGTATCGTCTGCATACATCATAGAGTCTAAACCATGAGCATTGATAACGTCTTCAATTGGGGCAAAAAATAGTGAGAACAAAATTGGACCAAGTACTGACCCTTGAGGAATTCCATGAGGCAAGATCAGCTAGTACAGTTGTATGGACAATATGAAGACAATAGTCAAACAACACAACGCCAGAGTACTCAAGACAAGCTACGTAAACAACAATGACACTCAGTGTAATTGCTGCAAGAAAGCCCACTGTCCTCTAAACGGTGCATGTTTAACACCGAGCATCGTCTACCGGGCCACTGTCACTCTCAGGAATCGAACCCCGAGGATATACATAGGAATGACGGAACACGACTTTAAAACACGATACCGAAACCATAACCTTTCATTTAATAACAGGAGATACTCCGGTTGCTCTACATTATCGAAGTTTGTCTGGGAATTGAAAGAGTCCAACACTGATTTTCAATGGACTGGACAATTGTTAAACATGCAAATGCATGTAAAAGTAGTAGAAAGACTTGTAACTTGTGCTTAGCTGAGAAAATCTGCATTTTAAATACAGACTAAAACTTACTATTGAACAAAAGATCTGAATTGTAAACTAAGTGTCGTCACTACAACAAATTTTATGCTTTTAATGTCAAGCCTCCATAATAACTCTTAGTCTGATGATCGCCTTTGAGCGTGAAACTCGAGTTACTTTTATTGTAAACAGGTTTAAGTTTTATTAAGTCTTTATCTCCATGCTATAGTCTTTAACTTTTATATATATATATATATATATATATATGTATGTATGTATGTATATGTATTAGTAGTCCTCAGGTTATATGTATACAGTGTATTGTAATACAGGTCCCTACTGAAAATCGCCTTTGGTGAGTAGGTTATCTGTTTAAATATTCAATTCAATTCATTTCAATTCATATCAAAATTCAACACACGGGAAAATCCTTGGTGATCAGGGCTTATAGCTTTCCTACTTTGTAGCAGTGGGAATCATCCGCCCTAGCCCATTGATCTAACAACAATTTCTAACTAACAACAATTCAAAGCTACTATGTGCATATTTATCAGCAAGTTTTTGCCTAACGAAGATCAAGGGACTCTGTATGTAGATAACTCCAGCAGACCCGATGAAGACTAAAGACCTGTACACAAGAGCGATTTTTGAAACAATTTTTATTGCGATTTCCCCGGAAATTTTTGTCGCAGTAAAATTGTGTATCACATTTCGGACTCGTCTGAAACCTTGGCAATATTACGGAGACAAATGGCATTGAAATCGCCAGGAAATCCTCGCTAGTTTACACAAGCGACTTTAAGCTGTAGCGTGAGCGTTACAAAAATCGCAGAAGAAATCGCATGAGAAGCTGCATCAGAAATCGCCTGGGTAAACGGGTCTTAAAATTTTTCAAATCCAAATTCAAAACGATCATCTCGTTCCCCATCTTTTTGGATGAATTTAGGCTCACTCGTACCGGCTGAAGAATCTCAAACCAAGGTCAATCGGTGGTGCGTTAAGGTCGGGTTGGTATGCTAGAAGATTTATAGATTACTATTTAAGGGATGTCTATACGAGTCAAACTAGTTTGACATGACACTGCCGTTGCTGGAAATCACACTCTCAATGAAAAGTGCCGTGCAAAGTCACTATTTTAAATCTCAAACTCATACAAACAAACTAAAATGGACTCTTGAGAATTCCAAATGAAACTCTTCCGATAGTTTAAAGCGCAATACCAGAGAGAAGATTTTGTTAAGAGATTGCGAAATCGACAATGCCGACGTCATCTGTATGCTATGTTATTTCCGAAAACGAATTGATTTAGTATGATGGTAAGAATTTAAAGTTAATTCAAATTAACTTTTACAGTCGAAGGAAGGTTTTCTATGCACGAAGAAGCTCATTCAACTGTGCCGACTCTGGCTCACATAAACAGCTCTACAGTTAACAACCCATACTAGGCAGATTCTAGAGAGACATGAACGCGTTCGAAGAACAATGATATTGGTTGAAAATTCCCGAGAGTCCAATGTCGTAAGTTCCAGACATTAAGTACAAGCACGTTAATTATTCATGTCGGTATGCAGAAGGATTCTTTAATTTCTCAAGGATACAGAGGAAACACGTGTGACATGAAGTCTTGAGAGTCACATCTAACGACTGTTTCGAAGAACCACTTTTAAGACCCTCGTGACAGTAGTTTTAGCGCTTCGGGATGTGAGTTTTCGACAAGTTTTAACCCACTCGATTCACTATTCTCAAGAGTCGTATTAAAGTACTGTCTCCATGCAACGGTATCACGAAAAAAGATTTTATGATAATCAGTGCTGTTTAGCGAAATTGAGTGTTGATGACTTGGAGATTTTCTCTGTCGAAAGCTAAATTGTGATACAAAAAATAAGCAATAATTACTTCGCACGTTCTATTAATGTTTTTAGTTCCTGGCATGCGTCCCCTATATTTTGTTCTACCAGGCAACCGATAATAACAACCGGTTAACTGTCAACTAAAGAACCTCAAGCTCAACTTCACCATGAAATTAATCTAAGAGAATGTATTAATCGACAGGTAAGAAAATTCTCATAAAGAAACCTCACAGAGAAATCAACGGCTTTTTATCCGAGCGATTATAACTAATCATAAAATTCACACACAAATATAAATCCACAAGTCTTCCCGTTAGTGGAAAGAGACTTTCCACGATCTTCTTGAGAGAGCAGTTTAAACATATATTATTCAATTATTCTTTTAATCGGTCCATTTTTTACACTATAAGACAATATTTGAACAATTTCTTCGTTCAGGAGCTTAAATATGTGTACTTTGTTGGTATGTATCCGGGTACATAGAGTCCTCTATCAGAGGAGTTAATATAGTCAATGTAGTGAGCATCGGATCACTCCTTGTTCGTCCGTTCTTGTGACGTATAGTTCAAGTGTATATTTCGTCCATTCTTTAGTGATGAATCATACACCTAAAGCGTGGGTCTGATTCGTATATCATTTAGCAGTCAACGGGACTTGCTGACATGCAGAGCAATAATTCTGGAACGCCTTTGTTCGAGTGAGATACCGCTATTTACTTATACAATCTTCAGTATTTGCAGACAGCTTGAATCCAATATAAAAAACACAAACAAGGGTAAATATTTTGCCAGGTTTCCTAATTAGTGGTATGTCTCATTGCAAAAGCTAAATCCCTGGTAACCATACAACTATCTTTGTTAAAGAAAGTGAAATGCCTTCTGAAGATTTACTTCAATTAAAACGCACAAGCAAGTATGCGTCAACAATCCAAACGCACAGCATCCCACGGAGTACGGAACCATGTTCTTAGCCAAGATATAAAGTAAAACAAAAATGATTTGCCGTCTAAACTTTACCTGTTATAGCAGTCGCTTCAACTGGGTGTAGTTTCTCGATGACAAACACGTTCAGGAAGAGTACAGGAATAAAAAATTTATTACCCATGACGGCAAGTGTATAGTAAAGACGTTTTCTTTCTATCAATGTTGTCAGTTCAGTTCTGTTATTGACGCAATTGAATTCTTGATCAACTTCGGGTGCCAGTAATTTCCAGAGATGAACTTCCCTGGATTTCGTGACTAATAATCGCTCAGCGGTTTGTCACATGACAAAAGACGGAGAGCACTACTTACTGAAAAGGACTTAAGCTTGTATTTAAACTTTGGTTTGAGGTCAAGGGCCTGGAAGCAACTTTCAGTTCACATTGACTCTCGTTCTATAAATCCGACAGTGCATGACCGATGTTTGAATCGTTGGTTCTGGTAGATTGAACATAAAGGTATTTATTGCTCAGGAACACGATACATTCTAGTACAGTGGTCATTTTAGGAAGGAATCCAGAAACCTGACATTGATCAATTCTATTTAAGTGCATTTATAACTTCATAGTAATAATAATAGAAATAGGATAATAATAGAAATATAACAATAATAGAAATATAATAATAATAGAAATATAATAATAATAATAATTGTAATAATAACTGTAATAATAATAATATTGATGATACTAATGATAATGATCATGATAATAATAATCATGATAATAATAATAATAATAATAATAACAATTGTAAAAATGATAATAACACAATGTCCTCAGCTGGGTGGAGAGCGAGTTGTAAGAATAATTTTAGGTGCAACAATAATTAGAAAAAGTTTAATAATTACAATAATCACTATGATAAAAGTATCATAACTAGAATAATTACATTAACAATAGCAACAATAAATAGTAATAACAATAATTGTAATTATCTTGGTGATAACAATAATAATTATGACAATAATATTTATTACAAGAAATACTAGTAAAACTTTGTGAATGTTTGCTGTGGGCCTATTAAATTGTACTAATTGCTTATTCCCCATATTAAGGGAGCTGAATACAATTATAAGAATAAATTGCGGATTTTTTTAATTTCATGCAAATTTGAATTTCAAAGCGAGTAGAAAGACAAAGTTAACATTAAAAACAAGATTTTGAAAGATATTCTTTGAATTGTATTCAGCAGATGCACGAAGAGAACTAGCCATTGTAAAAATAATAACTAATGAATTGAAATAATTATAACTACATATAAATAAAGTTAATAATTTTTAATGGTAATAATAATGATGACAATAATAAAAACAATGATTATGACTATAATCATGATCATAATAATCAATAATCAATAATCAATAGAATGTATGGGTGAACTTATGCATAATATAGAAATTACAGGGAATTTAAACACGCATTAAGAAAATGAAATTAAGAAAAAAAAGTAAAGATATAATTCATAATTAACAATAATCATCTTTAATCAAGAAAGCCAACCTTACCTTAATCTGTTTTGCAGGAGAAACCTGAATAAAATAAATAAGTGTAAGTCAATTCATAAATTATGTTAAAAGTGATTCCACAACAATAAATAAGGACAAAAGATATTTAAAATTTTAAGAATTCGATTACACAGTTTGCTGTTAAAAATAGATGACGTTGAATCGTCGAGTAAGCAATAAACTGGTTAAAACTTTAATAAGAAGAACGATTAGTTTTAGATGATATACGTGTTTCAGACTACCTAGTCGATCATCAGTCATAAAGAAGGATAAGTTAGAATACAGGAAATAAACAAACAACCAATCTTGAACGAAGTAAAAATAAGATTTATGTTTATAAAGCTTATTTTTACTTCTTTCAAGATTGGTTGTTTGTTTATGGTGAAAGATCCTGTCCTCAAATCCCTTAAGGCACGTGTTGCATATAAATCTACTGGTACCGGATGTAATTCCGAGCATATTTGCAAAACTAGTCGAATTATCTCTATACACATGTTCTCGAACATCTGTTAAGGGACAGGAACTCATATGTTTACAAGCATTTGTAAAGTTCAGATAACTGCAAAAGTCTTGTAGATTGAAGGTGCCTTTGTGGTTATAGATTGTGCCAATAACAACTATCAACTAAGACTAAAAGAATCCATACATATAGAATGGCAAAAACCTAAACTTAACAAACAATTCACGCATACCAATCTTACGCTTGTCCCCTCGCCCACCGCGCGAATCGCAGTGCGAGGGTGCTAATCTCGACGTGCGTGGAGTCCTGTTACACGCGTACTGACTAGGGAGAGAAATTTTCGCTTTGTGTATCTGTGTTTCTACATATATATATATATATATATATATATATATATATATATACACACACATATATATATATATATATATACACACATATATATATACACATATATACATATATATCCATGGATTCCGGTCGCTCAAAAATGCCATGTGCAAGCTCCGGGGACTGGTATGTTGTTGACCAAACCTTACTTAAGTATTGCATTGAAGCAAACCGATTTGGTCTCATTCTTTTTTCCCTTGTATTTATCTCTCAGATGTTGTTTACATTATTTGAACACTGAAGCCAGTAAATGATTTAAGACCGGCAAAGGAAATGGCTTTCTTGGTGCCTGCGGCTGGTTTCGCTTTTGAGGGTCACCTTAGTAGCTGGACAATTTATGACTTGACAGAGCAGTTCTCAAAGTTAGCTCCTTGGAATATGCATTTGCTAACTGTTCACTTTTTGCAGCAACGCTTTGTCTTGATTCTTTCTGATTTATACGAACGAAAGACGTAAGGGAACTCGCTTGCTGTCAGGACATTTGCTAAGCGACTAAGTGTATTAAAACGACATTCTTCGCTGAAGTTGAATAGATGTCGATTTGTATAAATGTTGGGACTTTTCACGTTCTGGTAACCACTTACCTGAGCCACACAATCACAAGTACGTCTGAATCGAGTAGCTTTGAGATACAAATTCTGCAAACGGAATCGTTTTGAGCAGCTTCCAGACTTTATTCTTCCCTAAAGAAGACTTCTTGTACCAAATATTATCGCCTGGATTTTACTGGTGTTTATTGGTAAAGTAGAATGAAGATTCTGCTCATTCATCTCTGCAGGACGATAACTTTTGAACATTTTGCAGTATTTAACGAGACAGCGTTTATGGTCAATTGTTTGAGAAGTGGGATAACACACTTATCATTCAGAAGAGTTGTCCAGGCCATGACAGTCTTTGGATGCTTTCTCCGCTTTCAACAAAAAGATTTCATCGCCTCAATCAGGACTTTTTTCTCTATGAAATGTCGTCCCACTGAAGACTTTAGAATGTATTTTTGGCTCGAAAGTAAAATGCAAGGTAAACAGCCACCAGGTAACTCGCTGCATAGCTACTTGTTTTTGGTCACCAAATTATCCTTCGGCAAAACAGTTGTCCGCTTTAGTCTTTCTCACTTCGAGAGTGATTTGTGTATGATGACCTTTACCGTATTCGACCAGTAATGCTTTCATCAGGATTTTAAAACCTCTCAAGAAAGTAGTCTTTGGTAAATTTGCGGCCAAATTCTGTGTGGATTTTTTTTATTGCAGTCACTCTTCTAGTTATAGTAGGCCGATTTGTTTCTTTGACAATTTTGAAAAATTATCAGTCTTACTCGGATTCTCTAGAGATATAATGGGAGGGTGGGCGAGGGTTTGTTGCATGCGCGTATTTCTAGTATTTTAAATTCTTGTAAACTATTAACTGTGTTATACGTATCTTTATTAAATACTGTAATTTATGCATTTTATAGCTATATAAATCCTGTATTTTAACATATCCTTCTTTATGACTGATGATCGACTAGGTAGTACGAAACATGTATCATCTAAAACTAGTCGTTGCTGATTCCAATACTCAACTGCTTGGCGGATAGAATGCCATTGTCTCAGTTATACTAAGCGATTGATTTACTAATGCTGTTCTCAAATGGTTTTGAGTTCAGTAAATACGAAACAACCACAAGGAGAAAATTCATCATAGTGATCTGTATGTTGCTGATTCGTACGCATTCTCCTAATTTGCAATTAATCCTCCTCAGTATCAAAGCACCCTAGGTGTGATCTGCATTTGCTTTAAAAGCCGATTTTGTTTCCTTTTCATTCGCTTGTACGTTATGCATAGTTGACGAAACAGCCCAAAGAACCTCTTCCTTGGATCCACCACTGTCTTGTCGTCCAAAGATGAAGAGCTCAGCGTTTGAATAGTCTAAGGAAAGACAAAAGTTTCGGGAGTTATACTGAAACCAATGAATTGTTTCATTTATGAGTTTGTTTCTGAACTAAGTATACAATTCCAAGCCACTACATAGATTTAGGTAACGAATTGAACCATTGCTATCGGTGCGAAATTTTACTCTTTTAAAGATGACTGTTTAAAGTTTCATAACCGTTTCAAATTGTCGAGTTGAACTGATAGATTAAATACAAAAAGATGAACAATTGGCCTCAGCTGGAAGGTGATGGAGCATCTACGCATCATACATGCACATTAGAAGTTGTCGTCACTTTGCTTTACCAACATAAAGAAAACTTAAAAGGGTTTGAAGAAATCGTTAAGTATTTCAAATACCTAAAAAAAATCAGTTCTCAGTCTTGAAACGTCATAATGGAGAATTTCTTTTAAAAGCATTTTCAACTAAGCAAAACTGTGGGGAATCACCTTCACCGATAACCTGAGTAATTTGCATATGCGAGAAAATCAAGGAATATTTTGCTTTTGAAGCATATCAAAACTATTTGTAACACATCAGACATAGTTCGACGATATCAGTTTCAGTTTTGAACCTAGATTGAAAACTTAGTGCTCATGACCCAGTGTTTCAACTCTCCGACCTGGTAGATGGGTGGTGAGATGCCATTTTAATGCCCTCACAGAACCATTGACGACGTGACCTGTTAATAAGATGTAAATAGATTTCTGGCTATAATAGGCCACCGTCATCGCGATTAGATGGGACCAGGGCTCCACTGATACCTCAAATTGTATTACGGATTGGCGCAAAAATTTTATAAATTTCCCGCGCATTATCGTATGGTTGATTTAAAGTTCGTGTCGACAAAGCAGAATTTTCACCCTTCCACAAAAATATAGCCTTTTGTTCTTTCATATTTGGGCACGGCCTATTTGTGAACGATCTGCAGGAAGACAAGGTTTTAATAATTGAGGCCAACCTGCTGTTTTGGTGCCTTTACTACAAGAGACTTTCATCACTTGTAAATTACCTCAAGGCGAAAATATGGATTTTACGCTCAGCGGTACGAGCGAAGGAGTAATGCAAATATAAGAATATTAAATTCAAACCTTCGTACTGCATTGTAACATTCTTTTTTTTCACAAGCAGTACTTTGGAATAGGAGGGAATCCTGACGTCATTCGTCGTTATCCCACTCTCGTGGGGGACATACGAAAGATACGCGAATCGGTTTCCATGTTGGATCCCTTTAATGTTTCTCCTCCTGATTATATTCTCGGGTCCAAATAGTATCTTGATTTCAGCAGTAGGTTAGTTCTTGATTTCGCAATTCTGTTTTGATCACGAAGCTGACGTGACCTTCCCATCAATACGTTAACTCTTGAATTCTTTTAAAACATACGTCTTCTTTCGGGCGTTTCTCTCGCTGAGATCTTTAAACGTTTCGACTCTTGGAGATTTTTCCAAAGGATAAGCTGAATAAAATAATTTGGTAACGATTAAAATGAAATATAAAAGTTGCATAAAATGTCTAAGGGTTAAAAATTCCCTAGAACATAAAACGAAGGACCAGTTACAGTGACAATATAGCACTGGTTGATACCCGTTTTTCCCCTTATTTTTCAGATTATGTCCCGATGACAACTTCACTCTCAAGTGAAACCTTCGCCACAATAGAGCCAATGAGTCTTACTAATTTCCTAAGAAGTTTAACATTCATTTTGTTAAGTAAGACATATCTTGGAGATAGAAGCGCACCGCTAAATACCAAAGATTTTTACAGTCAGGTTTATAACAATGTTTGTCCATCAGGTGAATTGTCGTGCTTGAGAGAGGTCATAACTAGCACGTTTCAGCTTTCATTACCCCGAAATCATGGCGGTAAGGTAAGTAAAACTCTTTTTGAAGCACCTTAATTTCTAGAAATTAGATAATTTTTGTCGCTGTGCAAGCTGTTGGAACGTACAGTTGTCACTACTATATACTTAATATGCGATGATCGATCTATCATTTCCTTGTAGTTATTATAAGCACAAGACTAATTTGTCTTGAAATCTCAATATCTTGACTCGCGCTGCATCAATGCAATACACTAGTTCCTATATTAAAGGCATGAATACTACAGGTAAACCTTCTGTTTAGATGAATGAACCACAACTGAAGTCCATTGAAATTTAATCTCTCTTTATATGACTGTTTTGTCTGCTCGTGATATGGAAAATATCTCTTAATGCTATAACAGGTGTCAACTGTAAAGCAGAATACTTCTCTTCTCTACAAACCTTTCTAAATACAGACTATCCAACCAATCAATCAATGAATTTGCCTACGGATGTCAGTAGGTTTTGTTTTCATCTGCACGTTTTTGGCACAATATTGGCTTTCCCGTTATACTGACATGAAAATGTTTAACTTTGACTAACAGACAAAGCACTTGTGTGCTATAAAAAGGCACGTCAAGAGGGACAATTATGGTTGGAGCCTTTTCAAGTAAATTTAGGTTGTCCAGCTAAACATCCAAACAACAGGGCCTTTGATACAAGAGAACTCAAACCTCTGTATGCTAAAATGAGAGAACATTCGTATAAAGTTGAAACTCCTTGCATTTAAAAAAGTAGTCCAGGTCAAATTGAGCCTTTTGTTGTCTTCGCAAGCATAGTAGATAACAGGAAGCTTGTGTAGATTGGACTCGTTGCTTCGAATGTTCAACCAAAAAAATAGCAATACGTAAATTTGAAAAATTACAGGATATGCAACCAAAAATGAGCCTTGAATTGTGCATTAACTCGTCCATTTTCAAAACGCAAATTAGCCGCAGTTTATTTCAATAGTAAGGAACATATGGCAGTGGACCATTCACGGTATACCATGCAATATTCGCTCGTTTAAAGTGTTTTTTCCTGTCATAGAAATGGCCTTATTTGCCGACACTGTTGGCTTGTAAATTCGGAAGGCTATACATTATCCAGTGTTTGTTACACCTCATCATTCAATGGATGGAACACTTTCATCCGATATTGACCAGTGATTTGGTCTGATGATGATTTTGTGACACAGTCCATGCAAATATCACCATTTCACTTTATGTCGTCTTGTTGATTGACTCATATCATGGACTTAGAAAATGATGCTTTTGGTTTCTGCTGAATTTTATACTAAATGCAATGTTCGCGGCTTATTCTGGTCCCAGTTTATTCTCTCTTTGGACCTGTATCAAAGGCCCTAAACTTGGGATGTTTAGCCAGACTTTAAACATGAAAGATATACCAATCGTAATGGACTTAATGGAAAATCTATTCATTTATGGAAAATCTATCCATTGCAAACCCTTGAATCCAGAGGAAAGTATATGACAAGGGTATATTGTGAAAGTGGGTGGTTTAGTTGCTGACAGCCAAAAGGGTAAGGGAGCTGCCGAAACTTACTCGTTTCAATCCGACGATGGGCATTCGCTTGAAACGTAAGTTCCTGATTGGCCTTTTACACATTGTTCAACATGTACTGCCGACCAAGCACTCCATTTTTATATCATGGTTTGGCTTGATTTGGTTGCTAGATGTTTAATGCGGAAAAGAGACCCTCTCCAAAAACAATTTCATGATAAAAAACCAAAATACAATAAATATTTCTAAAAAACAAAAATTCGAGTAAGTCAAACACCGAGATAAGTGGCAGCAATTTAACTTTACTGCAGTCAACATCAAATAAGGAGAATTGAATCAAGTACCAAAAACCTACATAATACAGAGTGAAGGAATGAAATTATTTGAAAAGAATCTGATTTTTCAGTTTACATATCTGATATCACTATTATTATAAATTCTCATCCTCCTTTGCTGATTTTGCCATTCTGAAGTCCGTGGATATTTGAGTCTAATTGTTTCGTCTAACGATTCTTTCAAGGTAAAGCTGAAATATTGCCATTCATCGCCATATTTGGATTGAACCTAAGTTATCGTCTTTCGAGTTGTTTTCATTCCGTTTATGTTCTGTGTGGTGTTTTGTAGTGTCAAAGTTTGAAAACTGAGAAATGTCTAATATCTTATAGCACTCTTGTGGTGATAGGTTTACCTATACAAATTAGTTGAATTTCAGGAATAAGTGAAATGTTCCAATGATAGAAATGAATTTTATTTGTTATTTAGAAGTGACGACAGCTTTAGCCTAATTCACACGTGAGCATAAGCATAAGCATAAGAAGAAAATAAAAAGCAAAACAAAGGAATGAAGTCAAACATGCGACATAAGGATCGTCGTAACCACAAGCATAAGATCATAGTCCAAGCATAAGCAAAGAGATGAACAAAAGACGAAACAAAGAAAAATTCTTGTTGTTTTATCTTTGCGAGTCCCACAGGAGATATCATGCTTTGTTTTCGTATTGATCTTATCCTTATGCTTATGTCACTCGTGTGAGCCAGGGTTTACTTTACGCGTAATGTACATCAATAGCTATTATTGAAAGAGGAGGGTAATTTTTAGCAATAGCTTATTCTAGATCAAAAAGCAAACCAACGGCTTTTGTTAAATGACCATTCATAGAACAAGTCAAATATTATTTGAAGGGTAGTCGTTTATATTATCAATGTTTTAAATTTATCTATATTTATCTATAATATATTTTTAAAATTATTTTGGGAAATCCACGCCATCCAACAAAAAATGTAAAATAAAGCATACTCGGAAACTGTGCAGTCAGTAAAATGGAATTTTTATCCTCCATCATGAAACTAGTAAAGGTATGAAGTCAATATCAGTACAAAGGTCAACCCACTGGTAAGGGGCTTATATGGGCAAATATGGAAGTGATGATTTGTTTGTGAAGCGAGATTGTCTCCAGGGGGCGGAAAGCACGTTCTGCTTGAACATTCTGTAATTTTAAAGCCTCCAAGGCTTGACGAGTAGAATCGTCTGGCATTAACCAGAGTAAAATAATCTAGCGTCAGCCAGAGCAAAGTAATAGAAGCCCTATCTGTACAGAAGTGAGTGAGTAAAGATGAGCTAGACTCTTTCTTATCTAAATTGTGTAGCGTTAGCCAGAGTATATTATTTGGTGTAATCCGTCATAAAATAATAGAAAACCTATTCGAAAGTAAGGAGTCGGTACAGATGAGTACAACTCTTTCCTGTCTGCAGGTCTTCCTTTGGCAAGTAAAATCATTCAACGTCAGCTAAAGTAAATTGGTCTGGTATTATCCATAATAAAATAATAGAGGACCTGTCCGGACAGTAAGCAGTTACTACAGGGAAGCGGTTAAAGAAATAATTTTTCACCTTTTTATTACAAGAGGTCTCTCCTTAACGAGCAAAATAGTCTGGCGTTAGCCAGAGTAAAATATTGGAGTACTTCCTCGGTAGGGAAAGGGTTTAGTAATTTATAATAAACACTATATAAACACTGCGGTCAAATAATGTAAAACGTGACCTTTATGGTTGAACGTTTATGATTTTGTTGGTGATTTGAAGAAACTTTAACAATTTGAGACCTGGATTGGAGACTAGCCCTTTGGGCGGCTTGGCAAACTTAGAACAATCTGTGGGCTTTGGTTGTTAGTAAACACAACATAGTTGTGATTTTCATAAGAAGTTTAGTTCCCTGGGAGACTTGTCTGATGTAAGGTCAGTTTTTCACCAAGGCAATTTAGCTACTTTCTTACAGAATTAAGGAAATGTAAGTCTGTTTTGAAATAATTGACTGTTTTGATTTGAAAGAGGGTGACAATTTACAACTAATTGGACATATCGTGTAGCGTGCCACCAATATTAAAAAGAACAGAAAACTTGTTTCTAATTTAGCGTTCCTTCATTTTCTATAAATTTATGGATTCTTATCATATACTAGCACTATGAGCGGCAATTTACATTCTTGTAATTCTTAAGGAATCTAACACAGGACGAAAAAATACTGATTACAAGGTTAATTGTTAATCTCGACTTGGTGAAACGGAAGAAACATTACCATAAACCTTAAATTAAGATAACAGGACGAAGAACGAACATTAATTGCGCATTGCTAACTCACACTATGCACTCACAACACACATCAGAACACCACTTTTACACACGATAGTATATACTTAGTGCCATTTAAAATATGCTCGGGAATTATCTCAGGACACTACATGTAGTTCATAGCAACGATATAATACTTAGAGTACCATCGCAACTAGCAGGAGGAGAGGCTACCATCATCTCTCCCTCCTCTCTCGTAGCGTCTCAGCGAGTATATGGTTGAAATGACCTTTTACGCTTCTTACCAAAATAAGAACACGTAATGTTTTCTTTGCCGTTTTAATCATAATAATGACGGAAACCAACAAGTATTTTCATTTAATACACAACAGCGATAACTCAAAAAAACACAATATGTAATTGGGATATGCTATTCATACGGATAAAAGGTATAAACTTACTGGAATAATAAAGTGTGAGTTATCTCAAGGGGTAAAAGTGATAAGGGAAATCGTTAACTTGTTTACTTAGCATCGAGCGACATTCCGCAACGGAAAGTACTTCAACAAATGCTTACATTCCAAGCATAAATGGGAACAATGACTTCCCAGTTACAGGAGTGGTCCTGTCCGACAATAATGCCTGTTTTAGTCTGCTTCATAATATTTGGGTGCTCATGAATTCATAAAACTAAACTGCATGAAGTTTAACCAATGTTTCCATTCCACAGGTAGAACTGCCTTTATAAATTACGTAGAAGGGTGTTGATTCTTGTCTTTGTTGTGGCAGATAGATTTCAGTTTATTTGTTTTCCAAATACTACGAAATGTAAAATACCCTTGAGTGTAATTAAGGAGTGTTTTGATAAAGCGTCGACTATATTTCTCGTTACTCACATACAAGGTGTATCAAAAAAACTGCAAACACTATAATTTGCATAAGTAGATACTGCAAATAGCATTTCAATGCCTGTGCAACTAATTATGCTTCTGGGATTTGAAAATGCGTTTTAATTTTCCTTGTTATTAGAATAACCACACAAAGTGAGTTAAAATGCAATTTAGGAATGTTATGCGTTGAGAGAAATGGTGATCATGTCGAAGGACGATATGCATGAATTATAAATAAATGTCAATAAAAATCTTATTGTTTGTTTGATGTACACAATTTACTTTGCTCATGCGCTCGTGTTTTCGTTACTAACCCTAACTCTAACAGTACGAATTTCGACATCCCCAAGCATGAATTGTGTTTACGCACCCTTGGGATCAATTAGTGCTAAATTATGCAACTTCCATAAATATCTGATTTCAAAAGAGTTTGCGGTTTTTTTGATACACCCCGTATACGGTAGATTGATAATGATTTTTTTTAACCCTTTGCTTACCTATGGGACTTTGAAGTCCGCCTTCTATTAAGGATTTAGTTGACATGCACATCTAATTGTGGTAAACAAAGAGTTGAATAAGATTGTCATTTTTTTTCTTACAAACTTTTCATGAGCATAATCCAAAATCTGGAAAACGCTAATATTCCCGTTCGCCAGTTTGACGACAGTCAAAAAATCAATATGAATTTACTGCACTGTAAATGTAATGAGAAATATAATCAACGCTTTATCAAAACACTCCTTAAATACACTCAAGGGCATTTATTTCCCGCATTATTTGGAATCAAAGAAATTTTAATCACTTTTCGACAACAACGACAAAAATAAACATCCTTCCAAAGTAGTCTATAAAGGGATATGCACCTGCGGGATGGAATACATGGATGATGCTTTACGCAATTTTTATACTTTTACGTAGCACTTAAAAAACGAGCACACGTGATTTTGAGGAGAAAATGAAAGCGCCTTTTTATCACATTTAAAGACATGACACGGTTATATGATTTTTCTGTATATTTTCCTTATGAATCATTAATGAGTTTTGAAGTATTCATAAACTCACAGATGCTAAGAATCAGTCTAAAATAGTTAACCATTTATTTTTAAATCGGGACAACCCTTAATTGGCTAGTTATTGTTTCCGTTCATGCTTGGTATTTAAGAGTTATTGCGGCATTTTTCTGTCAAGAAAGATTGCCTAATGCCTGACAAACAAGTCAAACCTTTCCTTCTCCCTTCCCCTTCTGGCAATTGCTTAAGATTTATTATTCCACTATGTTTACGTCTTTACATTGCCTACCCCAGCAGTTATCTGTTAACCTGATAATGACCACCTTCGTAAATCGTCCAGAATGTTTGTTTACATGTTAATAGAATTCCACCTTGCTTGTTTCAATGTTTTGAGAATTCAGCGTTTCGACCAGGTTAGTCATCAGGAAAAGTGCTATAGGGCCTTTTCAGCAACGCACACTCACACATGGAGAATGAGTATTTACAGCAACTTTTAATGAATATGGAAAAATTTATCTGTATGAGGTATATGGTGTATATAGTGTGTTTGTTATACGTTTGTATGGTAAAGAGTGCATCTTTAAAATTTCTAGCTCTCTTAATGTACAGTCTTTTTACATAAACAAGACTTTGTTTCTTTCCTTGATGTAAATTGATTTAGCAGTTTATATGTCTGTCTACTTCTTTTGTTCCAGCTTTTGAGCTCAATTAGCTAATGCATTCCTTCAAGTACAAGTGTGTTCAACAAAAGATCTTAAGCCGTATTGTATAACACAGCTTAAGGTGTGCAGAATAGCAATAGTAAAGGTGTGTTAAATTACATACCTTAAAGTGTTTTAATTTACATACCCTAACGTGTTTGAAATGGACTGCCAAGGTGTGTAGGAAAGGACAACTTTTCAAAAACACACATTAAGCTGTATCAAATTTTGGACAAGGCTAAAAAACACCTTAAGATATGTTTCCTAACGTAACTTTTAACGTGTTTTGTAACACACATGAAGGTGTACTAAATTTTGGACAATAAAAGTGTGTTAATTTAATACTACTTTTTTAGAGTGAGCGGGAGGATAAATTGGGGTTAACTTTCCAGCAAAAGATGGAGCTTATACAACTCGAGAGAGAAATAATAATGGAGCGAGAGAAAAGGTTATCCACCAAAGAAAAAGAATGTTTAGGAGTAGTTTGGGCGGTGGAATTGTTTAGGTATTATTTATAAGACAGAACAGTTACCCTCTAGACAAATCATAACCCCTTACTATGGTTACATAAATAACGAGGAAATTGTAGAAAACTTCTTCGGCGGAGCTTCGCTCTTGAAGAGTATAACATTATCTTGCACACAAGAGACGGAATGAACATGTGAATATGGACGCCTTGAGCAGAGTGAGATGAGCGAAAAAGGGGCTCGTAAACTTTGTTGTTATGGGTAGGATGGGAATCTCCCTTTCAAGTTTGTCCACAACGTACATCACACATCGTTTAAAGGCCTTTAGTTAAAAGACAAAAAATATAAAAAAGCTATGAGATTATTATTAAGGTAATAAAAAATTAGTTAATGTTAATGTCACAACAGGACTACTACGTTACTAAAGTGATAGTATTAGTCTTAAGGGGGGAGGTATGACGAAGAAGAATTTATTTATATAAGCTAAATAGATTTTCTTGGAAGCCCTGGTTGATAGACAGTGAAATTATGCGAATAGTAAAGAGCATAAGAGGACCGAGTTGAAGTTATCAAGGGAGGTCCTCGTTCTACGGCAAGTGGAAGTCCAGTCAAAAGTTCTACCAACTCAAAAAACCGCGATTCTCGTCGGCGAGAAAAAGGCGAGTTTATCGGAAAGCGATTATTAACGACATCTTGTGGGAAGTGAGCGTGGTTGAGCAACGTTCACCTTTAAGGAGAAACAACAGAAGTGTTGGGCAAGTCGGAGTTTTCGGCAGGCCAGAATCAACACCAAGGTAATTCTCAGTTGGGACTCTTGGGCGTGAAAGTTTTAAGTCATTTATGCAAGGTGCTAATAAGGGTGTCAGAGTTGTTGTGTATCCTGTTTACCTTGAAATAGGTGGGTGTAAGTGAAGAAACTGAATCATCTATGGTCATATCTTAATTTATCTACTGCTCACTTCAAATGTAAAATTTATTGTTTGATTGCAGTTTACTTCGCGTTGCTTGCATATGAAAAACTTGGTCCACACTTGAAAAGAAGCGACTAAAGCGATAATCCGAAAGTTGTTTGCATTCAGGTTGCACAAGTTGCCTCATACGGCAATCAATCATGTCCATCACAGGGGAACGTTCTTTCGATGGCAACCTTCCCACTGAGCTTCTGTATGATTTAGAAGAATCGTTTCCGAGCGGCTTCTTGCCGTTTTTATTGTACTCGAGGAATCCAGTTAAACAGAGTACGCAGGCAAAGAGAAGGATCCAGAAAAAGCAACTGAAAACCTTGGTGACTCTTGCTGATAAAAACTACGTTTAAAGTGCTCAACACGTTCTAAAAAGACATCATATACCGCTTTTTGACAAAACCATATGAAGCTATAGTAAGATGGAAGACTAAGTTGCAGATATGTTGATGACTGCTTCTTACTGTTTCGATCGAATAACCACAAAAACGCTTTTCTTAATTTTTTAAATCGTCAACACCCTAATATTGTTCTTACTGTTGAAAATGAAGTTAATAAGTCATTACCATTTCTTGATGTTAGAGTCACACGAAGCAATGGTTCTTTTGCCACCTCCGTCTTTCACAAACCCACCTTTACCGACCTATATACAAATTTTGACAGCTTTATTCCGTTTGCCTACAAAAAAGGTTTAGTTATGTCTCTTTTAAATCTTTATTTTAACATCTGTTCTACCTATATTACTTTTCACTAGGAACTTGATAATTTTAAGAAACTATTTTCTCTCAAAGGCTATCCCTATAATTTTTTAGACAAATTTATTCGCCGTTTTTTAGACAACAAGTTTTCTCTTGTACCAAAAGTTTCCCTTGCACTTAAAAAAATAATGTACTTCTACCTTCCCTTCACTGGACAACACAGCCTCCAGATACGCACACAAATTCGTAAGTTTTGCCCAAATGCCTTTCATTTATATTTCCATTCACTTTATTTTCCGTCCGTCGCTCGGCCTATCACACTTCTTTTCTTTTAAAGACAGGATTCTCAACGGTCCAAGATCTGTAATGTGTCGTACGTAGGCCAAACAAGCCGACTTCTCCACAAACGGATTTCTGATCACTTGGGTATCTCAGCCCTAACTGGCAAAGAGCGTGTTAACTCTTCTGCGACTTACATCCTATCACATCACCTCAACAATGGCCATCTCACTACATCGGATGATTTCGCCATCCTCTCTTACTCTTCTTCATCTATCACTCATGAACTCCTCATTAGAGAAAGCTTACTCATTCACGAACTCAATCCTACTCTCAACTCTCAATCAAGCTCAATCCCTCTTTCCTAATTCTGACTTCCTTTACCCTCTTCTTCCCCCACCTCTGACATCTGATCACTTCCTATTTGCTCTCAAAAGCCAAATTTATGCTAATCAACCTACAATAATATTTTAATAATTGTTTTGTCGCATTATATTTCATTCTCTGATGATGTTGCGTTTTGAGCAACGAAACGTTAGATCTTAATAAACCTGTTGACACAAAAATGCCTATCTTATGAATTCTTTTTTCCTGGGCTTTGATTTCCACCCTTCGATAATAATTTCTTTGCAGTCTTGAAGTGTTTGATTTAGTGTAAAATAAAAACGCTGCCGTATATACTCACGACTTAACCTCCGCACGCAAGGGGAAGGCTACGATTTTGTCCGTGTCCTCTTGGCTTCGAAGAGACTGCTCATCTTTTGGCGCTTCCAGTTCGTAGAATTTTAATCCAATTTTACCGTGGTTGTCTGCAAAGTGATCGAAAAAAGTAAGTCAAACGGTCACCTGGATAGAGTCAAAAGGTACAGTAACTTAGTCAATCCACTGTTTTGCTCTTCTCACTATTTAATATCCGGAATGCGATAACAAAATTCTTGAGTAATTGTCAATTATTAGGTAAATTCTGCACTCCAAAGCAGAACAGAAAAACACTGTTTCGTCCATACTTTATCTTGAACACATCCCAAAATGATGCATTTACGTTACATTCCATGCGTCCGTATGTTAAATCCTTTATCACGCTAGTGAACATTGATTAAAATTAAAGACGTTCACTCATTAGCAATCGATAGATGGTTTGTCAGATTATTTTCAAAAGAGATAAGTGTGATAAGTGGTTATTATGGGCATGTCATGAGATATAAAATCTGGTTAACGCTTTCTTGTCCAAGAGGTTTTCCCTTGACGAGTAAAATTGTCCTGCCTTAACCAGAGAAAAATACCAAGATCGGGTATGGACCTGAAAGGGCTAGCGAGATAACTTTTTAACCCTTTCTTGTCCAAGAAGCCTTCCCCTTGACAAGTAAAATTTTCTGACGTTAGACAGAATAAAAAACCAAAGTCGAGTATAGACCTTAAAGGGTTAATGATTACTGATGTAATGAAAGATTTCGAGCATAATTTTACTTAGCGAGTGAAACTTAACAGCTATGAAGGGCCGTATGAGATCACTGATTACCATCGAGCAAATATAACAGCGTCAGCGACTTTTCAGTTGTTAGAAGTGAAAAGTTTCCACTTGGCTTACAGTCGAGAGCTTGAATAACAAAATGTCATCGAATCCAACCAATGACAAGCGCCAAACAGAATGGAAGAATGTTAGAGGTACTGAGAGATGCGCTCAGTTTTCAAGTTTCATACACGAAAACCATCTGGCGAACGAAGCGACGACCTCTTAAACTGTTCGTGTTGATCAACCAACAAAATACAATGTCATCAAAAGATGAATCGTTCAGGTCCTTTTCATATGATGACGAACTTGACAAAGCTTGCTGGTTCAAAGAGGATCCAGCAAAAGGCGGCTGGAGAGAAGCAAAAAAGCTTCCTGGGTCGACATTTTGGATAAAAACCTTCCCCGATAAAGAGATGCCAACTAAAACTTTGTTCGAATGCCACATGCCATTGTCAGGTGAGCAATTTATAGAAGTTATGTCCCCAAGAAACATGGAATATCGGAAGAAGTGGGACAAAGTATACGTTGCCAACGAAATTCTGGAAGAATATCCTGATGGTGGGGGACACGTCATCGCTAACAAACTCCCACTTCTATGGCCATTCAGCGATCGAGAATTTGTCTTGTTTATTCCGCCTGCAAAGGAGGTAGAATGGTATGGCAAACCGGCCTTCCTTACTGTTTACAAGAACCTCTCACACCCGTCAAAACCAACCAGTGAGTCTAGTTATGTGAGGGTAACAAACGGCGGGCAATTTTTCATAACTCCCGACGAAAAAAATCCAGAGAATGCTTGTACCGTATTTGGATTATCACACAACTCTTTCAACGGATTCATACCACATTCCAACACTGAATAGCTTCTTGCACGTACAGTGCCTCAATCATTTATCAAGCTTTTCGGTAGCGTGGTCGAAGGGCACAAAAATGTTCTTTGAAAATAAATAAATCAAACACCAAGGGAACCTCAATGAAGAAGTCTGTATAGGTCATTGCTAATATATGTGGAAATCGTCAGACATTTCAAATAAACGACAAATTTTTTAATAGTAAATATGTTTCGGCATACTTATGCCATCTTCAGTACAGTGGAAGACATCTAGTTATAATTTACAACAGGATATATATTCATAACATGTCAAGTGATGTAGATATTAAATTACAATGTTGAGAAGGCGGAAAATATTTACAAGTTGCAAACGGTGTTAAGGTGGTGTATCTGTTTATTAAGGTCTGGTTTAAGTTTCTTAATGTAAAGTATTTCTTTGAGTTTTAATGAAAAAGGAGAGTTAGCAGTGTCTAGGACACGAAAGCATAATGGTGTAAAGTTAGATTTGCATTGAGGTGAAGCGAGGAAGTGTTTAAAGATGTGTGAGTTTTTGTCGGAAGTGGTATGCTCCTTAATCCGTGTGGATCACTGATCTCTAAATAAGACTGGATAGAGCAACTGGGCTCAAAAAGTGAAGCCGGAAGTCAAGGAGCGGCGGCCATATTGGAAGGACCCAACCAGGCCCCTAACAATATGACGTAAATAGGAGTTGTAGCGGTTGAACGGCATTTTTCGCCAATTTCAGGGAGGTTGAGATGACTTGACAACGAAATTAAGGTTCTTGATCTTATTTTAAGTAATAAATAAGTATTCTGAATTGGTTTTTTTGTTTCGCAAATGCTTTATTTTGCGAAATGCACCCGTCCGCATAATTGCTTCAAAATTTGATAAATGTCTATCGAGTCTGTGAGACTCTTGTGTATTTATTTCTCTCTTTGTTTTTTAAGTAACTCTTATTATTTACCAATTTTCTGTGATATGTTTTGCCTAAGTCCTGATTCATTTGTTGCTGATAAAACCCCAGGATGCATTAAACTGCAAATTTCCTGCTCATGATGTACATGTGTTTGAACACTTGAATCGAAATATGTGGAAATCGAACTTGGCCATTTATTTGAAGAGTTCTAACATGAAACCTCATAGTAAGGTTTTCGTGGTCGTATTTCAGTGAGATATTCTCGTGCATGACTTGCCTTCATTGTCTTAAAGTTAATATGTTGATTTGGATCCCAGACTTTACTGCTAGTTCCAGGTCACCGAGACATTGATACACACCTTTCCTTAACAATCTTCGCCTTTGCACCTCAATAGTTTGAACATCTCGCTATTTCTCAGGTGATAGATGGGTTGACACATGTAACCTTTGCTTGACTACCTTAGTTGCTGTTGCTTACTGGTTAGAGATTCCCACTAATAACCATGATGATAGGGTTCATTTGGCTCAAGAAGTCATTAGCTTTCCTTTTAAGCTTTCCAGTTTAGCTTTCCAGTTTTTGCACATGGTATGTTTGCATGTCTGTCTTTCTGGGTATATATTTAGTTTTTCACCACAATTGACTCTACTGGTCTTCCATGGATAGGCGAACACTTACACAAATGCATGCAGTGACTGGGGAGGTTATCCAATTTTACTGTAGATTAGATTTTTGTTCTTACTGTTGCTAGAAGAGGACAAATTTAACTTTTTCTGATTTTGTATGATAAAGGTTGGCTTTTGTTTCCTTCTCAAGATAACAATAACGAGTTTTGCTGTATCACTTTGCTATGCACTTGATAAGGGCAAAAATGTGACTTTAATCAACAGGAGAATCTACCATAGAGCAGACTGAGCTCTGTGAACACTTTAAAGAAAAAACCTAACTAATTTTCGTTTGACTTAGACCCAAAAGTTCTCCCTCAACTCCAACTCACAAAGTAGCTTCAAACAACATATTTCACATTGATTCGCATGAATGATTTGATTACTGTACAAGTACAACAATATTGATCAAGCTGTAACTAGAAGCCATATCAAAAACGTGAAAAACATATTAAAAAAATTCATACTAAATCACAACAAACGGCTGTGAATTCAAGTTTACTACATGCACTAGTGCAAACAAAATGCATGTATTGAACCTTTATAAGAGTACAGAACCCATCTTCTCTGATCAGCAACATCTAGCAGTAAATTGGGTTTGCATGGTTCATTCAGTAATTGATCCCGGCAAAAGAGTTAGTCAAAGTTTATTTTCGTCAAAAGCTCATCGCCATTGATAGTGAAAAAATTGTTGAATTTGCTTGACAAATACAGTAATTTGAAACCTCGAATACATACACTTGGTAAACCCGAGATCCGAAAAACAATGGCAAGACGAATACAGAAACGGTAATACCTCCTCTTTATTGCTAAGTCACTGCCAAACTGCCAAAGTTACACGATGTTATCGACCACTTTTTTCTTATTTTAGTCAGATTTCTTCAGAGGTGGCCGGCACTGGTCTTCGCTTGGGTAAAAATCATCGAATTTCTGCTGATTTTCAGTTACTCTGGCCACGTTTAAAGTTCTCCACCATCGAAACATACAATTTATTGCTAAAAATATAATGGTTAACTGGTTTTCGTTGAAATCACAACCATTAAGAGCGAAAATCATAATTCAGTAATAGCCCTATAACTACAAGTGGGTCCTTCCAATATGGCCACCGTGAGATTTTCAGCTTCACTTCCGGCTTCAATTTTCGGTGAGCGAGAGACTGGGATTGCTCTATCCAGTCTTATTTACAGATCAGTGGTGTGGATAGATGGCGAGTGGTTCCGCCAATATAGCGAGAATTACATCCCGCACAAGAGAATTCATAGACCACACACGATTTAAGGAGAGATGGAATGGGATCTTTGAAGCTAAAGGAATTATTTTATTTTGAAAGAAGAATAAACTATTTTGAGATCTAAGTCAATACAAAAGCGTTTAACGAGGTTCCATAGTTTCCGTTCAGTTATTTGTGAGTAAAAGCCGATGTAAGGTAGTTTAAAATAGTAGGTGTTGGGTTTGGTCGTAGTAGGTTGACAAGTATATTTTGATGGGTCCGAGTTGTTGGTGTCATTGTGTGATTTGATGACTTTGTCAATGAAGTTAAAAGGAAATGAATTGCGTTTTAATGTGTCAATTAATGCGTTCACGTCACGTTGGTAGCCAGTGGATGTGTTGTTAATTTTGCGTGTGCGGTCGAGAAGAGTTTTTATTAGTCCTGTTTTGTAATTGTGTGATGTGAAACTGAGAAAATTCATTAAGAGTCCGGTGTAAGTTTTCTTGTGAAAGATAGAAGTCGTGCATGTTTCTGAATTATCGTCTTTTGTGATGAGTATGTCTAAGAATGGCAGTTTGTTGTCTTGTTCTTTTTCAAGAGTAAATCTGATGTTCTTTATGTTGTAAGTTTAAATAATTAAAAAACGATAAGACGTCTGTATCGTTATAGAAAACACAAAATATATCGTCTACATAGCGTCTGTAAAATAATACGTTAGGTCCGTCATAACTGGTAATCCAATTCCCTTCATGATAGCCCATGAAGAGATTGGCGAGTACTGGTGCTAATGGGGGAATCCATTGCAACCCCGTCAATTTGGTCATAAAACAGTCCGTTGAATAAAAAATGCGTTTGTGATGTAGCGATAGTGAATAGTTGTTTGAGGTCGTTTCTGCTGATGTTGAAGTTAGGATGATGAGAAAAGATGAGATCTAGTGCGATGTCTATGGTTTCAGATAAAGGTATGTTAGTGAAGAGACTTTGAGCGTCAAATGATACAATGTATTTGTTGTTCAAGGGATCTTGAGTTTAGTAAGTAAGGATCAAGTAGTTTAGTAAGCATTTGATATTTCTTCAAAATACTTTAGCACTTCTAGATTCAATGAAAATAAATTTAAATAAAAAGTAAACGTAGCGAGGTTGGCGATGAGCTAATTTCCAAATCCTGCAGGTATGAGGATGATCTGGCATGACAGCAGCTAAAAAGAGGTAAATTCGATTGCGGCGAAACCAGAACCCTCTGAGGGTTTGAACACGCAAGTGTGAGTTTCTCGTGTTGCGGCCTAGAAATCAAGGCGCTTACAAAGGCCCATACACACGACCAAATTTTCTTTGAAACGTTTTTCCTGGACACTAGAAGCTGTATCGTTTACCCTAAGTTTACCATTACAGAGGTGTTTGTGAACAGAAAGTTTTCATGATAAATCCTACACTGCCGAAGTCAACTGAAAAATGTTGACTCCAGCGGGATTTGAATTCGCACCTTCGGGATACCGGTCCGCCGCTCTACCTCTTGAGCTAACGAGTCCACAGGGACTGGAGGCGAGTTTTTAGCCAATTTAAATGCACGAGATATTCTCGTGACAACTTAACGCTTATCCATGAGAGAATGTGCAGTGTTTCAATCCTATTTCAGAATCTTTCTCACAGACATACAAGAACAGAGGGTTTTCATGATAATCTGACACTGCCGAAGTTAACTGAAAAATGTTGACTCGAGCGGGATTTGAACTCGCACCTTTCGGGATACCAGTCCGTCTGGACTCGATAGCAAAACAGGTTGAGCGGCGGACCGGTACCCCGAAGGTGCGAGTTCAAATCCCGCTAGAGTCAACACTTTTCAGTTGACTTCGGCAGTGCCAGATTATCTTTAAAACCTTCTGTTCATGTATATCTCTGAGGATGATTCTGAAATAGAGCTGTTTTTATGCTTAACTATATGCTGATGAGAATAACAAGCTTATGAGTCACCTAATTAATATGTGGGCGGAACTTACGCGAAGGATCATATTGGTTGCTAAGTGAGGACGAATTTGATGAAATATGTTCAAACTACATTAATTACAATAAGAAAGACAATATAATGCCTGACCTCAACCTAATCCTAAACTTAACTCTAATCCTAAACCTAACCCTTACCCTAATAACAAAACCTAACACCTTTGACCAACTCCCCGACTTTTAGAGGAAAACTTTATTGGGCCATGTTGCTCAGATTATAATCTGGCCACGCTTCAAGGCCGTTATTTTAAAATTTAGAACTGACACTTAGGGCCAGGTTGCTCAGACAGCAATCTGGCCATGTTTGAAAGTGTTATTATAGAATTTAGAACTGACGCTAGCGTTTTGGAACGGGTGAAACGGGTGGATGTCTTGCAAATCTGTTCATAGTGGTAGTTCAGAAAGAATAGCAATAATGTAGAGTAGCAGTATACTGATGCTTTTTGGTGATTCAGCGTACTCATTGACCAGTACTTACTCTCGATCACATGAAATGTAGTACACTTATTACGATTAAGTAAATCTTCAAGAGTCAGAACCTTACATTTTAAGACCCAACCGGGATAAGGCCTCGATTCCAAGCCAGAGGTCCAAGGGTTGCGTTTTTCGCAACTAGCCCTGGTTTGGCCTTTAAATGCAGGATTCTGACACTCAATAATTTCGGTGATCACATGCAAACTTCCAAAATATCCGATTCAACGTTCATATACTGGAATGCTGTCAATCATTCGACAAGAACTATCTCACCTTCAGCGAAAAACAAAACACTGATTATAAAGAAACAGAGTATATAAGATCTTAGTGTGGAGAAAAGGTATGGCTCTGGTGGACAAGGCCGCCAAGAGAATTAGCGGGGCCTGGGGCAAAACTTTTTCTGAGGCCCTATTTATGACGTCATAGTCTATGACGTCATAAATAGGGCCCCAGTTTACATCAAGTTTTGAAAGCAGGTGTACACGTTAACCCCTTGTATAGCACCAATTATCCCTTCGCATCCTTGCGTTTCAATGTCAATACGTCATGTAAGATGCACTTTATTAAAGCTGTAATTTAAATTGTTACAGGAAAATGCAAAAACTGAAAAACCTTTCCGCTTCAGTAAGACGTTCTGTATAAATTTTAATTTGCTAACACCGTAAAGGTTAATCGTTTTATGTCTGGTAGATTATCACCGATTGGTCAAAACCAACCCTTGCTAAATCCTTCCAATTTTGGGGGCCCCTTTGAGTTGGGGGCCAGGAGCAATTTGCTTCCCTGCCCCCTATCGGCGGCCCTGCTGGTGGAGTATTTCATGCAAAAGATCACACCTGTCAAACTCATTTAATATTTTCGGATCTCCCATAATATTCTTGAGTTTGGGACACTTTTTTATTAAAAATTTTCCTACGGGAATATGGTATGCTTTGAAGAACCGGAAATCTTTTACTTTAGAGAAAGAATCATCCCAAATGTAATGTAACATGCGAATCAGTGGCCACTTCCAGTTTTCAAGTATCTGCTCTTTTGGTGTTTGGTATTCCATGTAAACTTTCATTTCTATTCTTGAATTAAAAAGTCAAAATGAGCACGAGGAAAGTTTAAAATAAGCACCCTCACTTAAATGCTAAGGAGCAATTTACATTACACTTTTAAACATCTACTTTCTGGAAAGCAGCTTTCAACATTAAATATTCAGTTGATTTTCTGACAAGATACACTTTTTCCATTCTCTCTCAAGGTTGGTTCCGAAGAAAGCATTCAACTGTTTGAAGACAAAACAAACAAAATGAAAACACTTAGCCACAATCCTCCAATATTTGGTAAGTTTATAGCACCTGGTAAATACGAGAAATGGATGAGTACATTTTTACGATCTTAGTCGACCGTTTCCTCTTTCGTTGCTAGAAATTGAAGATTTCTTTACAGCAGATGAGTGCGAATTTGTAATTGATTTGGCCACAGCGAAGGGACTTAAGCTAAGCTCTGTCCTAAAAAATAGTAAAACCATGTTTAAAGAACAAAAACAGGAAACTTTCAAGATGTGGAATTTGAATGGAGATGACTTTGTGGATGCGAAGGAGGTAAAAATTACAAAGATCCACGTTTTGTAGATCTGGTTTTTCGGTACTCTATTGCGTGTTTCGATCATTCTGTTTAGTATGATACTAATTTCACGGTTCTAAAGTATTATAACTGTGGGTATCATTTCGAAAAAAAATTCTGTTGTTGAAAGAAATTTTGAAACTATGAAGACTCTTCTTTCCCGCTGTATAATGATTAGTTTGACGAAAGAATATATTTGACGTCACATTTGCCCTTAGCTTCTTGGAAAATCATGAACGACTTTCAGATCATTATAATATTAAATCACTCGATGCCTTGCATGTCTGGTTTTACGGGATACATATACGCATTTCTAGTGATTCTGCATGCTAATCTCAAAAATTTACATAATTTTCCAAGAAGCCATTATAAAATGGGACTGCAAGGTTATATCATGTACTAGTGGGTACAAAGGATTGTGGATATCTCGTGAATTAAGTGAGGAAATGAAGAACCACAAACGCCACTCTTAGTAATTTGAAAAATTCTTTCAAATAAGAATATTCTTCAGAACTTACACTTCATTTCCACTTTAACGATTTATTGATAACCACAAACTAGCGAGCCTTTATAGGTAACATGAAGTAGTCATATAATCAGCGGTCAATTTTAATGATTGCACTTATCTTTGGTGGGCTTGTCTCTAACATTTTGTAGGTAGCTTACGTTTACGGAAAAGTAGGGATTTTCTTGACGGAAAAAGATATATTGGACATGTGAGTCGATCACCCCTCAAACCACCATTCTAAATTAATATATATTCTATCATGTGACGCATCCAGGTACATGCATGAATATATTTATGCATGTTAGCACATACATGCAAGCATATACCAGTGTGCATCTATATATATATATATATATATATATATATATATATATATATATATATATACAGTATATATGTAAATCATCATGAACCATCTCCATCCCAAATTTAAAAGCATTATAGATCGTCATAAAATTTTTTTTAAACTTTATTTTCTGTCATCGTTTCGGGATATAGTCGCTTTATCAAGACAAAGATAACAGTAGGTCTCTTATACAAAAATATCCAACTAAATTTAATAAGTTTACAACCATAAAATGCAAATTATATTGCAATCCATATCTTACATCTAAACTTTATGGCACAAAAGAATTTAATTGATACGCACAAAAACTTTTTTCTACAGTTGGTTTGCAAGTTGATATTACACATAATCTTAAAAATTGCATCTATCAAACCCTTATGTCCCTCACCATAGAAGTGGGCGTACACATGCTCTACAGACATATTCCTTCATCCCTTTCTATATCCTCCCAGAACTGCTCTTATGATTGTTAAAGCGTGATTTACGCTGGTACAAAATTTTCAGCCGGCATTATCACGTATTCGTAGAAATATTCATAAGTTATGTAAGATCGTACATGATTTGAATGATCTGAAACAGATTTTTTCATGGAATTCCTAGTGTTTTAAGTTTAGGAGAACCAAGAATTTAAAGGGTGAATTTGTTAGAAGCAAGATTAGAATAATGGATCAAGGTTGGCGGGTAATGAAAACCTGTGGTAAACTGAGATTTCAGATTTGTGCTTATGTTCAATAGGGAGATACTTTTACCGATAATTTTGGAGGAAAAAATCATACATTATCAACTACAGATTTGATTGCGACTCAAATGTAGTTGTTTACTTCAGAAAATGTAGGAAGTGTTTAAAACAATATGTTGGAAGCATAATCAACTCGTTCAGGACACGCTTTAACAAGTGGCCTGTTCACATGTAGGGGAATTAAGGAATATGCCCTGAGAGCATTCATATGCACACTTCTGCAGTGACAAACGTAAGGGTTTGGAGGATGTGATTGTTAAGATTATTGGTAAAACCGATGCTACTAAACCAGCCGTACAAGAAGTTTTGGGCGTATAAATTAAATTCTTTCGTACCGCAAGGTTTAAATCAAAGACATTTCAGTAAATGGTTTGTTATATAATTTGCATTTTATGTTTATAAAATTATGTTAAATAAGTTGGATATTTCGTATAAGAAGACCCACCTGAAACGTTGACAGAAAATAGTTTTAATAATTTTTATGACGATGTGTATTTATCGTCATAAAAATTTTTTTAAAACTGTGCACGAATGTGTATATATATATATATATATATATATATATATATAATAGCAAGACAAGGTAAACTTGGGTTACTTCATAAAAATTTACTACAAATTTGTTTCGTATGGCAAGCTGGGCTTGCCACACTCGTCAGGTAGTGATCGCATGTGATGTAGTTGCCTAGGAGACTTGATAGTGCCTATTGAGATTACGTCATACAATAAAGAGGTGAATTAATAAATATTACAGAGCAAGTGCTTTTTCCTATGCCTACAAGTTGTGATTAGTTCGTTTCTGGAATTTAATGAGCTTAGCTCAGGATGGCAGATGATAAGAAATTTTTCATGCAAACATAAATTACATTTTTTTGTGCTGCTGGAATATGCTTTACACCGTCTGATAATTTGCCACTTCAACGAAAATTTGATGTTATTGTCCCTTAACTTCTAAATGTATTTGCTCAGGGCCGTGCTATTTCTCTGAGTCGGGTTTCTAAAGGAGCTCGTGTGATTGTTATATCGGGACTTGAAGGTGCCTTCAGTGATACCGATGTAGGTCTCAACTTTGTTGTTGTCTTCTCTCTTTACCGAGAAGAAGACAACAACAAAGAGTAAAGAAAAAAGTAAAGAGAGAAGACAACAACAAAGTTGAGACCTACATCGGTATCACTGAAGGCACCTTCAAGTCCCGATATAACAATCACACGAGCTCCTTTAGAAACCCGACTCAGAGAAATAGCACGGCCCTGAGCAAATACATTTGGAAGTTAAGGGACAATAACATCAAATTTTCGTTGAAGTGGCAAATTATCAGACGGTGTAAAGCATATTCCAGCAGCACAAAAAAATGTAATTTATGTTTGCATGAAAAATTTCTTATCATCTGCCATCCTGAGCTAAGCTCATTAAATTCCAGAAACGAACTAATCACAACTTGTAGGCATAGGAAAAAGCACTTGCTCTGTAATATTTATTAATTCACCTCTTTATTGTATGACGTAATCTCAATAGGCACTATCAAGTCTCCTAGGCAACTACATCACATGCGATCACTACCTGACGAGTGTGGCAAGCCCAGCTTGCCATACGAAACAAATTTGTAGTAAATTTTTATGAAGTAACCCAAGTTTACCTTGTCTTGCTATTGTATTCGCTCTACTTTGGTATTGAGCACTCTCTTCGTACGATCTTTAATAAAATCTCACTTATCTATCTATATATATATATATATATATATATATATATATATATATATACACATATATATTTAGATATGTTTACATATTTAAATATGCAAAAGTGTATACGTTATAGACAGATTTCGGATATGTTTACATATCTGAAGGGATTAGACCACGAAAAAATATTCGGTATGAATTAGGTCAAATAAACTTTATTGTACTTTATTTTACTTTACTTCACGGTACTTTGTTTTATTTTATTTTTATTGGATTTACTTCCTTTCAGTAATACGTCTCAATAGAAACTTTTATACAGCTGCAACAAAATCAACCGACAAACTAAACTAAACTAAATTAAACTTTATTAATGTAACTCATGACACCTTTCTAATCACACCTTTGGAATCAAAATAAAAAGTATAGCCCCAAAGAAAATCATATTTTCCCGTATAAAAATTTACGTGTCTGGCACCGTTCAAAAAAAAAAATTTTTTTATTTATCCAAATAAATTTCCTCACTCAACTTTGACCTGAACCATCTTTCAGATTCTTTGTACAGCAGATTAGATGTAAGAAATGTAAAAATGTGTTTGTTGGCAACACTTTCACTAAATTTAGAACAAGGTTTAATAATCATAAAAGCAGTCTGTATACATGTGCTTATGTACGCAAGTATAAGTATGTATAAACCGTGAGTACAGGTGTGTAATCGAACTTTGACATTCCCGGCTATTTGCTACTATACTTCATGTATACATTGGATTTACGGTAAATTTTGTCATTTTTTTTTATTCCAAAAAGTTCATACACCTAAAATTTGATCCAATTTCTTCAGGTTCAAGAAGAATGAAATAGATAGCAATGGAAATGGTAGGTTATTTGAGAATGGAATAAAGTGAATAATTACGATCAGATGCGTATATCGTACCTCCTGTTTCATGGGGTTATGACGTGGGGGCAGTCAATAACAAAATTTCATGACTTTTTGACGCCCCCTACTGGTAGGACGCTTTTAATTCTTAAAGTGGACCGTCCTCTTTCGTATTAAAACAATCTTTATTTATATGAATTAGTTGGTGCATAAATGAGAATTTATAATTATGGAGGTACGACTTTTTGAACATTGCATGAATAGTCATTAAATGTGAGTTCTCAGAACGAGTCACGAGTTTATTTTACTCATACTCACTAATGCAGTCAACTCTCTCTAAAGCGGACATCCTCGGAACCAGCTATAAGTGTTCACCTTATAGAGCTCATGTGATGTGACACCCGACATTTGTGACGTGGTATCTGGATCGCAATCTTTATTAAAAGCAAAATTAAACGTTCACAGTCCCTTCACACAATATTAAGCACATTTCAAAGGCATGAACTCGGTTACAAATTGATTGGAGAAATGCATTACGAACAAGAAAATAACAGAAAATAACAACTGCAGCTCTGTAAAACCAGGAACGAGAACAGAGAAAAAGGAGGACGGGTGAATGTTATGAAACGTCTGAATGGTCGCGCAAATAAACCGTTGTGTTGATTTTTAACAAGTTAATAAAAGATTACAAATTCTTGTCAAACATGTCTAACTTGATGAGCAGGTTTACACGACAGTAGAGCAGCCTTCAGGCGAATTATAATCGAATAAAAAATGTTTCAGTTGTAATCAGATATTGTTGTAAACTTGGCTCCACTGTAAGTCAATGTATGATAATATCAGGCTTAAAACGTTTTTGGTGCACACAAATCTTCATTTCAAGTGTTCGACTTGATAGATATTTTTTTACCAAAATTGTCCAAAAAAGTGTCCGCTGTCCGTTTTAGAAATGTGTCCGCCTTATAGTGAGTTAATGTACAGGGATATATGTTACGTATGGCGGGGACCAGCCAGTTGTGTCTGCCTTAGAGAAGTGTCCGCTTTATAGAGGTGTCCGCGTTGAGAGAGTTGACTGTATCTGATACAAAGAGGAAAACACAAAGGAAATCAGTTCCGAGACGTAGTTAAGAAATGTGATCTGAATTAGCATAAAATTTGCATAGCTTGAAATCCGATTTTCTCTTGAAATATGGATTCTTCAGAGAAGCCATATCATACACTCGAAAATTGTTTGATCTGTTTTCTAAACACCAAGAAGATTGTTAACATTTCTCGGGGTTTGCCAATCAGATCGAACACTCCTCATTAAACGTATGCTACATTAAATTGTCCAAAGAGCGAGCCTCTAGCGATGAGATTATATTTTGCAATAATTATAATGCACGGTTTTCGATACCAATTAGTACGGCTCGAATGCTCATATCTTAAACTAACGATGAGTTTTTGTGTAAAATAGTCCGCATACTTTGAACGAAAAGATATATATTGTGTAATAAAAGTGTTAAAAATATTGGAAACAATGTCAGGTAAAGATGTTTTCCGTAACGATATTTCCCAGTTTTACCTTTCCTTCCTCACCACTTCAGAATTTTTCATATTTCAGGAAAACTCGATAAAACTGAATTTGAAACTATCGATCAAGAAAGTATGCAGAAATACTTAGATGATTACATCAGCACGGTGAAAAAGCCCGGGTCGGAAAACATGGCCAGTAAACAGACATGGCTGTGGCATGATGAGGACGAGTTACTTGGATATGAAGACGTTTTTGAAAATTACCACGATAGGTAAGTATCATTTACTAGCAACGTATACGTATTGTCCCAACAAGGGTTGCGCATGCGCGAGTTTGGAGCTGTGATCGACGGTTCACATACATATGGGGAGCTGAAGTCTTCAATGTTTCTGCGCACGACTCGGGGATCAAATCCGTAACCTTCAGACGGTCAGTGAGATGCTGCAGCCATTGAGCTACCGAGATTCGATTTAAAGTTTCTGTCACATTGAGGCCACCTGTTAGGCAGCATATGTGATTCCTAATTCGACCAATACATTAGTAACCTTCGCTCTTCATCTCACTCTTTCGCAGCCCAATCGTTGCAGCGTTTAATCGGTCATCAGGTTGCAAGTTTCGATAGTGGTCCAGAGTTCAGAAACATCTTTGAAATATTCTGTTTTACGTCGGACTGTCGTCTGACTTTTTAATGTATACAGTTGTCAGGTATTTACTGTGTAACTTTGAAACAGGTCAAAATCTCACTACGGAAAAAAAACAACTTGTCGATTAGTCGAGCCATGTGACGCTACTAAACCATGCTGGATGTATAATTAGGAAAAACGTCTAAGGTCTAACGTTTCGTAGAATTTGACGCAATATCGTCAGAGCATGAAATAAAATGTGAAAAAGACTGATTATAAAGGTAGATGAATGATCTTCAAGCTCGATACTCAGAAAATGATTTCTGAGCCCCAGACGGGGATCGAACCCGTAACCTTCTGATGACCGGTTAGACGCTCTAACCATTGAGCTACCGAGACTCAGATGGTGAGCTAAGGTGCAAATTCGATATATATGTGCGACCTAAGCGGAAGCCACTATATATTAATAATGATTGAAGCTGTTCGACGTTTGAGGAAACGTGAGAGCTTGGATATATTAAGGTAGATGAATGATCTTCAAGCTCGATACTCAGAACCCCAGACGTGGGGCTCAGAAATCATTTTCTGAGTATCGAGCTTGAAGATCTTTCATCTACCTTAATATATCCAAGCTCTCACGTTTCCTCAAACATCAAACAAGACTGATTATAAAGTTATGGTTACAGGTTAACATAATTTGGCGTTTGAGGTTGAAGGTGAAAAGATGTCAGAGGTGACGAGGAAAGGTAAAGACGCAAAAAAAGAGAATGTGGGATACGGCTGTCGTTAGAACTGAAAGTGGGATTAAGTTTTATAATAAGTAAGCTTTCTTTTATGAGGAGGTCAGAGGTGGAGGAGGAAAAGGAAAGGATGGTGCAATTATTTGAAGAAGTAGGGTCGCCAGTATCGCACTGACGTGTCAGCATGCTAGTTTGTGAACGGTTGATATGCTTTTTTTCTGTTAGAGTCGAAATTCCCAAGAGATCAGAGATTCGTCAGTGGAGATGTCGGCTTGCCTGGCCAACATACAACCCACTACTCCATTGACAACTAAAATAATACACGACACGAGATCTAAGACACTTGGGAACTCTATCCTTACATCTTACGTCCTAGATCTCGTGTGTTGGAAATGAAATGCAGGCGTTCCGACCAAAGCCCCTTAAAGAAAGCGAAACGTTACTTGTTCAAAAGTACTGGTATTCCGTCGTAATCGATTTTGATTTCATTAATATATATCCATGAGAAAGAGATAAAACCAGGATCTCTCAAGTATTGGGGTAACAGTGGAAATCCTGACGTTCCTCCACTTCAGGATCCCAGTTTGAAAACGTCACTTCTCAAACATACCGAACTTACAATTCCAAAGATGCACTAGAGACAAAGTAGCACTGAGGTTACCATCGCGTTGTGGGACTGAATTTAGGGACAAATCCTGTTTCCACGCACTTAAAAACAGATCCTTTGCGCAATGTAAACCTCGTATTTTCCCGGGTTTTCGAAGCAATTTTGGAATGGTAAATTCACCAACAGCTGAAAATTATAAGTGGAAGGAAAATAAAACATTTTTTGGTATTTTCTCAATGAAATTGGCTCATCACATCCTTTATTTTCTTTTTTAACGCCGCTATTTTAACTGGCAACATTATTCTACATGTTTTTGCAGAATTTCCAAAGTAACCAAATTGCCACGAAAGATTGTAGAACACAGCGAGCCCATTCAGGTATAGCATTCTTATGTTTTACGTAAATTAACGTTTAGCTACCAGGAAATCAAAAACAGACTCCTGGAAGTCGAGATAACCGTTGAATATCATAGATAGAAAGACGAAATCGACGAGGACCTTGACCATGCAATTTCATTTTCGAAAAACACATTCAATGTGTGTCAGAGTTTTACTTGAAGTTTTAAATTCTTTCATTCCGAATGTAACCAAATATTTCGCAATTGAAAATATTATAATTCCATGCATGCATTTTTCACGTATCAATTTAGCAGTACAAAAGTAAAATGATTATTGTGAAACGATTGAATAATTCTATTCGTGAATGACGTCAGTTTTGGTTCTTTAAGCTGTGGAAAAAGCTCGAGTAAAAATCTTTGTGAGCTCTACATTAAAAACGTATTAGTGTGGTAGTTTAAACTTTTATGGAATAGAAACGTAGGTCGTAGAGATTATGTCGATAATCGGGTTTTGATAACGCTAACCCTGTATATCTTTCCGATTTTTGCGGCCATCCTTTCCCAAATCGCTGCCCTGACAAACCCATGAGTAGAAAATAAGAATTCCAAACCCAGTTTTTACCCTCATAGCATGTGTGCCACACCCAAGTATCAGCCTACCACTCCCTTTTCCATCCCTCGCAACGTTCCTAGTTTAATTCCTGCCGTTGTATAGGCCCAAGTTTCTTCATCCACTCACGAAAATGATCGGTTATCGAATCCATTGCCAATTTTGACCAACAAAAATGTTGCTCGTAAGATTTGTTTGGCAACATTATGACTGGTTAACAAGATCAAACTTAAGAACGTCCCCCCAAAATGCAAAATGCCCATACCGAAAGTCGTCATCTGTGTACTGAGGGTGCAGCTGCAAGTATGCTTAAGACGGAGAATATAAATTTAAAAATACAAAAATTAAAAAAAGAATAAAATAAATAAAAAGAAAAAAAAATCAAAACACTGGGCGATAGCCAAGTGTTTTAGCTCCGATAAAGTACGTCCTGCCAGTTTTTTAAATGGCTTCACAAAAGAACCTCTTGATACGCTAATTCACGAAGAAAGTTTGAAAATGATGTTTTGTAAGCCACAAAATTTGGGGAGAATAATGAGTGTGTTTTTATTGCATTTATAGACGCAAAACAGTTATGATTTTCCTTTGCATTTTTCTCGTGAATTATTAATGAGTTTTTATTAATATATTCACTATGTTTTGTCTATTTTTGTGCAGTTTTCACTCGGATTTGTGTTTTCTACCTGTTGGAATTAATTTATATTCTGTTCGTGATCGAAATCAAATGTGCTGTTCTACTCAGCTATTGACACAGGTCCTTAATGTAGCAACTGTTCACAACCAACTCTCATCTTGCAGACACTCCGTTATTGCGGATACTCGCTATTACGAACAGGATCTAGCCCACCGACGAAAACTATAGAGATTTTAACTGAAACAGCCCTCACTATTACCACATTACGGACGCATATTCAGTCACAACAAAACAGTTTCATTGCATTTCTCTCGATAAAGCGGACATCTTGATTATTTCACTCATCTTATCATTGTTTCTCAGATGTCAACTTCGAAGATTTTAAAATAGGATTATTACCGAGATGTCTTTTCTTGAGTGAGTTTAGTGGATGTTGATTGCTTGTTGATCATCGTGTATCTTCGCTTTTTCCGTCTAATCTCTTAAAAAGTGATTGACAATCGTCTTCTGTTCGGCTCAAATACAATTTAGAAGTTTCGCTGCTTTTGATAAGTTCGTCAAGTTTATTTGTAATTAACTCGCTTATAATTTACCATCTGTTAACATTCGCATGTCCAACTATTTCTATCATCCAGGCTATAGTTAACGTCCATGCAGAACTTCGAGTCATTTCTTTCATTTCAACTAAAATGTTCAGTCAAGTCAAACGGTCAAATATAAGCATAAACTTGCAATAATCTTACGTTTCATAAAATCACATCAGTATAAAAAGGACTAAAAGAATCATTTTCTACATAAAAGAAATCAAGCACTAACAAAATAAACTCCGAAAGTCGTCGAAACAACTGTCATCTCGAAGACGACTTTCAGATAGTCCTGTGGAAAACCTTTTTCATGGATATCGTTATCAAAAGTCCTCTTTCACGAGCAAATCAATTACTGATAAATAAGCGACTTATTTACATCTTGATGGGTAATTCACTGATAATTTTAAAAGGAATACCTTTGAGGATAGACTTGATTTTTCTTACAATCAAGTAAGAAGTTTAAATCGAGTCTTGCTTTATCCAGCTTGCGTATCTCCACACAAGCTGGATAAAGCAATACCCCTGAGGGCTTTAGCGAATAACCTAAATACTTCGAGCGATGTAATAGAAATGACTTCTTTACGAACTGAGAATTTACAAATATGAGAAGCTATAAATATTAAAATTTTCACTTGGTATCCTTCACCGCTGTGTTGAAACAAATTTAAATGCTTTGGGTAGCACCCATTATAAACGACCTCAACGTAAGTCGGACTTGTGTATCACTTTAGGTAGTCAAATTTGAAGGAGATGCTCATCATGAATGTCACCACGATACGCAAAGTGTCTCCGATGATCTTCAATGCTGCCAATATGGTTCAACCAAATGTAGAGTTTGCAGGTGATTCAAATTTTTCCAGCTGTTCGTCATTGACTCAGTACTCAAATAACATAGGATGAAAGGATACATGCAAGTATTTTTTACTTATCTAAATCAACCCAACATAATTTTTATCCAACTCACTTACAGCAGAAATACATCCTTACACAAAACAAATACTCCTATAACAAAACAAGATGATTCCTTACATATAACAATAGAAGAGAAGAGGCAATTCTAGTTTCCCACCACATTACTTCAATATTTTGTAATTTAGCTATAACGTCATTAACAATTACGTTAAACAAGTTGATTGTAGACAAGAGTTCACCGGTTGAAAGCTTAATTCTACTGGATCTACTTGTGGACAATACAAAGAACAGAAATTGCAACGGCAAATAATGGAGCTAAAGTCCTTTATAAAGTCCAACAGCATTACGCCTCTCTGGCAGACACCGAGCGTAAGAATAGGGAATTAAAATCAGCGTAGTACCGACCGAGCTACACAGGCCGTTGTCCGTAAGCTGAGCAACAGTATGTATGGATGACAATGCCGATGTGTGAAATTGTGCATTCAGTACGCAATATCGCTGCATTTCCGTTTGGATTTCCCACCATTATTTGCAACTAAAACTCCTGCCAGTTACCTTTCCAACCCTAAAACATCGGACACAAACGTTGCAATATTATTTGTATACCAAAATTTGTAGCTGACAATTTCCTTTACAAACCGTTTCAATTTTAAGTCAAGACGTGTTCTTATGGTTATACAGGTACCTCACGATAATGGTCTATTTAACGGATGATTTCGAAGGTGGGGAAAAATGTTTTCCTTTTGCTGATAACAAGACATTTTCTCAAAAGGTAATTGTGTTGTAAGCCTGTACGTATTACTAAACCTCATTATTACCAAGAGGCAAAGTGGTCATTCTAAAACTATAGCCATGAAAGTTATCCATTAATTACAACCGTTTTCTAGTAGTCTTTTCCGTCATTTTAAAATTTCAAATGACTTGTAGACAGAGAGAATCATGGGAAAAGGCAACGAGACTACACCCCTCCAAATATCGTCTCACACGCAAAAGCTTTCAAATTATTAAGTGAAACGTGCTACCAAAATATCAGTAATGCTTTTGTCAACAAGTTAAACGAGGCATTCGTAAAATACTCCACTCGTAGTAAAAAAGTATAAATATTCGTCGGTTTCACATAAAGCTATGCAACT
Source organism: Heliopora coerulea (assembly GCA_030142905.1). Classification (NCBI taxonomy): domain Eukaryota; kingdom Metazoa; phylum Cnidaria; class Anthozoa; order Scleralcyonacea; family Helioporidae; genus Heliopora; species Heliopora coerulea. The sequence continues at coordinate 254,347 of JASJOG010000065.1, forward strand.
ACAGAAGATAAAAGGAAAACACAAAGACATGTGGGGATAAGCGCAACTGATCCCCCTTCGAACACTTCACGTATGATTTCGATCAAGGTATGGTAGTAAACAAGAGGTTTTGCTAAAGGTTTAAGAAAATGTTGACGTAGAACATATGACCTTGAGGCGGACCACTCCTGTTTTGCCAAAATTAAATAACTATTGAAACAAATCCTGCTTCTGCGAACATCAAGACTGATGCACGAATTTTATCTACATAGTAATAATCTTCAAAATACTTTACAGTAAACATTTTTTAAAGTCTCCCTGGTCTGCATTACGGTAGCTTCTAATACGTTTCTAATACGCCCTTTTTATTTCACATATCAGTTAAACATGGCAATCTGCAACTGTCATAAAAGTTCAACATAATCTGTAGTATGCATTTTTCTGTAATTTCATTGTTTCGTTTAAAAAAAATGTATCAAAAAGATTTCAGGTTTATTGCGGTGACGTTATTATAAAAATCCATTATTTCCTTCATATTGCTCATTGAATTTGAATGTAGCAAAACCGTTGTATGAATCAAGAAAAAGTGCACGTCAAGACAACGGAGATATCTTGTAATTGTTTTCTTCAGTTCCTCTGGTTTTACTGCACCAGAGAAAGGTTTACCATGTAGAATAAGATAGCTAAAAAGTAGGAAACTGATGGAGAAAATCGTAAAAATACATGGGTCAGACGAACTATATGATCAAAGTATATATGTATCAAAGTGTAACATGCCGGTGAAAAGCCGTTAAGAAGATATCAGTTGTACGGCCGATTGTACTGCTCCCGGAATGATGTTTGCCGTTTTGGTTTTAGGACGCAATGCTTTAGGCAGGTCTTTTATTGTTACCCATTTTAACATGCGTCTGCTAAGTGTTGTCTCCTAAGCAGATAGTTATTACCAAAAATTCTAAAACCTTTTGTTTTTCATTTAGGACTTGCCAAGTGAGTATCTAAAAAAATGCAATATGGCGAAAAGCTGCGATTCATGTAATGTCGTTGTCAAACCGAAAAAGGGGAAAGCAGTATTGTGGTATAACCACTTGTTAAATCGACGCACAGGATGGATGGGCGCCTTAGATGCCTTTGCTGGTCACGGCGACTGTAAATCCAAAAATGGAGAAAAATGGGTAGCAAATATTTGGATTGACATAATCGGCGATGGAAAACACCAGTTAAGATCTTGGAAAGGAGGAACGAATTGGATCAAGCCGGGAAACAAAGATATCGAAATTTATAGGACACTCGGGAATCCAGATTTAAAGCCGAAATCAGATTATCTTCGTTTCAAGGAGAGATATTCTGAAGAAAAAAATAAATTCCCTCAAACCAATATCAAGATTGGTGACATAAAGGTTCATTTTAATAACATCAACAAGCCAGCCGCGGAAAGCAATGCAGACAAATTTCAACCACAGCAAGAAAAATCTGAAACCAGTAGGATAGTTCGATCTATATTATTACTCTTGGAAGAACTAGACCAGAAAGAGTTGGAAATTGTTGCGCAGGTTTTACGATCAAAAATGAAACCTACTACAACTTTAATGAAAGATTAACGCAAAATTATTAGAATTGCATTGATTTAATGCAAGTTTATATTAATCAGAAAAGAGATGCAAGCCAGTGTTTCTGTTTGGAAGGTAATAAAAACAGTGAAAGACTGAAAAAGGTCGTACTTATAAATCCTGTAAAAGACGAATTGTGCTTGATATGCCAGAGGTCGACATTATCCAGATCCAAGACGTCTCCACTTGTCGAACAAAGTCGTCTAGCATCAGCCAGAGTAAGATTAGGGACCTCAAGATCTACGACGTCAACTTCAGCGACGCGTCCTCCGAAACAAAAGAATTCTTTTTGCAAAACAAAGATGATAATTTTATTCGCCAGTACATTCTCAACGCCGTCGTTTTTGTGCCTGCAATGTCATCCAGACCATTTTCACGTCTTCAGGACGACGTCATCTCCCCGAGAAAAAAAAGCTGTTACTTAAGATTAAATTAAACCCTAGATGACGGTCGTTTTAGGAGAACTGGAGTCTCAAAACAAGCCAAAAGTATCAAGCACGGTGGTCAATTAACCGTGGTTTCTTCAAATGCCGATATTTTAAACGTCGCCGACGTTCAAGTAGACGTCTTAGATTTCAAGGTCCCTATTAACTCTTTCCCGGCAGGAGCTCTCCTATTTACGAGTAAAATTGTCAGTTTTTACCCAGAGTAAAACAACAGAAGTCTTATCCTGCCGGGAAAGAGTTGATTTTGATGGTGATAACCTTTCTTAAGACGACAGCTCTCCCTTTGACGAGTAAATCGAGCGGCGACAGCCAGAGTAAAATCGTCTGGCGTTAGCTAGAGGGAAAACCTAGAAGTCTATTCCCGCCGACAAAGAGTTAAAAAGGTCTGGTATGGATCGAGGTAGTTAAGGGTTTAAGTACTCGTGTGAGTGTGTTACATTCACGAGTTCTCTAAAAAAGGAAGAGGAATCAAATAGTGCAAGAAGTGGAAGACGAGTGCAGTATTTTATTGCAAGCCCCTTGTTCGAGAAGAAGTGAATGTAAATTATGTATAACATTTGAACAAACAGTATTTTAAACTCTCTGATATGCCCTTTGAGTATACCTTGCGTGAAGTTAACTATGGCAGGAAAAGCTCAATTTCCAAATGAGGTACATTATGGCAAGAAACGAAGCTTTCAAGAACAACTTTACAGGTGTTCAAGCTTTCAGTTAACTTGAAAATACCTTCGCAACATTATTGAAAACACAACGGGCCATGATACCGAGTCGTGGTTTAATATTCGAGCCATAATGAAATTAAAACACATCTCAGTGTTGCGACTCTAATAGTATCATTAATAATTTATCAAGAAAAAATAAACTAATTAAGTTTAATCAGCTCTTGTAAATGTGATACAACCACACGTGTTGTATCAAGAGATACAACCGCTGTTTTACATAAACTTTTCGTGCTATTTTTCTCGAATAAAATCGTTGGAACATACACAATTTGTGTAGAACACAAATATTTACATGTTTTCGTATTATAAGCATTTTACAATATTTGCATCGAAGTCAATCAGGTAGTAAACAGCCCCGGACAAAAGGGGGTAGGGGTGCAATTCCCCCAGGAGGCAGGTCGTCGTGGACGCCGCTCAAAAAGAATAAGGACAGTAATCATTATAAGTTTAAAAATATAGGAAAGCAATAGCAAGTTCGTTATCATTTACAGCTGCTCTGTAAGCCACGCTTAAAATTAACAGTAAATCAAACTCACTCTCACGTATAACTTCTGTTTATCTAACATTTATATAAAATACTTTCAAATAACATCATTCAAAAGTTTTTTTGACTTTAAAAGCGGAACTATCTGTTCGGAGATGCTGTGCGAGACATCATCAAAATCAGGGGGTGTTGTGGGCGCAACGAACTCGTTGCTCCAGGGCGCCAAATATCTTTATCTGGCAATATATTTACCACCAGAAAATGCACATAATTAGCAACGAACTATTCAGCATTACCACGACCTAGGAAACCGTAAGTGGCCATTTGTCTCCCTTTCACGTGTTTAAATTGTATTATCATTTTGGTCGCTAAAACTGATTAAAATGGGTAAAGGTACGTGATTATATCTGTGCGTTGTTGTGGGAGAATCAAGAAACTCAAACTCATCACTTCATTGGTTATTGTATGGTACATCATCCGCAGAAAAACTCTCCGGTAACTCTTTGGGCACTGCAAGTGATAAGAATCCATTGTAAAACCCAATCGACGCCACCCTGCATCTCAAGTATTCGCCACAAAATAGGCTTGGAAATGACGCTTGGAAAGTTTAGAGCTGTGCACGAAACTTACACTTACTCAGTCTGCCACAAGAAGCCGTTCGAATGCGGACTTAAATTCGAGCTTTATGTTTTAACAGAAGTTATGATACGGCTGCAAAGTGAGATTTGTAATGAAAGGTAAAAGTGATCTCTATAATACAGCAGTAGGGACTGTGATTTCAAAGTCGAAAAAATCTTTCATAAAAACAAAAAGATTAATATAATTTTTTCAAAAGTTTATTATGGATTCTTATCTGTGGGATGTGGTGATCCTGGCCTTTGACGTAAAAGATTGTAGCGTATCCTTTTCGCTCCAGACCCTCTGTGGTTATAGGTAAACTCCGAAGTTAAGTAAGGACGCTTTGCACAGCTATGGTTCTGAAATGAAAGAGAAGCAAGTCGTCATTAATGCCCATTTTAAATTACGCACAAAAAATTATCGATTACTATAATGGAATACTATACGTGAGTATCGTGTATCCGCGGCGAGTTAAAAAAATACCAGAATTTCGGAAAATTTATCAGATTGTTTGGAGTATCCCACGGCTCTTTATTTTGTGTACCATATCATACATTAACACTTTCCTGTCCGAGACGTCACCCTTTAATTTTACTCTGGCGTTAGCCAGAGTAAAATTAAAAAGTCGGGTACGGACCTGAGTGGGTTAATGAGGTTGTAAGATGCTTAAAAAAACTAAAACGTTTTATAAAATAAGTTGCTTCTCACGGGAGTTATGATTGGTCCTATAAGAGTATTTAAACACAGAGTTTTCCGTTCTGTTATGAAATTTTGGAATTACTTTATAAAACATGTTAGTGATAATAGATCGTCCAGGTTACTATAGTCTTGAGAAAGACTGTTGGTGACTGACGTTTCGACGGCCTCAGCGGCGGTCATCTCCAGAGTCAAAAAGAAGAATAGTTAGGAACAGTATTCCAAAACTTTTCAGACAGGTCAACATAAGTAATTCAGACAGCTATTTTCAAAATCTGTTTGAAGAAAAGAAATCCGGATACTAAGGGAAAGCGGAAACCTAACGGTATTTGTGCACCAAGCGTTCCGTTTCCGCTTCGCACCGTTTAGAAACCGTTTCCAATTGTCTCAGTTAAAGCGGTTTCCTAAACTTTTTCGGAGTGGATGTGATTGCTGTCGACTTTAACTCGTTTATGTATCATGTAAACAGTAAAGTAAAACTGAACAAAGAAGAACAGGACACAAAACAGGGTTAAGTTCGGCCGCGCGTGAGTTCAACAGCAAAACAGGCTGAGAAACGCCAATATTATAAAAGCCTATAGATGACTAAGACGTTCCTTACTCAACTTCACGTATTACATACATATATACAAGTACATGATTGACCACACACAACAGATGATTTTTAATCTTGAAACTTACCTTAAACAGACTGTCAGGAATTTCGAGCTTTCCTTTCACTAATGCGTTCACATCACTTAAATTCTGAAGAGGTTCAGGCGTGGTAATGAATAAAAGGCCCCTGTTTGGATCGATATTCCGAACAATACCTACAGTAAAGGATAAAACAAAAAGTCAAGAAATACTGACTACAAGACGTGTAGAAATTACAGTATAGATTTCATTCAGTTCTGTAGTTATCCGACAGTAAAGATATCACTGTTGTTAGTAAAAATGTCGTCTTCTATTGCTGTAATAACGTTGCAACTAATATTACAGGTAATAAACAGTTATTTGTAAAAAAATAAAAACATCCCCTTCACTTAGAATACTGATAGTCGATAGGAAAATAAAATCACATATCAACCATAAAAGCATTCTGTATACTTCAGATAGATTAGTTAATACTTACTGTAATTGGATTTTATTATGTGCAGGCCCCCTATGGATACCAGCCATAGTGTTGAATTGGCTACCCTACGAAAATAAAGTTATCCATCCCTTCGTCCATCCATCCATCCATCCATCCATCCATCCATCCACCCAACTGTTCACTGGCGTTTTGGATGCCATCTCCAAGATCATGTAACTCACTTTAAAAATATCTGGTCCTTAAACTGTTTTGATCCAAATTTAACCCAAAATTTCATTAAAAATTTCTGACTGTTTTTAAAATTTATCAGTCAAAGTATTAAATACGCGTCATGTTCATCATTTCTGACAAAGGCTGTCATAAATTCGTGAAGAAAATTAACATAAAACCAGCAACATACTAACACATCAACAACCATGTCTGACTTGGAAGAAAGCATCAGCATTCTGTTGGGTACACAAATGCTACAGAATCTGGGACATATTCATCGTCTCTTATCAGGGCCTCCGATTTCCAGTTTACTTAAGAGGCCAAGGGAACGAGGATGAACGATAAGGTTGAGGCAAAATCCAATTTTTTAGTGACGCTTACCTAATCCAACATATTCTCCAAAAGAAATTTCTTCAGCTAAATGTGATCTCCATTCTATTCCTTCAATCAAATTGATCTGAAAGGAATGCCACAAATCATAATTTTCTTGCAAGTACTGTATTCTGTAAAAGAACACACCCTGATTACATGTAGTGTGTTTTCTGATCCTTTTAATCATTTTCTCAGAGGACAAGGTTGTAAAGTTGTTCTCTGATAAATAAATTTTTGCCAGCCCACCCAGTTTAGCGTGCTACAATTTGTTTGCAACATCTTAAGTAATCGTAAGTAGAACAACTGACAGCGTGGCCTATTAAAGTAAAAAAACAGGGCTGAATAATAACGCCTGTTGTTTTAATAAAATATTTGATAACACACTCAGCTCCTTGCAATTACCGTTTTCTGGACGAAAAATCACAGAGATTTGCTGTTTGTTGGTGATTGTTGGCTGTTTGGTTCGCAATAATAACTCGTTCTCGTCAATAATCCAGAGAGTGTGATTAACGGATTTCTCATGGGCGTAATGTTGTAAACCACCGGGGTTTTTCTCACATGTGAAATTACTTTGTCACTACATGAAACGTCAAAGGTAATAAACTTCTGTTTGTCAAAACGGTGGATTGGTCGGGAGACTCACGGTATAACTAAAACTCACTTGGTGGAACACAAAATGGACCAACACAATCCTTTTATAGTTAAAAGTAGGTGTTATATTGTGCGAAGTATAAGAGATGACTACAAACAAACGAACATTTTTAATTCCTCTTTTCCCCCATCATTCCTCAAAGTGGCATTTGATAGAATAATCATTTTATAGTTAAAGACAAACCTTCTCGGTATGCATTTTTACAAGACCAACAATGCTACCGTTTATTGAGAACAGCACTTGACTACGAGGAACCTGCAAGAAATAAGAAAGCAGCATCGTGTGTGTCACTACTCTTAACACTAACCTTCAAAAAAGCAGATGGTAGTTATAAGATTGTGTAACTAACAAGACTGCTGAGATTGACCTTTCAACTTCTATTATAGTCCACCTTACTTAACACTGAAATAAGCAACCAACCACAATGCACATCATTAAACTTCTATTAATGGGCACTTCCCCGCGACCGAACCCTCCATACACCAAACTACACTTCTTAACCTTCCTTTGAATGAATTTTCTTCTTTTCATTTTGCATATAAAACAACCAAATCCTTGAAATGAAAACCTCTGTCACGTTTAAGGAACACACTCAAAATTTCGCCCTGAATGGTGTCCGTCATGTGGAGGCTACCTTCTATTTTACTCCCCTCAAAACCACGAGAACAAACCCGGGTCATCAACGAACCATGCACTTCCAACAAATATTTGTTTTCAATTACCGTCTACGTACTGTCTTCCTTCCTCCCTCCATGCCTACTTCCCTCTCCCTATCACTCACTCGCTTATGCACTCAGTCACTTCTTCATTCCCTTGCTTCTGAGAAACCAAAAAAAAATGTCGTATACAAACATGAGAACCAATTCTACAAACTCATCATTGGCTATTGTGAACCCATTTCACTAACAGTGCCCTCTGAAAAATTTCATGTCATTTCACATGTGAAAAACTTATGGAATTGGAACAACTTCACATGTGAATTTTTCATTACACATAAATGTGGGAAAACGGAATTTCACAATTTCCTGACTCAAATGTGAAATGACATGGTTCAAAATTTAATATGTGAATTTTCAGCACACAAAACATCTAGTTCATGTATGAAATGGAGGCTTAGCCCCCCCTTCGGATTTTACATCAATTGACATGTGATTGATCAATGATAAGGTTATTGACGTACTCGCTGGGCTAAATACCGGTCAACGCCTCACTATTTCTGCTACGAAAAGGCACCCACGATGTACCAGTGAAAATAAACCAAATCCAACATCGAATTCCGAAAACTTAACAAGAAATCACTTTTGAATTTTGAATTCAGTTGCCATGATGAATGTGCACAAACCTCTCCAGGCCTGTTTGTCAATTTCGGTCATCTAACTAGGATTCTGATTTATATGATATTGAACAATGTTATTATGAATTCGATCTCGACTTAGCTATCTGTGTAACTTATCTAGTTTCAGTTTTAAGTTAAAAACATATGAATGATAGCATTTAAAGTTTCAGATTTGTTGCCTAAAACCTTTAACCAAAGTGTGTTTAAAAAGGTCCCTCTTGTCCAAGGGACAAACCCAACAAATGGGATCCTTCAAATCCAGCTCCTTCAAGTTACAAAATCGCCTTATTTACACAGAACTTCTATAACAATTAACAATCTTCAGGTCAGACACATGCACCTTCAGTTTTGGCCCAACTGGAAATAACATCACTCTACGCTTGTAAAATGGCATGTGAAATTTTTATAAGGGCATGCCCTGTGAGTGCACAAATTTATCACCACGCAGAATGCCCTACATAGAATGGCCACCACACAGTTTCTTGAACAGTGGAAAATGTAAATTTGAGACCCAAAAATATGTGCGGAAGAACTGAACGTCGCACACTGGAAAAACATTCCGTAATTAAAAAACAAACATAATATAAGAACTCTCATTCGTCCTCAAACCTGAGTAAGGCGCCCCAGTTTGGAGCTGTACATCGCTCCTGCTTTCTAACAGCAAAGAATTGTCTTTTCTGCCTAAGATATGTTTCTACTAAGGGCACTTGCAATCTGGCTTTCGATTTAAACTTTGAAGTCAAGACTATCCCGTCGATTCTTAAAGCGTTTAACCAAAAAATACTTTCAATAGAATTCTGGACTTATTGCGGTCGCATTTGAAGGGAAAGCAATTTTAAACAGCTTTAACCCCATGGCTAGAAATGCCATACATGCAAGCAGAGTAAGCTAGCACAGAAATGTAACGTAACGAAAGAAATTATTTAGATTATTGTGCTCGATAAGGCAACTGGACAACTTACGTTTTCGCTGCAATTGTAGATCCTCAGAGTTGATATTGGTAAGGAGTAAACTGTACAATGATGCAATATATGCTCTTGAACTGTAATAACATTTGACGTACTTTGTTGGGAAGACCCAAAATAAGACAACAGAGACAAAGAGCGAAGCTCGCTAGCTTGTAAACTGACTCTATCAGAATAAACAAAAAAATAGAAAATTAAGACAAGGCTAAAATGAAAAATACAATTGGTATCTACTTTTTGGTGATTTTGATGGTTTTTTTGGAGATAAAATGGAGTGTAGTTTTCGCGTGGATAGTAATAAATAAATTTAGATCGAGTCATGGTTAATTACACGTATAAGTACGATCTTTTTCAAAGCCTGGTTTTCATTTGGTCGCAACGGTCACATCGATATTGCAGCAGTCGCTGGAAAGACAGGTCGGAGCAACCAACTGGAAACACTAAATAAATTTGACTGCGACAGTCAGCAACCGCTAAAGACTGTTCACGACAGTGTCGTAGAGATACAATTGGGTTCTATCTCGGTGACCGTAAAAAGAGGGTAAAGACATGTGGCGACAAGTGCTTACTTGCAACTTATTGCGACCCAGATTGATCCCGCATTGCTTTTCGGCCGTATTTATGTCATTGCAGAATAGCGGAAGTATGGATGAAGTGGTTTGTATGGAAGCTTGTAGTTACAATCAAAATGAAATCCTGATTCAAATACTACAGTACGATTGCCTATAAAACGAGTTTAGCAGGGATTTTAAACAAAAGTACAAGAAGATCAACTATTGGAAAAAGAGTAAGAAGCTGAAAGCTTCAAGCTACTCACCACTGCTTACCGATATAACTGGACTGGGGTCCCCAACCCTATTGCGCTTAAAAGGGTCATCTAAGTAATGGCTTCAACAAGAAAAGCATTTTGAAAAGAAAGCTACTTACGCACGTTAAGAAAAGTCAAGATTGATACTCCAGAGATACAAGCTTGCTTTTAGTTTCTCAAACTCATTAATAATTCACGAGTATATCATTCAATCAGACGCGCTGAATAGCACCACGTGAGCGAACTTGAAATACCACGGAAGTACTGGGCAGAGAATTTGAACTGTTTTTTTCCAGTCCTTGGACTGGAAATGATAGTTCAAGTTCTTGGACACAATCGGTTTATTCATCCATACACTCACTATTAATACACTAATTCATTGTGCCAATACACTAGTTGATTCTGAGAAATCATTCAAAGGCCTCCAATTCGGACTAGACTGGATTTTCTCAAACTCGTCAATAATCCATACAGCAACAACAAAAGAAATACAAAATTAATCAGTATTTAGAAATCGGTGGAAGATTACAGCTGAATTTTTCCAACTTTCGGCTGGATTTTCGTTTAGAATACTGGTTCGTTTGAGAAGAAATTTCAAACACTCGCTTAGTCTTCTTATGATTTCTAGATACCTCGAAACTCGTTAAAAAGCTCGGCTATCGCGTCGTTTTTCAACTTGTTTCTCGGTATCTAGAAATCGGAAGAACAACACCAACTCGTGTTTGAAACATTACTTCAAGTACTCGAAATTCATTCCAATCCTCGGCTTCGCCTCGTACTAGAACGAATTCCCCGGACTTGAAAACCCGGTCTAGTCCTCATTGTTGGCTTTTAAAAATTGCTTAAAAACTTACGAGATGTATTTAAAAAAATTCGTTGGTCCCTGATTTCAGTATTGCCGGAACGTTTAATTAAAAATATTCATCGATATAAACAACAAGTCTGAGAATATCGTTCTGGAACAAACTTGTCCGTTTATAAACATGCATTATTAAATTACAAGTAATCGCGTCTCCACAATTAACAAAGAGTTCAATTCTGAATTTGCTGAGGCTATTAGTTTTGTGATCCTTTTCACCATCAAAACCGTAATCGATTTATGTATGTCAGCATGACGACAATTAAAGTTGTTTAAAGCATTAACCACGACGTATTTTGTTTATTATACCAGTACTGAAATTTTAAAGTAATTTTTTTAGGAAACATCAAATCCAGCTGACCGAATAATACTTCCATTGTCATTACACTTCGACACGGAATCTCTGGCATAATTGTACACTGTTTGCAGGAGCACAACTTGGATAAAATCACTAGAGAATGTAAGAAATTTTGAAAAACAAAATTTCTTTCACACCCCAGTACCACTATCAAAACCCCTAATATGCGTAGGCAGCAGGTCCAGAGAAAAGAAATAGGCGGGAATTCGATTGTGTTGAATTCTTTCACTGCGAAGAGCTCGCTTTTGGTGAGTACAATCGTCTGGCGTTGGTCAGAGTAATATGATAGAAGTCTTAGGTCGCCGGGAAAGTGTTAACTAATGCCCAACTGATGAACACATTTTCCTGAACACAAGAAAATTATGGAAAGTATGTGCAGAGCCATCCATACGCAATTTGACTTAAGCATCCTAAAACAACGAATTTATCCCTTCATGATTTTCATCGACAATTGCATTTTCCGCCACTGTTCATGGCTCTATCTTAAATATAAGATTCTAAAAAAAAAAAGCCATTTCATTTTTAAAACTCATTTCATGATACTGAATGTAAATGCCAAACATTTGTTGAATATATTTAATACATCACCGGCATTACCACAAATGCAGAACACGTGGTCAAGGTCTCGGCAATGCCCTGTGAAGCTCATTTGGTAGAGCGTTGCACTAGATTCGTGGGGCAGCTAATTTGATTCCCGAATGGAAGCCTAAGAGCTGCATTTTTCACAACTAGTATCGCTTGACTCTTAGAATGTTAGATTTTTATATCGAAGAATTTCCTTTATGAAATATAAACTCGGTAATGTCCATACCTCACTTTGAAAATCAACGATGAGCATTTTTGATGGGTTCTTGAAAAATAGTTATTAACATTGGGATCCGATTAAGCTTCTTTCATATTACTTTAGACTTTATTTACCTACGGCAAACCAATGTTGTAGCTCAACAAATTTATTTCCTTGAATTTTAATGTCCTGATACGCATAAAACCTTTGGAGTTAACATGACAAAAGCTAAATAGCATATGGTTACAACTGGACAATTCTAACAGGTAATGCAAAAGGTCAATGCACAAAAACAGCTAAAAGTCTTAGCAGGTGTGGGAAATTGTTACCCGGGAAGCTAGCAAAAATTACGTGCTCTCGGCCAATACAATAATTGATAAATATACCGAAAATATACTTTATACGCCCTCCTCCCACTTATACACCGTTGGCACTAACCATTTGAGGAAACCACGAAATATCTGTGTTAAATTTTAGAACACAAAACTAAAACTTTTAGTGGCACTCGTTGTTTAGTACACTTAAGTAAACTTTTGTCATGATGGGAGCAGAAATTGTGCCTCCCCCCAGAAAGTGCTTCTTCCCTCAATCCCTACGCCTCAGCTTTTGACACTTGCACATGCATGTGGCTCTCGACAGCAGTGTACTTCCTTTCTTTCAGTTCTTGTCTTAATAATTCATCAATTTTTTTTCATCTTATCCCTCTAGCCTTGTTCTTTGAGATATTATACAGTTATTGAGGATTTTTTATTGAGTGCTGAAAAGAATGCTTGGTGAAGACATTTCTGGAGCAGAGAAACCTATAGCCGATCAGAGCAATCATAAACATTTTTCACCAGGGAAAAAAAAATTTGTATCACAAATCAAACTGCTGAGACGATAAAAGTGCTAATATAATAACTTCAGTTATTTCAAGCAGAAAAGAGGGGGATTTACGTTTTCAATAGCTGGTTTACAGTGTCGAAGTCTAAGACGAATCTGTTGCCCTGAACACGTAAAAAAGAACTAAAACGACAAAACGCAAAATAACTAGAAGAACCTCAGAATTCAAATACATAATACTAACGTACTTACCCTTTACCCTCTGTAGCACATTTAAATCCCTTCATTTGGTATATTTGGGAGGAACATTTCGGACTCGTTTCAAGTGTTTCTCTGAACAAATTCGTAATAAAAAAGTTTCTTTTTAATCAGTTTGTACTATTTACAATATGAGCGGCGGTGTTGTATCGGAAATGCAAGGACGAGCCGAGGCGAGTGAGTGTACGTCCGATACAACACCAACGTAAATATATTATCATCGTTTTAGTTAAAAACAGCGAAGATTCCAAAGATCTTAGTCGAAAAAATAGCGCGAGAAGTTCATGTAAATCAGTGGTTGTATTACTTGATACTAAACGTGTGGTCGTATTATATTTACAACAATTGTTTAAACTTTAAATTTTTATCTTTTCTGGTTGAATTATTAATGGCTATTATATAGCAAAACATTATATCTCTTCCAGGATAAATGCGATTAAAAGAAAAGTGTTTGAGGAGGCTGCTTATTGTTTAAAGTTCTACGCACACCATGATGTAGTCGTTTCTGGTTTAATTAGGTGTAAACCATAGTTTACTGACGTGTTTTCTGTCTCTTTTCCCCAATAACCTATTTTCAGTAACTTGTCGTTTGTTTTTACCACAGTAGATGTTTGAATGGATGATTGAAACAAGCATAAAATTTTACATTTTTCGATTCAATTTCTATAGAACACAGGTTTCTTTCGGTAGCTTAAAGAACATGCTTCTTCATATTTGATTTAAAGCGCTAGGTTTGACTCAAGAGTTTTGCAGGTCAAAGTTTGGATGTATAAATAATATAAACGCAAACTCAAACGCAAGCCTGTCAACCATAAAATAACTCCTCTGCTATCTTTCAAGCAGTAAAAAACAATAGTAATCATCACAATAATAATAATTATTTAGCTATTATTATTACTATAATTTTCATCATCATTATTATTACAATGACAATGATAATGACCGTGAAAATGATCATGATGATCATAATGATAACTTGTCATAACAATCGCAGTACAAATAATAAAACTATATACAAGGCTAAAATATATTTAAAACTAAAAAGAACCAAACGTTTTTGACATTAAGTCATCTTCACGATTAAGAACTCTGAAGATGACTTAATGTTTAAAATGTTTAGTTCTTTTTGGTTTTAAAAATATAATGATAACTATTATTAAAAATCTCACCCCGCAGTGAATCGCCTTATAAGTAGGAGTTATAACGAAATATTACAACACAGCAACAATTTTAATACCTTGGAACTGTGTCAGTTTACCACTTAAAATATAAATTACGACTTTTAATTACTATCAATCAAATATTCGATTTGTGTGGATAGTCAATGACAAAAGAAAGTCTACTGAAATCGACCTTACTGAACATTGATAAAGTGAAAGGATACTACTTCTAACCAAATGCCTCCAGTGCGTATTTAACATCGTCTGAGGTGTGAAAACTGGACAACTGCGAGGTAATTTTCGATCACGTCGATGCGAGCAAAGCATCCATACGCGACATGTACGAGTATACTATACACAAAGCCCTCCACTCTAATTATGTGCTTGACTCTATCGACTTACCAAGAGGGCTACTATGATATACGAGACAAGAGTACTTCAAGATAGGTGGTACTATTTTGACTTATTGTGACTTATTTGAAGGTATTTTTGAGGCTCAGAATTTTGATGCATCAACAACAGATTGCGTTGGTTTAGCAAGCGACAGAGAGTTCAATGAACCGTTAGAATATCGAAAGCCGGAACACAGACGAAAAATATCGCTCGTGACTGACGAACAACTGGAGAATATTAAAGAAAGCAGAATTCCGAAGAATACGAAAAGTAACAATAATTGGGCTGTTGGTGTTTGGGACGACTGGGCGAGGGAAATAAACGCTAGAATAAAAGAATTAGGCGTTAATGATATACTTGTCAACCCCAACATTGTAAAAACGACTGATGAGGTACTGAGATATTGGTTTGGCAGGTTCGTCGTTGAGGTTCGCAAGAAAGATGATAAAGGAGAACAGTATCTACCGGCAACGCTTTATCAGATATGTTGTGGGCTACTACGATTCTTGCGAAATAATAACCGTCTAGCCCTCAACATGTTCGAAGATCCGACGTTTAAGCATTTCCAAGACACGTCAAATGCCGAAATGAAACACCTTACTGGACAAGGTGTTGGCGCAAATATTCGGCAAGCGGCAGCATTTTCAGAAGATCAAGAACATCTTTTGTGGAATTTAAATATTCTCGGGGCCTATTCACCAAGGACGTTGCTCAACACGATGGTTTTCTTAATTGGAAAGAATTTCTCAACCAAAAGCGGAAAAGAACATCGCCGTTTGAAGTTCAGTCAACTTACACTGGAGCCTCCATGTGGAGATGAGCCTGAGAAACTTATATACACGTCTTTCGGAGAAAAGAATAACTTGGGCGGGCTTAGACATCGGGCGTTCAAACGAAAACGTATCGAGCATTACGCAAACAAAGCATGTCCTCAACGTTGCATGGTCTATTTATACAAGAAATATTTGGAAAATGCTCACGCGAAGCTATGACCAAGAATGTATTTTACTTTGCCCCTTAGCAAAAATATAGTAATTCTGACGAAGGTATGTTAATGTTTATTGAGTATAAAAATTTTTTCATGATCTCTATCAAAATTAATACGCAGATATTTCTTTCTCCATTTAGTCTGGTTCAAGTCAGTCAGTCGGCCATAATACGTTGGGTGATACGTTCACGAATGTGTGCCGGGCCGGAGGCTGGAATTCAAGGGTATTATACGAATCACAGCTTGAGGGCAACAACTGATACTCGTGGCCTTGAAAAAGGAATTCCTGACACGTTTATCATGGAAAGAACTGGGTACAGAGATATAAAATCCTTGCAACAATATCAGAGACCAACTGTTCAAAGGAAGATTGAGATATCGAAAGCGTTTGATTTACCGTTAGATGATAAGGTCAATTCGTATTGCGGAGAAGCGTCAGTAAGAGAGAAACAGACTGTGTTGAGACAGGAGGCGAAATAGAAAAAAAGTTTAGAATTATAGATTTACAAGTAGTGAAAAGTAGGGCGTGCAATTTAGTAATTGTACCTTTTATGTTGGGAATGACTTTATGGCTTAGATTCATTTTGACATTGTTTTATGGTTCTATGAATTGTTTGGTTTTTGATTGTCTGAGTGAAATGCTGTGAACTATAATATTACGGATAGTACAGCACGACGTAATTTTAGTATGTGTCAATAGACACCATATTTGGCGTAGAATTCCTTATTACACATTCTAGGGTTGTATGTAGATACATCCGTCCTGGCACGGTTTTATCTACAATACAACCCTGCTAGGAATGATGTATCTATATACAACCCTTGAATACTAATTCAATTTAATTCATCAATCCCCCTTTTCCCGGCTGAATATCAAATCCCTCCCCGGGCTTGAAGAAAGTTCGGCCTTTAACAAGTATTTGTTAAATAAAGCTCTACAAATAACAAAGAAAACCGCGTCGATCATGTAATAAATAATATTATCTGCAGATATAGCTGTCAATATTACAGGTTAGTTTTATTGTAAACTCATTGAGCAACTATACCTTTCTTCATTAAATGGATAGTTCCAACCAGTTTCCTTCATTAAAAATTCTGGAGTCAGTTCTGGAAGGTTTTTCGTTGGCTGAGTTTGACAATTAATCTGTATGATATGAGTTGGTTGAACAATTCGAATAATATCTAGCAAAATACGGACACCCATTCCTATAATATAAAGTAAAAAAAAGATAAGAAGTAAAACCTTCCTTGTACAACGGAGCAATCATTACAATTTGTCATTTGATTTTTGAGTAAAAAGTCATTTAACACTAGCACGATCGTAGGTATATCAGAAATACTTTACTTTTTCACCAGGATGGATATCCATAGAGAACTGAAACAGCGACGAAAAGGTAGATTTGGCCACGGTAACAGGATGTTTAATTCTACTTCCTTCAAATTTAATGTACATGTCTTTTTGAACGTGTAAGTAAAACGTGTATTAGTTCACTTGGTCAGTGTCGTGCGAGCAATCAGCAAACGAACAAAGTAGAAAGTTCCTCTATATTGGTACGAAATTCTTTTAAACAAAAGTTTAAGAAAAGATTATTGGCCATGACCGTGAACGAAACTCCTGTATGTACCCTCGTATCTTTACGAATAGAACCCCTTTTAATACAACGGTATTTCTTGAATACTTAGGTTGAAACGTATCGCCTTTCTGTTCGGGGAAACTGCAGTAAAACGCAGTTTTATAGGCTGGAAAGGATGCATGTAAGAGCTCTACGTATAATATGCAGCCGAGAGTGGTACACGCCAAGCCACGAAGCAGTACGTAAAGCTGGTAGGAAGACATTCACCATTATTAGTGAATGTAGGAAATTATATCTATTCCACAAAATCACAAACAGTGTGGTTCCAGACCAACTTTGTAACGACATAATTGTGGATTAACAGAGCAACCTCAGAAGACAAAGAATGACAAATACCAAGACCAGATACTCATTTTTTACACAAATCAATGTTGTTCAGGGAAGCTACTACGTGGAATAAATTACCAATCAAAGTTAAAGTTGAAAAAGATACAACGTATTTCAAAAATTGGCGAGACAAAAAGTCGCCGAAACCCCAGAGTTTTGATTCAAATTCAAGTAACCAAGAGATTGACTATATTTGATTTTAAACATTTCCAATTTTTCCAAATTAGTAATGGTATAACATTGTATGAAATCATAATTTTACGTACATGATCTTTATTTATTCCACTGTAGTTTTATAACTTAATCTTTATAGTAATTTAGTAATTATTTTTTGTAGATACGCTACTCTTGGGTATCGCGTAAAACAAATGCTTATGATGATGGTGATGATTTCTTTTCAGTTTCGTCTTGGTTACTCACGACGTACTATTTTCGTAAAAGTGCTTATTTTTTATTAGTTTCATCAACCATAAACTTTGTGGGTGATTTTTTCAGCTGTAACAGTATCTGTACGAATCACTTAAACCTAAAAATTGAGAAGAACAATCGTGCAAGAGTAATCCTACCTTTAACCCAACCATGTGTGTTCACAACCAATTGCATCCCACGGTAGTGTTCCTTGTAATGTTGATGCAACATATGTATAAGCCGAATGTAAGTGCTTGGACGATCCTTCGGTGAGACATCACCAAAGAAGTAGGCTCTAAGCAAAATGAATTCCAGTTAAGACATGGTTTCTGCATTAGTAAACTCGCTTGCGTTATGAATGGATGCAGTATGGCGAAGGAGCTCGAAGGAAGTGCAAGAGTTCTCTTTCTAGCTTCCTGTGTGTTTTCGTAACTTCCCAAATTCATCCATAGCTCGACTGAGCACAAAAAAATCCATCAACTAATTCAAATAATGCAGTAGAGGCTAAAAAGTAACAGCAAACAAGTTCTAACTTGTTTAATAAAAACATCTTCTTCCTAACAAATTTGCCATTAGAGTGTTTCTGATTGGTTGTTTGACATTCTCATGCTACCATCCTAATATTCAACAATCCGTTAGAAGTTTCGTTACATTAATCTACGTTATAAGTATTTCTACCCATTCGCTTATCGCTCCATTATTTAAACTTGGATGTTAGAACAAGAAAGGAAAGTTTTCGTACCGACGACGGGTATGAGAATTTTAGAAACGAAAAGCTGTTCTTTCGTTCCATATACTTTATCTACGTGAACCTACCGGATACCCACCGTTTTTTGGTTCTGTAGATTTTATTGGGAGAACCAGTTAGCAGCTTCACCTGACTGTGAAAGTGAGTGCTTGCATTTGAAAACGAAAACAGTTTTTTGTGTCTGAATATTACAATCATCAAAAAATTCTAGAATCCGTTTCCAGCCGATAATTTAAGAAAATAAAGTAGAAAACATACTCCGAGTATCAGTTCCATCTTGAACTCAAAATTTGAGAAAAGCAAGTGGACACAGTGTTCAATAGTAATATTTCGAATTTATTATGATGAATTTGTAATAAATTCGAAATATTACTATTGAACACTGTGTCAACTTGCTTTTCTCAAATTTTGAGTTCAAGATGGAACTGATACTCGGAGTATGTTTTCTACTTTATTTTCAAAAAATTCTGCTAACATTTTGTTACACTCTGAAAATGTTCATCCATTCTTATCGAAACACGTTGTCCTTACTTGCACATAATACCTAAACACGATAACGTCCAGAAGAAACTCCAAGTTTTTTTGTTATTTCAGGAGATGATGTAATCCGAGAACGACAACTGTTCTTCGGTTTTGCGATTCCTTCGTAGTAGAACAGAATTAACTCAAACTACGACAGTCGAATCGAAAAACTTCGTTGGGGGATTCAGGGGCATTCGAACTCGCATCTTCGGATTACTAGACGGCTATTTTATCTAAAGAAATATAGAGTCAATTGTATGCTTGTTTAAATCATTTAAAAGCGTACGAGGGATTCTCGTAACCACTTAACGCTTATTCATGACGAAGTACAGTGTTTCGATTCTATTTCAGAATCGCCCTGAGGGGATGGGCTCGCACATACCGAAAATGAGGTCTGTCACGCCAACGCTGCCACGGGGTGGGGTTCATGTGCGGAAGATACAAGTCCCAAGCGTCCAATGAGAACGAGCCTTGATTAACAGAATATTTAACAATTAACGCACACTGTAAAGGTCAACTCAAAAACTGTGTTGGCTTGAAGATACCAACGCCTAACACAAATTCGCACGCAAGTTCAATTTCCACTGACATTTGCACAATATTTCGAGGTAATTTTTGTACTATAGGTTAGTAATAAAATTGTTTTGTCATGAAAAATTTGACCGTAAAAACTCGTCTCCGTCAAATCTGAAAAAATCATTTTAAATTTAAAATTGGCAAAATTTTACGACATTTTTATTTCCTATAATAAACTGCTCACTAAGACTACCCACATTTACATCAAAAGCAGGATGTTAGCAAAAAATAATAGGACGTTGGCCAAATTTTAGGGTAAGTTCTTCCCCGTCCCTCAAAATATTTTTACTCGCTCGGGAAATCTCAAAGTCTCGATTCTTAAAAAAATATGTACCAAGAGTAACACAAGAATCAGACACTTTGTTGTCATTGACATTTGTGTATGCAGAAAAAAACACTCAGTACAACGACTTCTAAATATGTGTATAGCCTACTTTCTTTAACTAACTGGAATACAAATATATGTATAAATATACATACTCATCTACATATAGATGTACATATACATGATGGTGTACAAAGTACTGAAATCAAATGTAGAAATGTTCTTGGCTTTCTTTCTGTTAATCTTATTAAGTTTTGGAATTACAGGGTCCGAATGTTGAACTACCCAAAACTTCGTACACCGTTCCATTTGACTTCCATTTGCCTTTGTATCAATTTAAACACTCTAGATACTACTTTGCTTAAAGGTTTTATACTACATTTTCTGGATGCAATTATAAACCTCGCTCCTGTAGGAGTTTTTTTGCATTTTAGGAATCCAGTACATTAAAGGCAGGTATTTTTCATTTTCACTTAATTTAAAACCAAAATTCTTGCAAGTTTTCATATTGTTTTCAAGTATATCTTTAATATCTTTGTTTGCCAAACAGTGTGTATCCGAATTACCACCAGGGATTCCTATTTCCAAA
The DNA here is from genome assembly GCA_030142905.1 of Heliopora coerulea. Taxonomy (NCBI): domain Eukaryota; kingdom Metazoa; phylum Cnidaria; class Anthozoa; order Scleralcyonacea; family Helioporidae; genus Heliopora; species Heliopora coerulea. The sequence continues at coordinate 275,065 of JASJOG010000065.1, forward strand.
AGAGTTCGGTGCACATAATAGGTTTTGCAGACAAATGCCACATTGTTACTACCTTTATCAATTGGCACAATGACATATTTTTGGTGTAAACTGAAAACGTATGACTGAACGTAAGGATCTTCCGAAATCGGTTTTGTTCGTCTAGGTTTTTTATGAATCTTAAGAACATTTATTTTGTTAGAAACTTTTCGAAATACCTTAGTTTTCAAGTCATTGAAAATAGATTTATCTAACTTGTATATGGAAGATAATTTTTCAATAAAACATTCAATTGCATCTTCAATCGCTTTTTTACATTTATCATGACGAATAGTTGCGTTAGGTCGAAAGCTGGGCTCTTTGGTGAAAAGTTTTCTTAGTTTTTGGTTTTCCATAATTCTAAGATCACTTGTCATAATGTGGCCATGGTGAGGATTACAGAATTGAGAATTTTCGCATCCACACGAATTGATATGAAAGCTAAAATTTTAATCTATAAAGATGAATTCGACAGTTTTTTTTATAATTATAAATTTTGTTTCGAATAGGTGCACATACTGTAACTTGTATGTGACACATGGAAGGTTTTCTGAGTTTTATATGGTTTCTGGTAAACATGAAATAATTTCTGAGTTTTTAAATATTTTAGATAAGTTTATCGTCCACGCCCTTGTTGGTGAAAAAAACAGCACAGACATTTTTTGGGGCAACTTTAGGTCGTTTTTTTGGCAGAACCTTATAAAGCTTAGTGTCAATTATGTCAAGAGTGTTTGGGTAACACTGTTCTTTACTTTTATAATTTGTCAAACTTTCATGGTAATTAATAATTTTATTAGCAATATTTTTCAGCACTTTCTTTTTAGTTTCATCTAAAAACAACCGGATTTTGTAAAAAGAATTTTTGTGTCTGTTTCAATAAGGTAACCTAGTTTTGAGAAAAACTGCTTTGAGGTAACAGTACTGTATCAGCAATTTCTGTTGTTTCTTGACCTAACTATAGTTCTCACAGTACGTGATAATGGTGGAAAGATTTTACCAATTGGTTCATCATCTGACAAATGACTATTTATTTCCTTAGCTCTTTCATTTGATCCGTATGGAAAAATAGTTCTTAGATTTTTCATCCAAACATCTTCTGCTGTCAATCGTTTATCTCGCATGGACGGATCAGTTTTACCACTTTGATTATACCCTGTACTTGGAAACTTTTCAATTATTTGGATGGAAACGCATTTTTTGCAAGAGGAAGAAAACTGTTGAATGAAATTTATATCTATCTATCTATCTATCTATCTATCTATCTATCTATCTATCTATCTATCTATCTATCTATCTATCTATCTATCTATCTATCTATCTATCTATATATATATGTATGTATGTATATAACCAATACAAAATACGCATAATTGGCAGAAAGAGAGTGCTCGAATACCGAGACGACGGTCTAATTGCCTTTAACTACGAATCACCCAGATTAGCAGATAAAGCGAGGAAAGAACTTTGCAAGATTTTCAGCAACTTCGGTTTTAAAATTACCGTACAAACCAACATGAAAATTGTTAACTTCCTTGACATCACCTTAAATCTGAACGACGGAACATACCAACCCTACCGCAAACCTAATGACGATCCTATGTTCTTCAACAACAAATCCAATCACCCACTTTCTATCCTCAAACAATTACCCACTTCAATCAATAACAGAATTTCCAAACTATCCTGTAACCCAGAAACCTTCAACGCCGCAGCCCCAATCTGCGAAGAAGCCTTACGAAACAGCAACTTCGACAAACACCTTTCCTATTCGCCACAAGCCGACAATCACGACAACCAACCACGTAGCCAAAAGCGTAACAGAAGTCGCAACGTTATCTGGTACAACCCACCCTTCAGTAGAAACGTTACCACCAACATCGGACGTCTTTTCCTTAACCTAATCGATAAGCATTTCCCTCAATCCAACAAACTCCACAAAATCTTCAACCGAAACACCCTCAAAGTAAGCTACAGCTCTATGGACAACGTAAAACCCCTCATCAACAAACATAACCACCGAATCTTCAAACAGAAAACAAACCAAGCCAAACCCAAAGAAACCGACTGCAGTTGTAATTGCCGGAAAAAGAACGAATGCCCAATCCCAGGTAAACTCATGACTAACAACGTGATCTACAAAGCTGAAGTGACAACCACAGACAATCAGAACACAAAGCAATACATTGGAATGACGTCCAACGCATTCAAAAATCAGTTCAGAAACCACCAGAAATACTTCCGCGACAAGAAACACCAAAGAAAAAAAGAAAAAAAGAAAGAATTTGAAGTTAAATGGTCAATTTTGACGCGCGCTGCTGTTTACCACAATGGAGCAAGAAGATGCAATCTCTGCCCAGAAGAAAAAATTTCAAATATTGAAAGCTGACAAGAGGATTTTCTTAAACAAAAGATCAGAATTATTTTCGAAGTGCCGCCACCAAACCCAATGCTGTATAAAACACATCAACCGGAAGGACAAAACCTGTCATCCACTAATTTTTATGGAGATAAAAGAAGAGTTAAGAGGATTATATTTCAGTTACCTGACGATTGCCTTGTGCATAAAACTCTGAGTAGTAACGAACTTATTTTGAGGAAACATTCATTCATTTATATATGTATGTATGTATGTATGTATATACACACACACACACATATATATATATATATACATAGATATATATATATATTTATATATATATTTATATATATATATATATATATATATATATAAATATATATATATATATATATATATATACACATATATACATATATACATATATACATATATACATATATATATATATATATATAAACCAAAGTGAGACTTTATTAAAAATCGTACGAAGAGAGTGCTCAATACCAGAGTAGATCGAATTACAATAGCAAGACAAGGTAAACTTGGGTTACTTATAAATAAATTTAAATAAATAAATAAATACTAAATAATAAATTTACTAAATTTAGTAAATCTTTATGAAGTAACCCAAGTTTAACTTGTTTGGCTATTGTACATATATATATATATATATATATATATATACATATATATATACATACAACAAAATGTAACCGGAAAGCTACACAAGTGACTTGAATAAATAGAGCGCTCGATACCGCTACAGATAGAGCGAAAATGACACAATTGTGTATATATATATATATATATATGATGAAAAGTTTGTTCTCAAGCTTTTATCTCAGAAAACTTCTGAGCTAAGCTTGAGAACAAACTTTTCATCATACATATATCCAAGCTTACAAACATCTACACTTAGTAAGATGAAATTTACTTACATTTATATATATACATATATATATATATATATAGTTTGAAGGAGGTATTGGAAAAACATAAAGATCGAGTTAATTTTATAGAAAAACACATTCCAGATCAGGATTTGCTAGATTTGGCCAGGTTAATCATAGAGAATAATTATTTTGAATTTGATGGTAAAGTATACAAGTAAAAGTTAGGAACTGCTATTGGTACTAAGTTTGCACCTTAATTTGCAAATATATTTATGTCGCAAATGGAGGTTAAAATGATAGGAGAATGCGATCTGGGTCCTTGGTTTTGGTGGAGGTATTTAGACGATATATTCTTTATTTGGCTGCATGGGAAGGAAAGGTTGTTCGAATTTTTTGAATTTGTTAACAACTACCATGATACCATCACGTACACCTGGGAATGGTCGGAAAGAGAATTATCATATTTAGATGTTTTGGTTATGCTTAAGAATAATCGAATTTCTACAGATGTGTATTCGAAGCAGACGGATACCCATCAATATTTAGATAGCAGGTCGTGTCATCCGACACACGTAAAGAGAGGTATACATTATGGTCAGGTATTACGGATGAGACGAATTTGTGACTCAGATGAAGTGTTTAAGGAAAGGCTTAACGAACGTGAGGGAAATCTAGTTAAGAGAAGTTTTAAGAAGAATCTTATTGAAGAACAGTTTTTTAAAGCCAAACCGAAAAGAAGGGAAGATCTGATTTTTCAGAACACTAGAAGTAAGACAAAAGAAAATTCTGAGAGAATCCCATTAGTGGTTAACTTTCACCCAATGCTATCAGGGATTGGGAAAGTGGTTAATTCGCTTTAGCCAATTTTACATGCGTCCGATAACATGAAGAGGGTTTTTGGGGAAAAGCCGATAGTTTCTTTTAGAAGACCTAGAAGCCTTAAAGATGAGTTGGTTAGGGCAAAGTTGAAGGATGAAAGAGTTATTAGTGTAGGGATGAAGAAATGTGGTAAATCACGTTATAAAGTTTGTTATTTTGTGGAGGAGGGTAGAGATTTCGAAGGACATGGGAATAAATTTAAAATTAATTATTCGTTTGATTGTGATTCTGAAGGCGCGGTTTACTTCATTTCATGTACAAAATGTAGAAAGAATTATGTTGGAAGTACCATTACATCGTTTAGGAAAAGGTTTAATAATCACAAAAGTAGTCTGGTTAAGATATGGGAAGGAACAAAGGGGCATATCAGGTGAGCATTTGTATGCACATTTTTATGAAGAGGGGCATGAAGGCATTGAAAATATGACTGTAAAGATAATTGATAAAACGAATATTAATGAACCAGCTATTAGGGAGGGATTTTGGGCATACGAATTGAACTCGTTTGTCCCAAATGCTTTGAACATTAGAGATTTTTTGTAATATATTTGAATTTTCAGTGGTATTTTTATGTATAAATACAGGACTTGCATCGCTAGTAAAATGTATTCTTGATAAAGGGGCTTGCCCCGAAACGTTGAATAAAGTTTTTTAAAAAGTTTATCTTGATGAGTTTATATATATATATATAAATCGCTCTATGGCCTCTTGGTTCATATTGAGCGCTCTACAGGATGAGTCATGCCGCCAGTGCATTTGCGCACGCTCACTAGTCTCCAGTTAAAGCGCTCTGGCATGGCTTAGATGTACCACAAGCGTGGGACATTTGAGTTGCCTATATAATGTAGGCTACTCCATCAGCACTACATTGATGAGGCCCAATAGGCCGAAACGGTTCCGTCTGTAGTTATATATATATATTGTGTGTGCGTGCGTGCGTGTCTATGCATGTGTGTGGGTATATATATGTGTTTTATATGTATATCTAGCAAGAGAGGGGCCAGGCGGAAATAGCAGTTTTAGGATAAAAATGAGTGCCCAGCACAAAACGCGGAATAAAGCCATGACAAGGATAAAAATGAAGTTTTATTAAGTGCACTAACGTTTCGTCACACCACGCAACATTATCAGAGTGGAGTCAATGGCAGTCACTCTCTTCAAATCCGCACACAAATTCTTAGTCTTTGTTTGTCCGTCTTTCCCCACGTCAATATTCGTTTCGTCTTTCGTCCAACCAAGCGTCTGTTCCACTTTTTCTCCTTTAAGGACAGAATTCCCAAAGGTCTGAGGTTTCTTGTTGTCTACTCTTACGTGTCAATGCTGTCCCGCATTGTATGTGGGCCAAACGACCCGCCATTTACACACACGAGTCTCAGATCATTTGGGAATCTCTGCCCTTACTGGCAAAAACGTCTTAATCCTTCACCGTCTAGCGTTCTGTCACATCTTACCGAAACTGGCCACTCTGCATCTCTTGACGATTTCAAAATTCTTTCTTCTTGCAATTCAACCCCTGAACTTTTGATAAGAGAAAGCCTCTTAATCTCAAAACTTAAACCATCTTTAAATGGCAATCTTAGCTCTGTTCCTCTTTCCTTATTTTAGTATTTTTAGCACTGTTATTTCGTATTTCCGACTTATAACTTCCTGTAATATAATACCTCTAGCTATCTATTTATTCAATGTAAACTGTAATTATATCTCCACTCTGATGATGTTGCGTGGTGTGACGAAACGTTAGTGCACTTAATAAAACTTCATTTTTATCCTTGTCATGGCTTTATTCCGCATTTTGCGCTGGGCACTCATTTTTATTCTAAAACTATGTATATCTATATTTATATATGTATGTATACCGCTCTACTTTTTGAAGTATTGAGCTCTCTTTATGCCAAAGCCATCCCGTGTTTTGGTTTATTTTGGTATATATGTATATATATATATATATATATATATATATATAAACCAAAGGTGAGGACCAGAAAGGTTGCAGTGTTGGTTTGAAAATGAAGAGTGCTCAATACCATACCAGTAGAGCGAATAATACATATATATATATATACATATATATAATTATATGTATATATATATATATATATATGTATATATATATATATATATATATATATATATATATATATCAGGGATTATTTTAGTGTGCAGTGATAACCAATTTGTACAGTGATAAATGAGATTTGTGCAGTGATAAATGAGACTATGTGCAGTGATAAAATGTGGTGTTATTCGGCAAATTACCAATAATTTTTCATAAAAAATGTTCAAATGTACAGCAACAATAACGGTTCCTTTTCCCTATTGTTTGCAAAAAGCTAAACACGCAAATAGATCTTACTTTGAAAGCGCTATACTGTGATTAATTCGCTACAGTTTATCTTCGGAATGTCTGGTAAATGTCAACGTAAACTGGTAAAGTATCAACTACGTTATTTTCTTATTGAATACAACTACTTTAACTAAGCTAATAAGCTAAATGAGACTAAAATCCACGATTCAATGTTTTCTGTTTTGTCACAATGTCTGTATCGTCAACCTCGCTTTGATCAGTATCACCACGTTCAAAAACTTTCTGAAACCATGCCTGCTTGTCAGCCTTTGGTGTATCTCTCACGCGCCGTTTTCTTTCGTTAATAAAATGACGAACGGCTGGCCTTGGGTCGAATTTTGCCAAGACTGGCATGTTGATGTTGACATAAAGATTATGGCTTATTGTTTCACGTTGAAGACGATTCCTTGAACTTGTCTTTACGTTGTTGTATGCCGAGACTAATCTTTCACAATCAGCTGAGTGTGGTTTGCATACAAGTATCCGGGCCAGTACCTCTGTTAGCGTTTTGGTCTCGTTGGAATTTGCGCACAGGTTTTGCAGCAAAGCTTTCGGGTTGCTTTTGTTCATATTGCTTTCCTGCACATCCTCGTACTCTTGTGCCAGATATCGCAGATCGAGATCCGGTGCCACTGAAGCATGAACTTCTCTGATATCTTCTTCATTTGCAGTAAATTTTACAAATGAAGAGAAATTTTCTTTTGCGTGATCATCTATGTCGAGCCTTCTTTCCATAAAATTATGCAGTGCCTGTAATACCTCAACCTTTATTGCGGAGAACGCCCTCGTTTCAGAAACATAGAGATTTCTTCGTGTCGTACGTCGTTCCTTCTGCCACAAAAGTGTCCCAAAAAATTTTCCATCTTCCTCATTGTAGGTTTGAGAAAACTTATCTTCCCAACCACCTATGATTGGGCGTTGATGTAATTTGTCGAGTTTTGCAATGAGCTTCTTTGTTTCTGGGACAATATCAACGATTGTTATGTCGTCTCCTTGCAACTTCTTCTGGAACACCTTCAGCAGGAAAAGAACGTCTCCGAGTAAGCACATCAGCATTAAGTTGTCTTTGTTTGACAACAGTCTCCCGAAACCCTTCGCTTGCTCATCTTCTGATCTTTCACAAAACACCATAAGTGCCCTCCAAGAGGTGAGAACGGCATCAATCAATCCTCCTGTAAATTCCGTCCACCTAACTTCGTAATACTTTGGAAAGCGCCGAACATTGAGACCCTGCTCTTTTGCATACTTTTCAAGCTCTGCTGTACGTGCTGCTGACGCATGGAAAAATGAAGAGATAGCAGAAACTATTCGTATCAGGGTATCCACGTCTGAAACTTCCTTACACAGGTCGTAGTACGCTAATGCAGAAGAGTGAACCGCACAAACTGACTTCAACATTGGGAATTCTGCCTCTTCTTTGGCTCTTTCATCATCAATCAATTTCCACAGTCCATTATGTTCACCGACATTTTTGTTTTCCCGTCCAATGTCATATGGTTTGCAATGGTCAACACTTTATTCAAGCCAATTGTATCAGTTGTGCCTTCCTTCAATGCTTCTAAATGACCCTTGGCACCCCTATTTTTAACATGGCCAAGGCCAACGTACCGAAGTAGTTCGTTTCCATTTTTGTTAATAACATTCAACAACATGAACTCGTTGTCCTTTTGAGTACGATCCATCGAAGCATCGCACCGGAAAGAGGCTGCGAGACAATCATCGATTTCTTTTTTAAATCTTGGTAGGTCGGTCTGCACGATAATTTTCAAAAGTTCCTGATGGCTTGTTGGTGTCACGTATTGTAAATCAAACACTGACGCGTCATACTCTTTAAAAGGACTATTATAATCGAAAGTGTGAGCAATTTCACTAGCTACTACTCTTGATGGCCAGGTAAAGGCAGAAATTGCTAAATTTTTGGCATCGTTGTACACCTGAATTATCAATTTACCGATTCGGTTAGCAAGAAGGTGTGTTTGTGCGTTTGCTATCTTGAGTAAAGGTACTGCTTGTATTTTTTCAGACGAAGATAATCCCTTAATTCTATTCAACTTAACAGACTCTTTATGAGCTTCACTGCTGAGATGTTTTGTTATTGTTCCTTTACGGGCTTCTGTTCCTGTTGGTGTGCATATGGGGGGAATTCGACCTCTGTAGCAAAACCTTTTAACAATATCTGAGTTTTCATTGCATGCTTTGCATCGTATTCTTTTTCTCCCGCCGGATTTAGGTACCACCTCTATGTCTTTGGATGCAGTTTTACGATCATCAGAGTCACTTTGAGAAGTAAGTTCATGTTCAGTCTCAGAATCACTGTCTCCTGTAACTGTTGAGCTCAAAGTTGAAGAACTAATTTCAGTGTTATTGGCTTCGTTCGATCGTTCAGACTGTTCGCTGCATAATTCCTGGCCATTAGAAATGTTTACATGAGCACCAGCTCGCTAATCTTGTGAATTTAAGCTGTCATTCGCCATCTTTGCTGCAACTGGTTCGATTGCTTCATTAGCATTTCTTATAAAGAAATCAAGTGTTGACTGCTTTGTAGCCATCTTTCCCAATCTATTTTTGACAGCCGATTCAGTTGCTACCCCGTTGCTAAGGAAGTACAGTTGACCAATCAGCTACAATTTTGGTTAAAGTATCGATGATAATATTAAATAACTATGCCTACTGCCTAATTATTGTAATTAAATAAACACTGCGTGGGTATTATTGTGTTGAGAAGTAGTCAGGAGCGTCAAAACGTGTTCAAAATTATCAAAGAATGTTAAAAGTTATCCTTAGGTTTGTTTGAGTTATTTTCTGCCGGTATTGACCGATATATGTGCTAATTTATTTCTCAATAACACAAGCACGTCTGCACGTGTAAAGGCGCTCAGCGTGCTATATTAAATACACTATTAATTTTTATATCAGTCCGTGGATGTATGAAGTTATATTATTGTATTTAAGCCCTAATTAAGTAGCCCCGATCCATTTTAATACCTTCAAAAAGTGAACATTGACTTGAGAGTATACATGTAATATTGGCAAGAACTAACTCAATTTAGTCAATTATTAAATTCAGCAAAATACACTTTTGTCATATTTTATGTATATGGTATTTAGTTTTACTCTTACTATTATTATATTTTTAGAAGTATACATTTCATAGTTGCTTGTTAGAAAATTCTTTAAAAATGAGTGCTAAGTAATATAGATGCATTGACATTTTGCAAAAAATATGTGAAAAAGTGTATATTAAATATTTTTATAAAAATAGAGTATGGTGATATGGGCTCAGCTGTGATTTTGGCTCATTTGCCAGCATGTATATAGTGTAAGGCATGGGTTGCAGAATCAGAACAAGTAGGGCAGTCAGATGTTTTTCTATAATGTCGGTAAAATGATACAAATTTTATCCTTTTTGCGCTTTTGTGCAGTGATAAAATTTCCTTAAAATAATCCCTGATATATATATGTATATCTATGTATGTATGGATATGAATATGTATGTGTATGTGTATGTGTATGTGTAGACATTTTACTATACAAGGAGGGGAATAAGTTATATACTGACATATACTACAAAGGAACCAACACGCATCAATATTTAGACTTTAGATCCTTCCACCCAAAACACACGAAGTACAACATCCCATACTGTCCAACTAGAAGACTTTGTACCATTGTCACAAATAACGATTCAAGAGACCAGCGCCTTAGTGAACTTAAAAACTTCTTAAGAAAACAAAACTATCCAGAACAAATCATCACAACGGGAATCGAAAAGGCAGAAGAACTCTACATACAAGAATTAAGATCGGCTAGGAAAGAAACTCATCATAACGAAATTCTCCCACTTGTAATTACAAACAATCCAAACAACCCGCAAGTTATCGGCAAAGTGAAAGAAGTTTAAATTTTCTGAACAATTCAAGAAAACTGAAAAGCATAATGGACCAAACAGAATTAGTGATTAGCCGCAGACAACCCAAAAACCTAAAACAGCACTTCACGAAGGCAGAATTCTCCTCAACACAACATACGCCGATGGTTACAAAATGCAACAAGGCGAGATGCGAGACATGCGAATACATATTCACGGGAGAGTCAATTACTCTTAAAACGGGAAAGTATGGAAGATTATATCATCGATGAACTGCAAAGCAAGAAATGTAATCTATTTAACCATTTGCGCGAAATGTGGAAGTTCTTATGTTTGACAAACAGGGAATCTAAGAGAGTCACACTTCATAAGGAACAAATACGACATGACCAATACAGACATTTAACAGTTAGCGAACATCTGAAGACATGCAATGATGGAAAATTTAAAATATTTCCCATATATCATTGCAAAGATCCCAGTAGACAAAGATCCCAGCTAAAGGGATTTATGAATAAATCGTTAAAAAATAATAATTAAATTTAAAAAATGAACAAAAATTAGTATAAGAGGCTTTCTTTTATATGGCCCTTTAGTCTTTTGAAAAAGATCACTGTCCTAGATACCGGTCAACCGTTTGCGTTGTAATCAAATAATAAAATACGTCAACTTAGCTTTTAAGTGCTTATAAAACAACTCATGTGACAAACTTACTTTTTGGGTCTCGAGAGGTGGCAGAAAGGAGGACCTAGACAAAAAGTATCAAGAAATGAGGTAGACGAAGAAATAAAACAAAGACAAATGTAATAATGGAACAACTCTAAATAACGAAAGGAAAAAAATAAAAATCAAAACAAGGACGAAGACAACGAAAAAACTCCGCCAAAAAACCAAAAACAGGAACAAGACCACGAAGAAGACCTAGACCATGCGAAACAACAAGAACAAGTAACACCAACATAATAACCAACAACAACATCAACGCCACCGTCACCTTCGCAATACCATCATTATCACCACCAACACTACCTCTAGCCACTACTGCACCTATCACTACCACCATTCACTACAATAAGAGTATCAGCACCTCTTCCACACCCTCACTAACAACAACAATGCAGTAATAGAAAAAAAGCATGGCATATTCACTCAAATCGTAAAACAGACGTTTCTCTTTAATTTCCACAAATCTGTATCAAGAGTGTTTCTCAGACTCATTAATAATTCACGAAGAAAAAACAAAAGAAATACATAATCAGTATTTAGAAATCGGAGGAAGATTACAGCTGAATTTTTCCAACTTTCGGCTGGATTTTCGCCTAAAATACTGGTTTGTTTGAGAAGTAATTTCAAACACTCGTTTAGTGTTCTTCCTCCGATTTCTAGATACCTCGAAACTCGTTAAAAAAACTCGGCTTCGCCTCGTTTTTCAACTCGTTTCTCGGTATCTAAAAATCGGAGGAAGAACACCAACTCGTACTTGAAATATTACTTCGAGTACATCTATTGTTCTTCGATAAACTGTGATAAATATACAAGTCTACCAATGCCCTAGTACACTATCCTAAGTGGATGATAATCTCTATAACTATAGAACTGTCGACTCCTGTTTACATGATTGGCCCTTCTTTATTGTGAACAACCCTAGCGAGTTGATCCATGTCTCCCTATATCCTGCACTTTTTGGGTACTTGTGAAAGGAAAAAGACAATTTTTTACATTGTTGTTGGTATACAAAGGCTCACAATATGTTGAGCCTCATTTTTCTCTTCAACTTGCTGTCAACCATTTCAAAAGGTTTTACCTTTGTAAAAAGTACCATGTTAACAGTACCTTGTTAAAAGTACCATAGAAAAAGCTCTTGAAATTCATCAGGGGCTCTAATGGTTGATATACATCAACAGTTACAAGAACGTGAAGCGTAAGCTATGATAATATATTTCACGGGGTGAAAAATAGCAAAACAAGAACCACAAACTAAGTTTAAAGAACTTCGACATTAACAAAAAAGACTAGAAAGGAATACACAGTTGGTTAAACCGGTTATCGTCGCACCAAAGCATTCAGTGTTTTGGTTTCTGGATTAAAGAATGGATCAAATCCCTTAAGAAGATATGTGGCCCATTTGACTTATTCAAACACGATTTTTGAAGCTACATGGATCCAGCACAACCCGATCCCAGTGTTACCGGTGAGAAACGATGCACCACCACAGTTTTATTTTGTTTACACGAGATCTGGTTACCTTCTTACCATTTAAATTCGTAAAAACTCATGAAGCTAGGAGAACTATCCTGATCGAAGATTGTAATGTCATTGAATGCAAAGGGTCATATTTCGACAATCTTTATAATTGTAGAGCAGATACTCTCAAGAGACACAAAACAAGCTATGTTGGACTAGTGAAAGCATTTATTACTGTTTCAAAAGGAAACTTTCCGTTGCAATTTTGCAAAAATACTTCATGACTTTACTTCAAAAGAAGTATCCTCCATCTTTCAAAAGTTTTTAAGGGAAACTAATGTTTCATCGTGCACTGCAATAATGCATTAGGTCCACTGTGTCCTGCGGTTTCCAATTATATTCTGCTGGTTTGAATTATGTTCTGCTGTTTTAAATTTTGTTCTGCTGGTTGGAATTATATCCTGCGAGTTCAAATTGTGATCTGCCGTTTCGAATTGTGTTCTGTTGGTATGAATGCTGTTTTTTAGGATAGGATTACCTTCTGCAAGTTTCTGCAAATTTCTTTTGACTGCTTTGCATTTTATTTGGCTTCCCAATTATGACTGGCAAGTTTCAAACTTAATGCTGGTCGTGTTTTGTCTTAAATCCTGAGGCGGCTGCAGTTAGGCAACAAAATTCGTCAACTGAATATTGACCCACATAACGCTCAGAAACTTTTGCGGACTCAGGAACTTTTGGACTGGTGCTTGACTAACTTTTCATGACTGTTTTCTGAAACGAAGCAGCTCTCACGGTAAGGGTTTAGTGACCAGTACCGCTCACATATTTAACCATGTACCCATGACTGAAGCCCTTTGGAAGCATTGTTAGCACTCGTAATATCAGGGATAATTCCATCGGGGAGTTCTGGAAAATCAGTTTCATGGCAGGACATTTACTCCCTTGATAAATGGCAAGACACTTACTTTATTCAGACATCGCACATTTTGTGCCATTAATCTGTATTTGCCGTGTTCACAACATTGACAAACCCTGGCTGACCCCAAGGAACGAAGCAACGATGAAAGGCAAGGATGCCTTTCTTGTCTTGGTAAGGACTCACCCACGTTCAAGCTTTGTTGCTACAAGGTCCTGTGGGCCCAGAACGATTGCAAGAAAGCGTTTCATGACAGCAAGGTGAAAAGCTTAAAGAAGTCAAATATTGAAAACTGCTGGGAAAATGTTAAGAGTATCTCCAGTATATTGAACAGTGGGAGCTAGTGGTGCAACTTATGGATGGTGCAACAGTTGAATGTGCCTTAACTTTATAAGAAACATCAACGAATCTTTTGGCGCCTCACTTCGGACTTTATTGACGTCAAAAACATTTCCGTATGTCCTTTAGAAATTCCAGCAGATTTCTTTGTGACCATTAGCAAAGTTAACATTGCACAAGTGAATTGTCAACATTGAATATCTTTTGCTCCATACGAGATTGCTAAAATTTTTGAACCCGTTAGCCCTTGAACTTGTGGCGGCCATGGCAGATACATACATTTCCAGTACAACGCACCCTTTAATAATATCTATTTTCCACCATTACTAAACAATGTTGCAGTTCGTCAGGTTTCTGAACAGATATCACCTGGAAGTACTAAGATTGATACTCTACCCCTATCAGTCATTTGCTGAGTTACCAAGGTGACAAAGAGTTTTAAGTTAACAAGAACTCTTCCTTCAATCTTTCGTAAGCAAGATTTAGACTTAAACGTGACTTAGCACATTGTATTTTGTTGGACAGACTTCCTGAATTTGTCTGACACAGTTCCTTGTCTACGTGGACTGCTGCCTTTCTTCAAGGAAGGCCTCCTGCAGTATGTGCGCATTTTATCAAACAAAACTCGATATGAATTGTAGAATCCTTCAGAAGGCTAAACTTGGTGCAATTTTATTTGATGTAATGGGGAATGATCTTGTAGTTCCCTGGGGCCTTCGGGCCAAGTTTATTGACAACTTCACCATTTAATAAATAGTTCTTGATGGTTTACTACGACAAAATATGCGTTAGCTCACTTTAATAGAAAACCATGCGTACCGACTTCTCGTACTACAAGAGTTGTGTAGGCTTCTTATTTTTATCTCTCATAGAAGGGTGAAAAGAATTAATCGGCACTATTATTTCAGATGACTTCACGAAATGCTTATGGCGACTACGTGATCAAAAAAGCAAACTAGAGCTTACATGCCCTTAGGATGCTAAAAAAGTTCAGTGTAAGCTAGGGCGATATCGTATCGCTTTCCTACATGTGCTTACACCGAAATACAATGTGAATTGTAGCAGCGATTGAAAAATTACACACATGTGCCATTGCCGTAAATTTTCCTGGGATATCTTGATATATGAGGAATCACTATCAACAGTTGGGATATCTTCACTGGAGCAACGTGGAGTAATATTTTGCAACAATTTGATCCTAAATGTTACGCGTAATGCTCCGATCTATCTAGTATGGTGAACACGGCGTTTATCAACGGGGTA
The DNA here is from genome assembly GCA_030142905.1 of Heliopora coerulea. Lineage (NCBI taxonomy): Eukaryota > Metazoa > Cnidaria > Anthozoa > Scleralcyonacea > Helioporidae > Heliopora > Heliopora coerulea. Next base: position 290,131 of record JASJOG010000065.1, read on the forward strand.
TCTTTTTCTAAATCTCAAGCTATATTAACCCTTTACCTACCAAAAATAGGAGTGTCTACTTCATTAAGCGATAGGACTCCAGGAGGGGTAAACTCACTCTGGCCGACATCAGTCTCCAAGAAGCACAAGGATTTTTCTCTGCAATTATACAAGAAACCATCCAATATTTACCAAATAAAAATCCTTGTTTCCACAGGAGTCCTCGCAGTCAAATCCTTGATCTAAGCCTTGAGATCACCTAGGCGTAAATTCCTCTTGCTCATTAAGAAGTGAAAATTTCTATATTTCGACAGGTTGGTAGAAACGGTGTTTTCAGCAAGTTAAAGAACACATTTTCTTCGGGTTGTATAGTTATTAATAACTAGGAAAATGTTGAGTTTTCGTCGAGCCAGAGAAACAAAAGTAGACGTTTTTGTAAACGCAAAATCGTTGGTGTGAAGAGTACTCCCAAGACCATGTGTTTCCATTGATGGGGTTCATTAAATTATCCCAGGTGGCATACCCATGGACCCACCTACGTGGGTCAAGCTAATACAACCTTATCACCTATTACCCTATCCTATCCTACCATATCATAACTACCTGAGGGTGGTGGAGAGGCATCGCATTCCAAACAGCAACTGGTTTCAACGACCGGGGAGGCTTGCAAACTGCTTGAACTAGCATGAGACGAATCCCGAGATTACTGAAGCTTGAATATTTCTGAGACCAGCAGGAATGGCAAAAGGTGGAATTTTAGCAAAGTTGGCCCATTCTTAGGACCCCCTTGGAGTAGCAGGGACTGCGGAACGATATTTGGGGGGGGGGGGGCTGACAGGGGGCGATAGCATGGCTTCCTGAAAAAATTAAGTTCAATATTTCTGAGACGGTAGTGAACACTTCTTATTTTAATGATTACTCAGAAATCACAAAACACTGGTTATATCAACAGGAACAACTCAAATACTATCAGCTGGTCACTCAAATATCGGATATGTTGGTCGTATATTTAAAATCATAAACTAAAATGCGAGTGTGGTTCTCGCTATGTAGGTAGAACAACTCAACGGTTAAGTGAAAGGATCAAGCAACATGTGCCAAGTGTTATACGAAACAAGACCGTACTATTAAGACATCAACCGAAAAGGCAATGTACCTCTGCTCAAACGATTAATTGTGACTCGGCAACCGGTCAACAGTTGTCAAACAGATGTTGTGGCAACAACTATGCAGACTCCAAATTTAGCATCCTGGCAAAGTGCCGCTCAGCATTCTTTCAAAGATTATAAAATCCATGTATATTGGCGTTATTTTGATGTTTAATGACGGGATGACATCATTGCCTTTACATCAGGTATAAATATAAGTTGATAACTCATTTCTCAGTTAGCAGACGTTTGCACCCGAAGAGTAGTCTGCCGAAATGAATAGTGCTTCTTTTTAGTATTTACTTTCTCTCTGTGTGTTGGTTCCTCTTGTTCTTTTCAAAACTGTCTTGTATAACCATTCACCATGGTAAAGACGTTCTTCAAAGCGATACTGAAATATTTAATTTCTTTCAAAAAAAGTGGGGGGACTAAAGCCCCCCAGCCCCCCCACTTCCGCGGTCCCTGACTAGCATCTCTTTTGACACTTCAAGACAAACCAATGCACGGTGTAAAATAAATGCAACTAACACCGTTCGCGAGACTACAAAAGCACCTCCACTCCATTCTCGAAAACAGCAGTATTAAAGACACCGTTTTTATAATAAAGCTAACGCTGAAAAATATTGCTGATCGAGATATAAGAAGCAACTTTGGAAGATGTGATATAATGTTTAATACAGTGCCTCTCTGTGGACAAAACTCTGAAGTAACCTTTCAAACGTTCTGTCCGTTAAGATACCAATTGCTAGTAAATAAACTAAAATCAAGACATTACGTGTTTAGCAGTTTGTTCACCAAATATCGAGCAAACGTTGATTTTCCAACGCCTTTTCCACCACATACGAGAACAACTGAAGATCTAGAGTCTGAAGAAATGAGTAACACTTGATGAGAAGGTAGTTCTACAAAGGCGTTTGCAATACTGAATCACATACAAGTATTGACTTTTATCTGGCACATAAAATTTAGAATTAAATAAGTTTGAACCATTTTATAGCAAAAAACTGGCAAAAAACAAAAACTTCGGGGTTTTTGTTGTGCTCACGCACAAGCATCATAGCGTTCTCGAGTAGCTTAAAAATATTTCTAATATGAAATGTGTGAAACAGTGACAGGATATTGAATCTCATTACGACTTTCCTGTGGGTAGAACTTTGTAGCTCGTGCACTTACTGAGACTTTTTCTCATTGAATCACTGGGTGTGATAATTGGTTTCCGCTAGACTTGCTGGTTATAATACAATCACAAGTGAATAAAAGTTCGACTCCTACAACGGAGCCAGAAATATTTCCTGTGCATTCAAGACTGAAAGGCATAATATATACTTAACGCACAGTTGACGAAGAGAGACTTGCTGACTTGGCAGTACATATGTAACATCTACTGCATGGTACACACTCTTTACGAACCGTCGTCATAGTTAACAAAGATTTTTCTGATTATTCAAACTTGAGAAGCATGGACATTTATGTACCCTAAGTCTAAACTACCACATATCTGGACATATAAACATAGCTTTCACTCCAACACCTTCAAAATTGATGAAGTATAAGGAAAATCTGTTTTTAACAGTCTTAAGCTCGCCCCAATAATTTTTCCGGTACCTAATCAATTTTATAGTCACGTTTTAAATGCTCTACAGCAGTTAAGCAGATTTTTTGGACCTTAGGCACGATTATCAAAATGACTTCCCTCGCGTATCAACGAGGATGTTTGCATATTTGTTCTCCAGACTTAATCGAGGGAATGTCGTTTTCAGGTTGGAGTTTATCTTTCATGATCTCAGCTCCCAAGCAAAGTCATGAAATTCATATGACGTTCGTCATTTGGTGCAGCACACACACTGCACCCTTAGCTATCTTGTGTAATTTGTAATACGTAACATTTTCGATGACATTCTTATAGTATGTTTTTCCAAAATCTAACAAAATCTAACATAAAACAAAATTTTCTGTTACTCGTTAATTTGTCAATACCTGAATACCTACTAAACCGATGGACCTGTTTGACTCGTTTGTCTTTTACGACCAAGAATGGAATTGTCCGATGTCCCTCCATCAAGTCTGTGTTTTGCTCTATTGCCTTCATGAACTGCATCCGTACACGTATCCAAAAATTTTGGAACATACCGGGGGGTAACATTACTCTGCTTTGTGTGGCTTAACTGGTGCATGCTCACTAATTAGTCATAAGCGATCCGTAGACGTGAGATAAAGGTGACGCTGAAATTAACCCAGATAGCCATGCATATTTCTATATCATTTATATTCTTTGAAATATTACCTTGGTTGATTGAGTGAGATCGAACGAAACAAGGAAGACTTGGCCAATCTGTAGACATGATTAATGGTGACAGTGGTGGTGGAACGTCTGAAAACTTTAAGAACAGAGATTCAAGTCCAACAACCAAGACAACGACGCTGAAAATACCAAAACCAACACCGATAATACGCAAAAGAAAGTTACAAAGGCAAACGAGCAGCAGAGCAGCGTGTGACCATTTAGGTTGCCATGCCGAGTAAGAAAAATTGGAGATTAAAATTTGAGAAAGGTTTGCCAATTTGGCAAACAGAGTTAGCTAGTCAGTCTAACCCCGACTTTAAGAAACATATCCACTGTAACATCTACAAACTTACTCAACATGCAACATTAACGTACACTAGCACATTCATATATACACCAACATAACATTGATGGTTTGCCTGTGACGTCATTTCGGCCATGTTAGTGAATTTTAATATAAGAATATTGTTAAATTCTGTTGCACTTCGTGTCAACATGGCCGCCTTATTTTATCTTTTGAATCTCAAGGGATTGACTATAAACCATTAATACAGTAAACAATTTGCAACTCAAAGTTACGGCTGTTTACATAAACCATCAAACACAAAAACACTACATTTAAGCCTGGGGTTAGTTGCAGGATAGTTTAGAAATGTTCATTCACGTTTCCTATTTCTTGCTACATCATATTATTTACGGCAGGCTACTTTCAGTATTTAACATACATTATATTTTTAGAATATGTTATTCCATGTACAAGCGCGCTAACGCTCTGAACCGCAGGTGAGAGTCGAATTCAAATTTCAAACCTTTTTCGATTTAAGCCAAACCATTTTAGCAAACTATTGAGAGCATATGCGTTGGGACATATTCATACTAAGCTACCGCAATTTCACTACATGCAGATTTTTCGATTTCAATAATCATAACCAAGCAACGTTAGCAGCAATTTACCTACCAAAGTAAAATTGAGGTCCGATGTTTTCTCGTGGAGTTCTTTCTGGCGTCTGTCAAGGCTATTACTGTCCTGAAAGCGTATATAAATCATTAACAACTTTATCCCAATGCGCAGGCTGAAAAGTTACCTACTCAGAAAAGTTTTATGAGTTCCAGACGGGAGTTAACCTCATAACCTTTTGATCAGCCAGGGAGACGCTTAACCGTTGGGCAAATAGGGCTCAACTGGTAAGCCAAGGTTAGCCTTGGTCATGTCAATTGACCTTCAGGTATCATACAGTAATAGCTCTCTTTCTCTGAGGTCAATGGTATCTGTGATGAGAAAAAGAACCTCTGTTCACGCCATCCTTTTTCAGACAGTCGCTTTCAGTGTCTGAAAGCGAGTGTCTGAAAAAGGATGAGGTCAACAGAGGCGTCAACGAGTGTCCGAGATCCCTCAGCCCAGGTATGTATTTTTTTTATCTCTTTAATTATATTTACACACGGTAACCTTATCAGCTATATTACAATATAAAATTAAGTATATAAAAAAATTAAAAGCTGCTTTTCAAGGGCTGTGTATTTAACAAACTAATTATTAATATTTACGATTAAAAATCATCTGAAATATTAGGATATAAATTTAAGAAGTCACCAAGTTCTGCTTTAAAAGAACCAAGAGTGGTTTGCACTTTACAAGATTTAGGTAAACTATTCCAGACCCTACCTCAATAATTACTGAAAGATTTTTTCACATAATTCGTTTTAGGTTTGTCTTCATTACTTCTGTAATAGTACCTTTCATTACTTCGTAAAGTGGAGTGATTTTCAACACTAGGAGCCATATTATTTAATGTCTTAAAAACTAATATGGCCATCTGCTCAAACCTTAAATTAGTTATTACTCTGGCAGTGCGGTTTTGCAATTTTTGTAATTTATTTTGCAGCTCTTGAGTACAGTTAGTCCATACCAGGCAATAAATAAGTCAATATGAACTAAGTTCCTCTATTATAAGATATATAAAAAGGTCAAATGTTACGGTTTTGATCCGCAGTACAGCAAAAACCCGCTATTAAGAACCTACATTTTACTAAATCAGCCTGGGATAGGTTCTTATATATTTGATATCTATCAAAAAACCAGGGTGTTAGGTTCTTATAAACTGAAGGTTAAAGTATGTGTAGAGTGTAGTACTGTACTTTTAATAATAATCTCTTTAATGATTTATTTAATCCCTATAAACATACAAGCAAACAGCAAGCATCTGCACACAGGCTATGATTTAATGTGATCTAGAAGACCAGATGTACTGAGCTAGAAATTTGAGATCTAAATGCATTGTACAGTATTGAGTAAAAGCACTAAAGAACTGTAACCAGATCTTGGTATGAACTTTGTTTAACACCTTGAATTTTTTGACACAAGAACCTATTTCTAATACCAGGCTCAAACAGGTTCTTGTTTAAAGAGGCACAAATTTCTTAATTTCTGCCTGAGGTTCTTATGGGTGGAAGGTTCTTAATAACGGGTTTTTACTGTACTTCAAATATAGGTTTTACTCTTTAACCCCTAACCGCCCATATGGGCCAGCTTTATTGTATACAAATTGGAGTCACGAACAGATTTCAATAGATTTTCAAAAGGATTTTGAATTAAGGCTGTCAGTTCACGTTTAATTTAGTATCCGTTTAAACGGATGTTTCATAAACGTTTAAACGTTTGTTTCCAACTAGCAATTACCTCCTGGCGGATAAAGACCGGAAGTGGCAAGGATGTAAAAGCGCAAAATTGAATACAAAATTTTGAAGCAAAGCAAGGTTTTCTTTTTTTGTCAATATACAATGAACATTAAATAACTTCACAATTTAGCATTTTTATTCAAAAAATTCAACATGTTTACGTTATATGGCAGCAAGCAACTTCACTTGTGATTTACAAATATTGCCAGCCGTCGAAAACACTCTCTCCGACGGAACAGACGTGGCAGGTATTGCGAGGTATTTCTGCGCTACTTTTGAAATTGCTGGGAAACAGGAAGCATTTTCTTTCCACCACTGCAAAGGGTCGGTTCCGTTGTCCGCTTGAGCAGTTTGCAAATACGCCGCGAACTTGTTGAAGGAGTACTTAGTTGTGTCTGCATTTTCGCTTGCAGTATATCTCCAAGAACCTGCAAGCAAAAAGTCTATTCTGGGTGCAGGTTTGGACTTTTTTGCAACTGGCCGTTCATCGACAATCACTGGTGTGATTTGTTTTATTTCTTCCCTGATGGCGTCGAAGGGGGCTGCTCTGCTTTCTTGGTCGACGAAGAACAGGTTCTTGTAGCGCGGGTAGAGAACTGACGCAAGCATGGAAGGGCCCGTCAGTGCTTCATCAGTGCAAAACTTGCGCTTCAGATCGGAGACTGTTGTTTTTTTAAACGACGGCATGACGCGTTTGCCAATATGGAAAAAAAAATGTGGAACACGAAAACCAAAGTGTACAAAGTGACGCGAGCTGAATACAGTTAGTGACGAGTAAGCAAGTGACACGACTGCTTGAGGAAACTTAGCTTTTCAGTTTCCTGCCAGCCGGGAGTAACATGAGATGTAGGATAATATGGAAAAGAGTAACATGAGTAAGATGAAGCAGAGTGATATGAAATGCAGTTGGCAGATGCTGTACTGCACAACAGCTTTAACCGCTTTTAACCTGCGTCTGTACCGGTACGTCAGCGGTACGTTCTATACCGCAGCAAAAGAGACTAGCATTTACTGATGGTTTCACACTATATCTTGCTGGTAGATTACTGAAATACTGAGCATTTTAAAGTTAAACGGTTAAACGTTTAGTAATTTACTAAACGGATATTGATCACTCTAAACGTTTAAACGTTTAAACGTTTAACCGTGACAGCCTTATTTTGAATAGACTGAATAATTTATGATTTCTTTCGAAAAAAGTTACGGGTGAAAAGGTTAAATTACCGGATATACTTTCGATATCTGTTTGAGAAAGCTTTACACCTTTACACTACTTTGCTGCGGAAATATTAAGGCTGATCTGCATGATACGTTTGTCGCATACGCAGCAGTTGCGTGCGCGCTGGTTGCGTAACAAATGGAAACACATCGACAGCGACCTTAGGAACGAGACTATACCAAAATGCTAGCGAGACAACGAGTTTGAGTTTGTTGCAATAGTAACAATAATTAATGAACGTGAGGACAATGGGAGAAAGCAAAAAACCAAAGGAGAGAAGGAAACTGTGGTGGGTTTCAAAGATCAACATATAAAGATTAGAACAGGGTGATTTTTGCAATTCGGTTAAAGAACTGCAAGGTGATGAAGAACACTTTTATCTTTACTTTCGAGTTTCGAATGACTCCTCGAACTGATTATCAATTGTGGAGACTAGTCGGTCTTCGTTGAGAAGAAAATAAACTGAGCTTATATTTCAGTCAGGGATTCTTTGACACGCATTAAGTTTCATTCGTTTGTTTTTGTAATGTTTATCCGATAGAGCCTATAACGTTGGATAGTCTCTACACGAATTTATTAAACCTTCCCCAAAATACACCATTATTCCGTTGGTCACAATTAGGAACGCACTGTTACATGCAAATTAATCTAATCTCAGCCAATAACTGTGAGGCGACTGAAGCGACTGAAGTGACTAAGATCACAAGTAACCGCTCAAAGCAATCATTTTGGTCACGCGACCACGGCGACTGCCCAGTGTGTTTCAGCTTTACAGTTCACTGACAAGAATCTTCAGGACGTATTGTAACATTCACGAACAAATTGTGACCAGCAACGGGGCTCTTAAGGCTTAATCGCATACGCAAGGGAGAAGATGAGCTGTCTGAGTTACACATCGTGAACAGGTGATGTCATTATCGATAAAAAGAATATTTCATGAATTGTCCTTCCGGACCGCTGCTCTGCCAATTGAGCTATCGAATCAACTGGGAACAGTATGCTCGTTTTATTCCTTTTAAGTGCACGAGAGATTCTCGCGACAACTTAACGTTCGATATTCGTGAGGATGTGCAAAGTTTCGACTCTACATCAGAATCATGCATAGGGTAACATGAACAGAATATTTCATGAATTGACCTTCCGGACCGCTGCTCTACCAATTGAGCTATCAATGACTAATTAATTATCGATTAATTAATTATTGATAATTATTATATGTCGATGAGCTGCGTGCAATATTCAGCTCATTAGCTTAAAACTTGTAGTGTTCAAGGAAGAAGATAAAAGCATCTTCAGAGAAAGCTCGACTGACCGTAACGCCGAAACGATACTAACAAATTATGACGTCACAGATTGTGCGTAATAACTCCGTGCTCGCAGATGTAAAATATTGACGGGATAATATTCATAATCTTAGACTGTTTTACCCACCACAAGGGGAGGTGCAAATCAAACCATGTAAAGCATTCGAAGACGGAGTAGCGCTAAGCGACATTAATCTCTTTATATAACGAATGGTTCTTCTAGACAGAAAGAGTAAAGAACAATAACCTACAAATTTTGTGGAATGTGTACAAATCGTACACAAATACACGGGGTTTTCCATAAAATTGTGATTCTTCTGAGATACCGTATTGGAATAATTTACTAACGCACACGGTTTGAACCTGGGAGAATTGGTACATGTTGGTGGTGGTACATCGTCCATGTGGGTGTAGTCTTGAGAAAGACTGTTGGTGACTGCCGTCTTCACGGCCTGAACAGCGGTCATCTTTAAAGTCGACTCTGAAGATGACCACCGCTGAGGCCGTCGAAACGTCAGTAATCAACAGTCTTTCTCAAGACTACACAAACCTGGACGGTCTTCTATCACCAACAAATACTTTACTGCCTTACTTTATTCATTCGCAAAGGTTTTTGTTTTTATACCAAATGTTGCTAGAAAATCGATTTTACATTCGCAACAAACCAAATGGACAAAATTTGCCTAATGGCCAATAATCAGAAGTTAAGGTTGGTGATGAACATAAAACACATCAGAACATATGAAAATCTTCAAGTGCATGCAGTGCGCGTGAGTTAGAAAAACTACCAGCACGTCTGATTTTTTATGTGCATTAGAGCACCTGTACACCAGGTAGAGGTATTTAGAGCCTCATTACCTCACTTCCTGCTTTGCTTACATACCATACCTATCTGTCTTCCTTCATCCCTTCACGCCTTGAAGTCTTTCCCATTTTCCCCTACTTTTCATCTTCCATCTCTTTCGGCAGTATAGGTTCCCCACTCTCTTTTCAGTGCATAAAATAAGTGAGGATAAAATGAGTAAAGCAGTCGATACTTACCAATACACAGCTGAGGTCGAACAAGTCTTGGCATTGCAACCTTGAAGTTAGCCAGGCAGATTTTAATAGAACAACACTTCCGATGTCTGTGAATTTTCTAGTACATTTTTTAATGGTAAGTTTGTTTTCATCACGCTTAATTGCTTCCAAAAGGGGAGAAGAGTATATACGTTGCCAGTCACAACTGATAGAACCGCATTTAAGAGTTATAAGATGTGGGCCACATGAGCACACAGAATGCCAATTTTCGTCATCCAAATCATGTCCGTGTATAGACAAAGACCCAGCTAGTTTTCGCAAAGACAAACTTCCAAATACATGAACAGTCTAAGATAAAGAAAAAGGAATCAAACAGATCCATTTCACTTTTAAAAGGTTAACAATGATATTGAAACCTAAAAACATAAAAAGATAAAGCTAACAAAATTTTCCATTTCCCTGATTAAATTCTTGAAATATTCAGAAATTTTCCGGTGACATACAATATTTTGCAACTACCTATGCAAACGCTTAGCTCTCACCGACATTTAAACAGTTTTGTCTCTTTGGCCGATTAAGTAACATTTTTTCAATGGAAGTCGTGCAATAACCCCCATTTAAAAAAAATGTCCTTATTCGGTTACGGTGCCACGACCTCGCTCTATATTTTATGTTTCACTGGTACATATATATCCATCCGCAGGGTTCAGAAATTCCAATGAAGCCAATGACTTTTTTTGAACCCACTTGATCCCCACTGCTTGTTATTCCGGGTCATTGGGTAAGAATTACCAATTTGGTAAAATTTCCGAGCGCCGACGAATCCCAAATGACCTGAAATTATCCACAATTGGCGGGACGTTTAATAGTAAATACACCAAATTTTCATGGTATTACTTTCCGTATAATAAAATAATAACTATGACAATGACCCGAAACAGGTAAGCACAGCTTACACTTTGTTGTAGGATATTATTAACTGTTTACGATGTCACCCAGCGTTGTGCAGCGGGTAAGCTGTGTTTTAAGACTCGTTAAGTTTTAAGACGTTACGTCATAAGTTCTAAGGCATCCCACTACTTATGTTAATGGCTGAAACACACTGTGCAGTCGCCATGGTCGCGAAATTAAAACGACTGCTTTGAGCGGTTAGTAAGGAAGCCGCTTTCGTCGCCAAATTTGGTCGCTTTGACATGTTGAACTTTTGACCTTGGTCGCTTCAGTCGCTTCACTCTCTTGCACAGAAACAATGCGTTCGTACTCACCACAACCCGAATGGCGTGCTTTGTGGAAGCTTAAAACTTAACTCGTCTAGAAACTACCCAGTATTATATGACCTATCCGATAAAAAAAAATAAAAACTAGTGAATCAAACTTGACGTTTGGAATTGGATCACTGAGTGAAATAGAAGTTGAATGTCTTGTTTTCATGACATCTCATCAAAAATGTGGGAGTTTTTCGAAAGAAAAGATAAAACTGCTCTTCATCTCGTCGCAGCTCTTGAAACAAATTGTAAAAATTTCCCTGTTCTAAATTTTCTTTGTTGGTCTGACTAACCCGCTACCGTTTGCTCATTTCTCTGATTTTCTTTTTTTCTATCCGTCTCCTCATGTTGATTAATTATTGTTGCTATTGTAACAACTCGTGCTCGTTGTCTCAAAGCCATTTTGGTTTAGTCGCGCTCACAAGGTCGCTGTAAATGTCCTTCCATTAGTCGCGCGACCAGCGCGCATGCAAGTCATCGCTGTGATCTGGCAGTGTGTTTCATTCTAGCCGTTGTAAACGTTACACTACGTTGTAAGACTTAAGACATCGATGAAAGACAATACACCACGCTGTAAGGCGTCACACTATGTTGTACAACGTTGAACTACGTTGTATAACGTTACACTCTGTTGTATAACGTTACGCAATGTTGCAAGACATTACGCTACATTGTCAGACGTTACACTAAGTTATAAGATGTCACACTATATTTTAGAATAAATAAGACCCTACGCTATGTACAGTATTACGGCGTCATGAAAAGTTGTTAGAAGTTACGCATCGTCTTGAAATGCAAAATGGTGACAGAGGCAGGTAAACTTTTTGTACGTCCAGTACAAATTTATTGAATGTTAGTCATTCAGACAGGTTGAACACAAAAATTATATCAAGGCTTGGATATAGGATTGCCTTCACCTAATATTTCTTATGAGAAAGAACACATTAACATCTTAATTTTACTTTGAACTTTAAACTGTTAGCCCTTGAATGTAAGACAAATATCGGAGGTTATTCCTAGCAAAATATTGAAGGTTGTACTGTAGCTTCCTTAGACTCAGCCTTTGCACTCCGTGCGACTTACTATATTTTACATAAGAATCTATCGGAGATTTCCATTAATTTCACAAAACGAAAGGATCTTAAAAACACACGTACATTTTTTGGATCACAATACTTTTATTTTAACCCTTCGATTGACATATCCAATATACTGGTAATCTGGACCTATTTTCAACTTTCCGTTTTTTGCCTACTTAGGACGCAAACTTCATTTCAAAATGAAGACTTTCATGATTAATAAAATTTCCAAGAGGAAAATTGCTGTATCACGCATAAACAACGTATCGTAATGCAAAATTCTGCATGAATTTTTATTCATTTATGGAAATTTAACGTACGTTTAAGGCAGAGCCGCAGTTTATGCGGGCTGTGACACCAAAACATGGGCAAAAATAGACAGTAGAAATATAAAATTTCGGGCAAAATTTAGCGTATTATGGTTAGTGAAAGTCTCTTCTAAACTATTGATTATATTAATCTATGTAATAGGGCTGTGAAAGCTGGACTACACCATACATGGCCTGAATGCGCATCAAATTAAATTCAAGCAATTTTTGAAAGGACCCAATATTCGGGCACCTTAAGCCGAACACCTACCAATGAAAACGGGTTAACTACGCCCCAGGTTTAAGGGCTGGTTTGGGAAGATCAGAGTTCAAAAACTAGATGGTTTTTCCCAATCTCATTCACGTTTGTCTTTAGTTGGATTAAACGCAAAACAACTCGGACAATTTCCAGTGGTTTTTCGGATTTGATTTTTTTCATTTAACGTAAATCTCAGCAACATTTTTGTATGTATTTGGAGCTCTTCCGTACGTTTAAGAGTTAACTAATAAACTTGTATCTTAACTTTTACCTGACGTCTCTTCAAGAATAAGACACAATCTGACACATCGTTTACAGGTAATCTTATCAGACTAAAAAGCAAAAAAAAATATTTGCAAGACATTATTCAAGTGGAAGAAGAGATTACGCACCGTATTTTTCCGAATAAAACTCCAGTGCGTTTATTAAACTTACGCACTTTTACAGAGACGTCTATTCTCCAAAAACAAGGAAGCGATGACAAAGAAAATTCTGTCATGACTTCTATTTACAACATGTGACACAATGTCACTCCGTACTCCATGGTGTATTTCTTACACAACAAAGCTTTACAACAGTAACTTACAATATCACGATCAGACGATATTTTCGTTCCAATCTAGTTCTCCTCAATGATTTCGTTTGTAAAAGGCTTTACTTTGTACTCGCTAGGGGTCAGTAGCGTCGCCAGACCTACATTGTGAGGGGCCCTTATGAAAACTCAAATCACGGCTACGAAGAATTTTAGCCCTGGGAGTAAACCGACTGGTTAAATTTTGAATTTTAGGCCCCCAGATACTAATTGGAGGCAATCTAAGATGTTTTTTATGTTTCAAGCTCTAACTTTATCAATCCAATGAAATTTTTGGGAGCATAGGCCTCCCTCCAGGCTGCCCCCCTCCAAGGCTGCCCTCCTTGGCTACTCCATTGTTTAGGGGGAGTTTATTCGAGAGAGGCTTTTATAGACAATTAAAAAACCTTAACTCTTCCCTGGCAGGTACTCTCCCTTTGACGAATACAATCGTCTGGCGTTAGCCATAGTAAAACGACAGAAGTCTTATCCCGCGGGAAAAGAGTAAGTGTCTATTCAAGTAATGGCGTTTATTCGGAAAAATGCAGTAAGCAAAGCGAATGTCTTGGATGACCGTTTGAACTTTATAAGGTGACCATGATCTCATGTTCAGTATCACCGTGAAGATATGCCCCCAACTTGTAAAATGTCTCGCCATGATTTTCAGGTCTCTGAAAAATAACTGGCTAAATCCGCACTGATAAAAACGTAGAAGATTTTGATCAATGAAGTGAACATGATCAAGCCCAAAGCTTAACCTTATTCACCGTTTTCTTTCCTATGTTTCCGTAGTTCTTGACTCTTTTGGGTTTTGCTAAACACTCAGCATTGCCTGCGCTGCATTCTACTTTCAATACAATCCAAACTAGGCTTTTCATTTTCGAGTTTTTGGGATGAGAGCTAAAAATGTCCACCGCCAACATCTCAAGCACTATTTAATGCATCACCACCAAATTTTTACAGATTAATCTTTGTGTTGTTTGCAATAATTAAAAGCAGCGGCAAATATGAAATGGCACGTTCAAAAGCAAAATTTCTGGATATTTTTCATAGCTTGAAGTTAATCTTATAGTAAAACGACCCCCTTTCAATATGAAAAAATTCTGAAAATAAAAGTTTGAAAATTTTCTTCTTGAATTTTAGTCCGATCACGAATTATTTTTTCTTCTGTGTCACTTTGAAATAAATTAGTCGAACAAGTCACTCTTAAAGAATGTGCCGTCTTCCTCCTTTTGCCAGCTGCAGCACACAATCTTTCAGGTAGTATCTTGTTCAAGGTATTAATTACAACTGCGTTTCGTTGCAACACTTCACCCAAAATAATGAAAAGCTACCCAATTTCGTAATGAAGCATGTTCTCACTGCAATTATGAATTTGCAATGCAAAACATGTTGCAAAACTTTTCACACTTAATCCTCAGGGATATCTATCACAACCAATAATTAGCATAAAATTGACAACATTCTATGCCTCTAAATCACAGTTTGTAGCACCACAAACCGCTCGGTTTTGATTTATCGATGTTATTACGAAGAGGTTCTCTTCGGAAACGTATCATTAGACGTCTTACAAGTAATTTACCAAATTCATGGCCATTCTGTATCACGATATAAAGACACTCAGTTTCGCCTTGTGTCTGTATACCCCGATACAGAAAGGCTACTCATTTTGTAAATAGTACATATATATATATATATATATATATATATATATATAATATATTTATGTAAAAAATAGAGAGAATATATTAAATCAAGACCCAGCTAAAGCAGAAGTTCTGCATGACATATTTTCTCAATAGAACTTTAATTAAAAAACTTTTTAAAAACCTTTTCAGGTCTGTCAGGACAGGTGCAGTTTTTTGGGGTTTGGTAGACAAATGTTCATTTTACATAAATCATCATTTTGATTGCGATTCCCAGGGGGTAGTTTACCTTATTACTTGCAAAAAGTGCAAAAAGCAATACATTGGTTGCACAATTACCTCTTTTCAGACACAAGAATTCCTACAGCAAGAGAAGGCTTTTGGATATAAAAACTTGTTTTGCTCCTTTGAGACTTAACACTATGGACATTTAACTCTTTCCCTGTGGCATAAAACTTCTATCATTTTACTCTGGCTAACACCAGACAATTTTACTCATCAAGGGGAGAGTTTCCACCTTGAAGGAGCTATTTCCAGGTTTATTAACTCTTTCCTGTTGGGATAAGATGTCTGTCATTTTACTCTGGCTAATGCCAGACAATTTTACTTGTCAAGGGGAGAGCTCCTGCCTTGAAAGAGTTAAATGCAAATTTATTCATGTGTTGGAATATAAATTTAGATTGATATCTACTCTTGCAGATAAAACAAAGCTGAATTTTTTTCTTTCATTTACTGTTGTCAAGTTTTACAACTGATGTCATCTTATCTCTTATCAAGTCTTTAAATACCAATCCCTTCCAGCCATGTCTGTTTGTACATAGGTTAACTTAATGCACAGCACTACATGTGCCATAAACTTTTAAAGAAGTACTATATTCAAAAAACCCAACATCATTATGCACAGTGCCATGCCCAGTGTGGGGTGTGTGGGGGATGCCCCAGTGAAGTGATGAAGGGACCCTATTTCAGACTTTCAGTGATCAAGTGCCCAATATTGGTTATGAAAGCCTCCTATTTTAGTGACTAAACTCCCCATATCATTTATATGAGGGGCCTATTCCACTGATCAAAGTCTTCTTCAACTCCATAGTTAAGTTGTGGAGGGCCCCCATTTCATAGCCTGCATGCTGTGCAGTCCCAGTATGAAAAAGCCCTTATTTCATTGACCAAAGTACCCTATATCAGTTACAAAGAGTTCCTTTATCAGTGATCCTTTGTATCAGTTACAAAAGGCCCCTATTTCAGTGACCAAAATCCCCATATCTCTAAAGAAGGACACTTGCCTCAGTGATCAAATTTCCTGTATTATCAGTTCTAAAGACAAGGCCACATCAACTGGGTAGGGGGTGTGACATTGTAGAATTACAATACTCAACATTAAAATTCAGAAATTTGAAATTAACGGCAATGGGCCAGTCTACATACATTTAGTTAGCTTTCTGAAGAAACACATTTTTGTAGGGGCCTAAAACCTTAATACACCCCTTAAATGACCAACCCTTCAGTACAGCACTGATGATGCACTAAACAACAGTTTTACGTGCTTCAATAAGCATTTTCACAAAAAATTCAAAATGGTCTTTGGGACAGTTAAGGAGAAGAGGGTGCAATGCCAATGACCTCCCAAGCTAATGACCAAGGTCTGCATTTGGGATTGAAACAAAGAAAATTTTACACAGGTCTTTCACAGATTTAAGTATATGCACACTAAGTTTATACATAAAAGCAAAAGGTTTCCATGTTGTATTATACATGTACATTCATATAAGTCACATGTCCATATTATATATATATATATATATATATATATATATATATACACATCAGTGGCAGACACTAGGGGGGGCAAGTGCGGGCAATTGCCCCCCCCAATAACTTCAGCTGAAGCTTTCATTTTGAAAAATGGAAGCACAAGGAGGTCTTCATTTTAAGAAAAGGAAGCACAATGACAACAACGAACAATCAACATAACAGAACAAAATGGCATTGTTTAAAAACAAACAAGAAACAGTATGCTAAATTTCTAATTTCCTGGCGGACCATGCCCCCAGACCCCCCTAGAAGGCTCGTGCCTTGGGCACTCGCCCCCCCAATATTTCCTGAAGTGTCTGCCACTGATATACATTGTATATGTATGGCCTATTTGGCTGGAGAAAGAGAATGAGAGAGAGACAGAGACAGAGACAGACAGACAAAGAGACAGAGGCAGGGAACACACACTAGGTCAGCTAGAAACAACAAAACTTCAACTGTACCTATATGCACCTTGCGATTTAAATAGTTTGCTTAATCAGACACGTTTTTATACCTCTTAACAGTGAGTCCATCTTGATATTCACTTGACATTCGGCTTGAGTAAAGTATTTTCCACAACACTAATACATTTCTTTTGCTAAGCGTACACTTAATCAGGACTTCTAGAGGGATTTAAGTTGCATATCTCTCATATTGTGGTCCTCACGAGGCCAGAGTTAAAGAGACGACCAATTGTCTGAGCCTGCCATATAACAGCGGCTTAATCCCAAAATACAGCAAAATCTTACCAGGGTTATCAAGTTGTGCTTTCGAAGTAATAGTGAAATGTCCGTTTATCTCAGTTTTCATAAAATTTAGCATAATGTAAGCTTAAAAATGCATTTTATGTCGTCATTCACCAAAAAATACTGAATATGTCGTTATTAAAGAGAAATCAGTAAAACAGAGGTGGTGGTTGTGTTCCAAAGGTTTCTTGCAGATACCACGTTCGAGGAAACAGCTTTTCCTGGAAAATGTTCAGAGAAAAGCTGATTACAGAAGAATTTGTCATGCAATATAATTGGTCTGCTCAAGAGAATTTGTAGACTTACGATATTATATCAATAACAATATTTTTGCAAATGTGTCATGAACTGTGAAAAAATAAACTGTAGATTTATATACCCATAATTAGCCAGTGGTTTATCTGGTTGAAAACAATAAAAACTAATGATTGCGACCTGTGAAGGGAGACCGCGTTCGCCTAATACTGTTAATCGCTTAACAGAGGTCAGCAGGGCCGCCAAGAGCCAAGATGGGCCCAGGGGAAGGTAGGGTCGCGGGGAGCCTGAATTTTTCTGCCTACAGAGGACGAAGGAATTTGGGATAGAATTTTGCATGTATTACACGTATTTATTAACTGTTCTAAATTATTTGAACATGTCTAGAATTAATTTATCCTGTATCATTAAAGAGATCTAATGGATTAGCGTGGCACGGTCGGTAGCGACCCCCTTGCATGGCGCGGGCCGAGGGGCGGTTGGCCCTGTTACCCCACCTCCTGGCGCTCCTGGACCTCAGACCTATCGTAATTTATTGATGTACAGTAAAATTAGGAACTTTGATTACTGACCGTTTACTGAGCTACCGCTGAATACAGGACCGCTTAACACAAGTTTCTAAAGGTATTGCCGCACTTCCAGATCACAGTGTCAGACAGCCTGGAATTGATGGATCGATACCCAGGCGGGATCAATATCAGTCTGAACTGCAAGGACACTCCAACTTTTTTAATGTTTTAGTGAGACAAATCCAAAGCTACGATTTTGGGAAACAACCCAGATAAGAAGGTGAGCTTGTCATGGACAATTAAACACAGAGTTTAAAGAGCTTTTAAGCGTCTCTTTAGTTAAAGAGCTTTAACTGTCTCTTAACTCTCTACTGAAGGGGTTAGCTGTCATTTGAAAACCTTGCTATTCACTCAAACGTCTGATGATTTCACTCGCCAAAGAGACAGTTCTCAGAAGGGGTGAAGGGTTAAAAGGCAAAAGATTCGATTTTTCTGTTTTGAAGACTAAAACGTGTTTACACACTTTACATGCAGTTCTTCTTGGTTGTGTATTGTTTCCTTTAACTTAGGACTTTAGATTTTCAGGACATTTCTTGCTTCTATCAATCATGTATGCGTTTGGCCTGTTCTACTGTTTATAGTGGCTGGAGTTGAACTTTATATCATCGGACATTTACCGGTATTCTTTGTTTTTACTACCTTCTCTCTCATCTCGGTAATTCAAAGTATGTTGACTAGTAATAATTTTCAAAAAAATTGTTAGTTTAACCTTTGGATTTGAATATTGAGTTAGAGACAAGATATAACTTTTTTCGACAAGATGTGACCCCTTATAAATAAGGACACTTGCAATTATTGCCTCGTGATTGATATCTTGGCTTATGTGCTAAACTAACGAAAGCATCGTGGACAAACTGGAGTGGATAATGAGTGGATATCTTGCTGCACGAACTGTCGTGGGTCTATTGCATACACCAGATGAGCAATCGTAAACGTACAAAATCATACTTGTAAACAGAACGCCAGGTAATAATCCCAACCGAATGGGAGGAGCTTTGATGGAGAGCTCCAATAAATGTATAAAAGATAAAGGTAAAGTGCCTTTATTTATACTGGATAACCTTATCAGCTATCTGAGCTGGTCTCCCTAGAGGTCCAGTGAGGGCCTACCCTCATGGGTCCAGTGTTAAGGCAGGAGGAAACCGGAGTACCGGAAGAAAACCTGCGATGCTTGGTAGAGTCAAACTGGGCAACACTCTTCTCACATGTGACCAAGGTAACTTTTAATCAGATTACTGCACACGGCCGGAATCGAACCCTAGTCACAGTGGTGAGAGACACGTGCACTACCACTGTGCCACCAGCACCCCCCAAAAGGATAGATAGACAATTGGAGTTAATAGAAGGTAAAATTGAATCAAACTTCGTATAAAGTGGTATTCATTTCAGGAAAACGCTTTGGTTAACCTCGCGCCACACAAATATTTTTACAAGTATATAAATCTTTATCCTATGGCTGAGTTCATGGTCTGCTCTGTGTGCAAAATGACGCAAGCTGCTTGGCTGTCCAGGAGTGTAAAACGTTATCCCCACAGACCAGCAAATTTTGGTGGAAAAATTACTAAATGGATTCCATGTCAATCAAACAACATTCATGCAGGTACTTCGGCAATCGAGATACCAGGCGGAAAACGAAGTCTAGTGATAAAGATTATTGCCCAGCAAATAATTTTGAAGAAGCCCATAATCAAATACACATGTCAGGATACTTTGAAAGAAATTTAATGAGGAACTAACGTTTCGTCACTTTACAAGTAACATCATCAGAGTGTCTATTTACATGAAAATTTTTGGCTTAAAATTTTCGGCTTAAAATTTTCGGATCTGTGAACACATGGGCATTTCGGCACACACAGGAAATGAGATCTCTCACCCATCTTCTTTGTCTAGCATTTTAACACATAAAAGAGAAACTGGACACCCAATTTTTTTTGATGTTTTCTCAGTTTTAGCTAGTGGCCGTTCGGAATTAGACACTCTCATTCGAGAAAGTTTGCTGATTGCTAAAATAAATCCCTCTCTCAACGTAAATATAAGGTCATTTCCTCTCTTGTTATTCTAATTGCTTTTCTTTTCTTTTCTTTTCTCCTCCACCTTAATCCCTGTCATGACACCTCATTCATCATTCTCTCCTTCTCTCACCTCTATTTTTGTAATCGTGTAGGTTATTTAAGCCGAAAATTTTCATGTAAATAGACACTCTGATGATGTTACTTGTAAAGTGACGAAACGTTAGTTCCTCATTAAATTTCTTTCAAAGTATCCTGACATGTGTATTTGATTATGGGCTTCTTCAAAATTATTTGCTGGGCAATAATCTTTATCACTAGACTTCGTTTTCCGCCTGGTATCTCGATTGCCGAAATCCTAACCAAGAGATATAACAACAATGGATCGCTGTCCGCGTTCCGAAAATTTCAGCACAATGAGCTGAAACTTGGAAAAGCCAAACTAGATCTCAAGTTCTTAAAGAAATGTAAACAACATGATTGTATGCCTCGCTTTCTGAACTTCAAATTAGCCAACCGCTACCTACGAAACTCCTCTACCTACCGTCATTGTCAGAGACGACTTCTAGACGAAGAAATCCGTATCAAACAGACAAGAGTTCGTGAACTGACCTCTCTATCCACATCCCTCCAATCAAGCCTCGCAAATTTGGTTTCATCCCTTGACTTTATACATCTGAAGTCTTTGGCCGACTCTACAATATCTAAGAAGCTTGTCCAACACGAGCGAATTCAAGACAAGAAACTCCTTAAACTTCGAATAAATCCATCATCTTCGCCAACATTATCACCCGACAAAGTTGTGTTTAACCACTCTAGCAAGTCACTGACAGAGGAAGAAATACTGGTTCTCGCAAAAGGATTGAACTTTTCCGTACCTCCCAAGAAGTTGAACTATTGTGACTTTTTAAGCCCTTTCGAACTTTTATATCGTAAACTTTATAATGAACCCATCTCCGAAACTTCTGGCCATGAAAAAGATTCCATTAAAACAAAACTCAAGGATATCGCTCTCACTGGGTATCGAACTTACTCACCGCCAAAATCGACCTTTTCTGATGACGAACTGAAAATTATTAAGAGACTCAAAGCGGACAAGACCATCGTTATTGTCAAACCTGATAAAGAAAATGGGGTGGTAATCCTTGATCGAGTTGATTACGAATCAAAAATGGAAGAATTACTTCAAGATAACTCAAAATTCGTCCAGCTCAACGATGATCCGATTAAAACAACAATGAAACGAGAAACCAAAGTTCGAGCATTCCTTCGAAAACTAAAGAAGGCCAATGCGATATCTGACGAGCAGTTCAAGAAAATAGCCCCCACAGGATCTCAACCAGGTATATTATATGGACTACCTAAGATTCATAAAGTTAACGTTCCACTTCGACCTATTCTCTCAGCAATAGGAACTCATTCATTTAACCTAGCTAAGTTTCTAGTTCCGCTTCTTCATCCCATTTCTTTAAGTTCTTACGTAATTATTAATTCGTTTTCCTTTATTCAAGAACTATTCTCCTTAGACCTTAATACCGACAACTTAATTATGGCCAGTTTTGATGTTACGTCTTTATTTACTAATATTCCTCTTGATGAAAC
Organism: Heliopora coerulea; assembly: GCA_030142905.1. Lineage (NCBI taxonomy): Eukaryota > Metazoa > Cnidaria > Anthozoa > Scleralcyonacea > Helioporidae > Heliopora > Heliopora coerulea. The sequence continues at coordinate 311,864 of JASJOG010000065.1, forward strand.
CATACAGATTATTCTTGACCAGCTATTTTCTACCAACCGTCTTTTCCATGGCTTCTCTCGGAAAGAGTTAAAAGACCTCTTAAATTTAACAGTTAAGGATTGTCATTTCGTTTTCAATGGTAAACTTTACGACCAAATCGATGGCGTCGCCATGGGGTCACCGCTCGGCCCACTTTTTGCCAACATATTTTTATCACACCATGAGAAAATTTGGCTAAAAAACTGTCCCACTGATTTCAAACCGCTTTTTTATAGACGTTATGTTGATGATTCTTTTATTTTATTCAAATCTCATGAGCAAATCGAACCTTTTCTAAATTATTTAAACTCACAGCATCCCAACATTAACTTCACCTGCGAAGTGGAGTCAAACAAAACGCTACCCTTTCTTGACATCATTATTTCTCGATCTAATGACTCATTTATCACCTCTGTTTATCGAAAACCAACATTTATCGGCCTTTTCACAAATTTCGAGAGTTTTTTGCCTGTTATTTACAAGAAAGGTCTAATTTATACTATTTTATTTCGATATTTGAATATATGTTCGTCGTATTCGATTTTTCAAGAAGAACTTGCAAAATTTAAGAGCCTGTTACTTCAAAATGGTTATCCGCAACGGTTTATAGACTATTGTATTTGCTCTTTTTTACATAAAGTTTCCGACACACCTATTAAACCTCTCACAGCACCCAAATTGCAGCTATCCATTGCACTGCCTTTTACTGGTATTCACGGCCTCAAAATTCGCCAACAGCTTTTAAGGTTAATATCATCGGCCCACCCACACATTGACCTCCGAGTAATATTTCGACCAGTTTGCCGTTTTTCACACTTTTTTCGTTTTAAAGACCGTATTCCTATGCGTTTAAGATCCAATGTTATTTATAAATTTACGTGCCAACGCTGCTCCGCGTTGTATGTGGGTGAAACAACCCGAAACTTACACACTAGGATCTCTGAACACATGGGCATTTCGGCACACACAGGAAATGAGATCTCTCACCCATCTTCTTTGTCTAGCATTTTAACACATAAAAGAGAAACTGGACACCCAATTTCTTTTGATGATTTCTCAGTTTTAGCTAGTGGCCGTTCGGAATTAGACACTCTCATTCGAGAAAGTTTGCTGATTGCTAAAATAAATCCCTCTCTCAACGTAAATATAAGGTCATTTCCTCTCTTGTTATTCTAATTGCTTTTCTTTTCTTTTCTTTTCTCCTCCACCTTAATCCCTGTCATGACACCTCATTCATCATTCTCTCCTTCTCTCACCTCTATTTTTGTAATCGTGTAGGTTATTTAAGCCGAAAATTTTCATGTAAATAGACACTCTGATGATGTTACTTGTAAAGTGACGAAACGTTAGTTCCTCATTAAATTTCTTTCAAAGTATCCTGTCATGCAGGTACGTTTTACGACAGATTAATAACAACAAATTAACAGCTAACGACATAGTTAAAGTATTTCAACGATGGTTTTCAGTATGTATGAGTAGAAAGAGAATATATGCAATTTTTTTTTTTTTTTTTTTGGGGGGGGGGAGTGTGAATCAGTTTGATTAACCAGTCAGCTTACCGTATTTTGGCTATTAACCAATCACTAATCCTTTAGTCCGATTAGGTCGACATCGGGGGAGCCCCAAAACTAGGTGCGGTTTTCCTCACAAAACGCCCAAGTATTTATTCTGTGTGGGGAGGATGGATGTGATCATCACATGGATGTGTTAAACCTTTGGTTGCCAATCATGGTAGGTAATAAAAAATGCGTGCTATATGTGAATCAATCATTTCTTTTTTGAGGTGTTTTAATCTTTTTTAATCTTTTTAAAACTTTTTTTATTGTGATGTCAAGGTTTTTTCAAGCTTATTTGTGTTATGCTGAACCTAGTGAATTGCTGGGGGGGTTATATGGAGGATAAATGGATGTGAATTATTCAAGTTAAAAGTGAAAAGCTGATTTCTCGTTTTGAAGAATGTTGGGTAATTGTTTCTTAGATGCTGATTACAACGGTAGAAAAACAGCTATATACTATGTTCAAAAATTAAAATAATTCAAGTACCGTATCGCCGACGTCGAACATCTTCGAGCTGTTATTGATATTTAGACAGAAATATTGATGACGTTTGGTATTGGTTGACTTTTTTGGGTATTTCTTTATTTGCTGAAAAAAACGTTGCTATTCAAGAACCGGGATGTAAAGACAGACAGATTAATTAAACGTGGTTTTTGAATCAAAGAATTAAATTGGAGTTGGACCCGTTTGTGTGTAAATGTAATCAAAGAACTTCAAAAGACATTTTTGTTTTTAAAAATACTAAATTTCGATTTTATGGATGTCGATATGGATGGTGGTGAATGGTTGTGGATTATTCAAGTTGAAGAAAGAGAGTTGATTCGTCGTTTCGAAGAATGTTTGGCTAATTTTATTGATTAAACTGATAATTATGATGAAAGAGCAGCCATTTGTTATGTGCAAAAAATAAAATATTTCAAGTATTAGAGTAAAGATGATAATGTAAAATATCTTCAAGCCGTTGTTTATTTTGCACAGCGTTTTACAATCGGTGATATTTGGTATTGGTTGAATTTATTGAATGTTAGTTTTCGTAGTGATAAGAACACTGTTATTCAAGAACTGGGATGTAAAGATAAGGAGATCGATAAAAAGTGGTTTTCGTATCAAGGAGACAAACTGGACTTGGGTCCATACATGCATATTTTTATTCAAAGAATATCAAAAACTTTTTGTTTATAAAAATACTAAATTATCTTTTCAATAATGGAAAATACTAAGGTTTTTGATTTGGAAAAAATCTGTTTATGTGGATTGTTATATTTAGTTTTAAAACTGACCTTTCTCATCATTAGACATGTCATACAGATATATGGTTAAAAATTGTTCCAGAAAAAGGTAAAAGTAGGCAAAGATGTTTTATGGGAAACAGAAATATACGGTGTTATACAAGTGAACGTTTTATAGATAGTTATACAATGACACGCAAAAGTATTGGACACATTGGACTTTTTAAGAAAACAATAACTTTTCTTGTTGTTATTAACCTAAAACTTGAACTGAATATAGTACATGTTTAGGATAGACTATGTATGAGGAGAAAAAAAGAATTGTTTGCTCACACAAAAATTTATTGACAAATACAACAGAAAGTAACACGCAAAAGTTTTGGACACATTCTGAAAATATAAATATAGCAGGATAAAAATTGCAGTTTTGTACTGAAGTCTATTTCATATTAATTTGCAAATCTCCTCCGACCAATCAGAGCACACCACGCACCATGACGTCTCCGTGTGCTTTGAATGGTCATTGAAGATTTGGCTGTCACATGTGAAGGTTTTCAGAATTGCGAAGACAAACGAGCTCTCTCAACAACTTCGTATGGTTATGATTGACCATCATAATCGTGGAATGGGATATCGAAAGATCTCTGACGTGCTCAAGATCCCCATTTGTACAATTAGGGCCATCATTCGGAAATGGAAGGAATATGGGCTGACTACCGATCTGCCTCGGAAAGGGCGTCTTCGTAAAGTAAGTGAACGAGCAGCTAGATCCATTGTTCGGAAAGTGATGCACAAGCCATTCACAACACGAGGAGAACTTCAGAAGGAACTGCAGGCAGCTGGCACAAAGGTTAGCAAGGATACAATTAGTCGTACACTCCACCGGGTAGGGCTGCATTCTCAGACTCCTAGACCCCTCTGCTGAAGCCCAAGCACGTGAAGGCTCGTCTAGAGTTTGCCAATCATAATCTCGAGAAGCCTGCTTTGTTCAGGAATAAAATATTATGGTCTGATGAGACTAAAATCGAGCTTTTCGGTGGAAACAGCTCGAGACACGTCTGGAGAAAGGAGGGTACTTCATATGACCCCAAAAATACCATCCCCACAATCAAATATGGTGGTGGAAGTATAATGGTTTGGGGTTGTTTTTCTTCCAGTGGTACGGGCGCACTACATATCATCGAAGGAACAATGGATAATGCTGTGTACCGCGAAATACTAAAAGAAAACATGCTTTCATCTGTAAAATCGCTCAAGCTACCGATTGGATTTTTCAGCAAGATAACGATCCCAAGCATACTGCAGTGAAAACGAAGGAAGGGCTTCAGGCAAAGAAAGCAAGGATTTTAGAGTGGCCTAGTCAGTCGCCTGATCTAAATCCGATGGAAAATCTGTGGAAGGAGCTTAAACGTCGAGTTCATCAGAGGAATCCACAAAATCAGAATGATCTCAAGGACATTTGTCGACAGGAGTGGGATAGCATTAGTACTGATTTCTGCAAGAAACTCATCTCAAATTATTCCAAACGTCTGACAGCCGTAATTTCAAATAAGGGATATGCCATTAAATATTGAACGCTGTTTATTCATATGTGTCCAAAACTTTTGCGTGTTACTTTCTGTTGTATTTGTCAATAAATTTTTGTGTGAGCAAACAATTCGATAATTCTCCTCATACATAGTCTATCCTAAATATCTACTACATTCAGTTCAAATTTTAGGTTAGTAGCGAGAAGAGAAGTTATTATTTTCTTAAAAAGTCCTATGTGCCCAATACTTTTGCGTGTCACTGTATATCTGAGGATGATAAAATACGAGTTATGCCTAATCCTTATTCTGGACCTCATGAATTTCCGAGGAGACAAGATGATAAATTTCCTACTGGAGTAACGTCAAATGTTCTTATAAATGCAGACAATGAATCTTTAGTTTAAACTAAACAATTTATTAACAAAAAAGATTTATTTATATATTTTTCTATATTTTCATAATTAAATCTTGCTCGAGTACAAAACATATTAGTTTACTAATCAATGTTATAAAACAAATAGTATTTTTCTCTTGGAATGTCATGAAAATAAATGTGTTGTTGTTCCAGATCAAAATCTTTAATTTCTTGTTAACTTGTATGAACATGAGGTTCTATGGTAACAAACTATGTTATTTAGTCTATAACAAAGAATGCATATGTTCAAATAAATCAAAATTACGTTTTAAATCCCAAAACTTTTTTAAACATGGACAAAAAGGTATGAATTGAAAGTTATGAATATAACACCATTGGCATAAATTAATTTGTAGTTTACAATGGTTACAATAAAAATTTTTTTAAAAAATAAGTCGGAACTGTTAACTTAATTACCAAACACATACACACTCAATATCGTATATTTTTTAAATGTATTTTAGAGTTTTCTTACTTTGTTGTAAAGAATTTTTATTTGGTGTAATATTCAATTTTGTTTGCTGTAGACACGATACAGTCAAAAAGAGTTCTATTAGACTTAGAAGGGTAAACAATCAACAGAACTTATTTTTATAAACCAATATTACGTATGGAGTAGTACAAAAAAGATAAATCATGTTTTGGTTTCTTTTCGACGTGCTAACGTGACAATAAGAAGAGAAGATGCAATGTGCAAAGCGTTCATCAAACAACCATCTCAACCATGCTCCCTGAAGGGATGGGTTTCCTTCGTTGTGTGAACTTAAAGTCATCCTAGCTTTAGTTCAAAAGGAATCAAAAAACAAATTTTTCCCTTTACAATACCTCATGCATGGAAAAATTATAGTGTTTCTGTAAGACTTCTTACCTTGGCTTGGAGTTGTGATCTTTTGACCGCTACCTTGATTTTGCACCAATAATATACTTAATGTTATAAATATGATGACCCAGCAAATGGCTTTAAGTAAAGACATAATACACACATAATATATATAAAATCTTTAATGCTGACGTGTCGTTACTTACTTAGTAACATCTTCAGAGTGAATATTTACAACGTAGAAATGGCTTAAATAACTTAAATGTTAAAAAATTAGAAAGTGACAGGATGGGACAAAGCAAGGTGACGTGAGCCAGAGATGCATAACGAGGTAGGAACGGAAATTAACAGATGGTAATATCAAAACAGTGTCAAAGGAAAAGATTATTATTATCATTATTATTATTATTATTATTATTGTTTAAATTTATTTTACAACGGTAACCCTTCAGCGATAAGATGCTGGTCTTCAAGGGGCCGTTTCTCTAAATACAGTTTCATCTATACCTAAGTATTTACACTCTTGTACTAATAACTATGTATACTTAAAAAATATAAAAATACTACAAACGTTCAATTTTAACCTTGAAAACATTCAAATATTTAGTGGTATTAGATATTTGAGTTAACTTAACGAGAGATTTGTCTCTAAATTATTATAATGATTTCTAAGTAAAGTTTTTAAATGAGTTGACGGAGAGTTGGTCATACCCGTCTAGAATTACGGGTGAGAGATCATTCCAAGATACAGCTCCACAATATGAGAAACTTTTTCGTAGGTAATTCGTTTTTGGCTTTTTTAAATAAGGTTTCCTATTGTTACATCTCAATTGATGTGAATCATTATGTCAAGTGATAAACAAGTCTGATAAGTAACCGGGAGTTATGCCTCGCAACGCCTTGAATGTCAAAATATTCTCCCGTTTTTTAAGAATATTTTTTATCGGTCCTCATTGCAGCTTATTAAAAATCGCTGTTGATCTTATTTCGTAATTAGAACCCGTTACCACTCGAGCGGCTTGCTTTTGTAATTTATATAGTTTTTCAACGTGTGCGCAATTGCCATTATTCCATACATTCAAGCAATAGGTGAAGTGGGGTAGATCGAGTGAATTGAACATATTTAAGAGTGCTTCGTGAGTTACAAATTGTTTTGCTCTTCTTAACAGCGCAATAGGTTTCGAAATTTTTTTGCATTGAGCATCATTGTGTTCATTCCACTTTAGATTTTCATCAATAATAACTCCTAAAACTTTCTTATTTGGCACCTGTTGTATTATACGGTTGCCAAGAATTATATTAGGATTACCGGAAAATGGGTTTAGTCTCTGTCTGGATCCGATCAGCATAAATTCCGTTTTCTCTTCGTTCAGTGTTAACTTATTGGCAGTTAGCCATTTATGTACGTTATCTAGATCAATGTTAAGTTTGCTTTCAATGTCTGCGGACGACTTTCCATGATAAGATAAATTGGTGTCGTCTGCAAACATTGATGCTAGAGTTTTATCAAGACAATTTGGAAGATCATTAATGTATAAGAGGAAGAGTAACGGACCAAGATTTGATCCCTGAGGAACACCGCATGTAATATCTTTAGGCTCCGACAATGCATTCTGATGTATACATACTTGTTTCCTTCCATGAAGATAGGAATAGAAATAGCTTTAAAGCAGTTCCTCTGATTCCGTAGCGTTCTGATTTGGATAAAAGAATAGAATGCCATTTACTAGACCATTGTCCATATTTATACGGTATTGATTTGCAAATTGTAGTAATGATGTTTCAGTTGAGTGAAAGGAACGAAATCCTGACTGTTGATTTGAGATAACTTTATTTTCATTAAGAAAGTGAAATACTTGATCATAAACAAGTTTCTCAAGAATTTTTGCTACTGCAGTTATTCCGAAATAGGTCTATAATTTCCGCAGTCAGTTTTTTCTCCCGATTTATGAATAGGAGTAATTTTAGCAAGTTTCATCTCATCTGGGAAAATGCCCGTTTTCAAAATAAGGTTAAAAACGACAAGCAGGGATTCATGTATAGAATTCCCTGCTGCCCGAAGTAATTTACTGGACATCTTATCTAGACCTGATGCTTTACCTGCTTTCATCTCCTTTAACGCATACATCAAATCTGCATTGGTAATATTTTTGAATTTGAAGACGTTAGTTCCAGGAGTCACATAATATAGGGGGTCACGGTCAGTTTTGGGAATATCTTCGGCAAGTTCTGGTCCTATTTTACAAAAGAAGTTATTAAACTCATTGGCAATATTTTCGTCTCCAGTCACATTATTGTTATTAGTTATTATCTCATTTATTGTTGTGGTCTTTGACTTCTTATTAAGTAACTCATTTATGATCTTCCAGCTATCCTTGGTGTTTGTGCTGTTTTGAAGTTTGATTCTAAAGTATTTTATTTTGACGTCTTTAATGAGACGGTTAACTTGATTTCTGCATTTCTTATATGCTTGATGATATGCGGGTGAATTGAGACTCACAGCTGCGGTAACTCAAGTTCTTTATTTCTTTAGTAAACCACGGTTTATATTCACTTTTTACTTTTCTTACTCGCAGAGGGGCATGGTGATCAGCGATGTAGAGAAAAATCTCTTTCCACTCATGCCACGCTATAGTGGGATCAGTGTGATCACCGAAATTGCTAAAAGCTTCTCCAAGATTATTTTGAAATTCAATAGTGTTAAAATGCTTGAATTGTTTTGTCTCAATTAGTTTAGGGTTTCCTTTGGGGATTCCTATCTTTCTACATATGTAAATGAGATTATGATCACTGATCCCCAAGTCCATGACTCCTGAATCTATTGTTTTAGTATCATCAATTCTAGTAAGTACGAGATCTATTAAGGTTTTAGTTGAAGTGGTTATCCTAGTAGGATTACCAATGTGTTGTTGTAGTTGGTAGATGTCTATTACATCTTCTAATCCATTCATCATCAATGGGGAGACATTTCATGGGAAAAACGATCCTGAATAAGGCAATGAAATCCTTGTGTGGAAAGGGGAGAAAGCATTGAAAGACTGTCACGGCCTGGACAAGTCTTCTGGACGATGAGTGTTTTATCCCATTTCTCAAACAACTGACCATGAACGCTGTTCGGTTAGATATTGCAAAATATTCAAAAGTCATTGTCCTGCAGGGATGAATGAAACAGAATCTTCATTCTACTTTACCATAACGCACCAGCAAAATCCAGGCTACAATATTTGATACAAGAAGTCTCCCTTAGAGAAGAACGAAATCGAGAATCCACTTCTGAATGTTGCTCGAAACATTTCCGTTCACAGAACTTGTATTTCAAAGCTACTCGATTCAGACGTACCTGTGATTGTGTAGCTCAGGTAAGTGATTACCAGAACGTAAAGTCTCGAGATTTATACAAATCAGCATTTCTCCAATTTCAGCGAAAAATATCGTTTACACTTAGTCGCTTAGCAAATGTCCTGACAGAAAGCGAGTCCCCTTACGTCTTTAGTTCGTATTCATCAGAAAGAACTAAGACAAAGCGTTGCTGCGAAAGTGAACAGTTGGCCAGTGCATATGACAGGGAACTAACTTTGAGAACTGCTCTTTCAAGTCATAAATAGTCCAGTTACCAAAATGGCCCCAAAAAGTGAAACCAGCCGCAAGCACCAAGAAAGCCACATTTCGTACGCTGGTCTTAAATCATTTACTGGCGTTAGTGTTGAAATGATGTAAACAACATCTGAGAGATCCATACAATAGGAAAAAAAGACCGAAAGAGACCTAATTGATTTCCTTCAACGAAATCTAACGTTTGGTTAACAACATATCAGTCCTCGAGTTTGCACGCGGCATACTTGAGTGATCCTGAATTTTTGGATGTATACCTTCAAATACAAAATAAAGAAACAGAGATACGTGCTGCAGAATTTTTCACCCAAGCCACCAAGCGTGTAAATGGACTCCACGCACGTCGAGATTTGTACCCTCACACCGCGCTTTGGGCGGTGGGCAAGGGGATTAAAGACAACAGACCCAAGCGATATAAATGCGTGGGTATCGCATGGCGTAGGTTGACACGATGTTAGGAGGTCCGACGATACTGTCGTCGAGGGTGGAGGTGAAAAAAAGTAAGTAAAATTATGACTAAATTCATACATTTGAGTAGTGATATGTAGAGTCGCACAGCGGGGACAACGTTTGCACCATGTTTGCCGGGGTACTATCGTATAATGGCATGTATCTACATACGTGCGATAGCACCCCGGCAAACAGTCTCCACATATGGCATTTTGTTATCTTCCACATCTTTGAATCACAAATTCCCCAGGTTGACACACGGTACAAGGATGGCATGAGCTTGTACCATATATTTTGGAATACGTTTCTCCTTTGCATAAGCACATTCGACATCTGCATACTTGACTTAAGAAATGCAGTTTTCTACGACAGCGACGTCTACCCGAGGTTTTTTTGGTCTTCTAAACGAGAAAAAGTTAGCTTTACCTTTTTTTCATCATTTTCGCGCTTTAAAGTGGTAGGAAGGTTCAGTGAAATCAGACTTTTCAACATTTGCCTCGATGATCTGGAAAAATGACCACACCTAGTTCTGCCACAAATTCGAAGTCAAAGACCAAGTAAGTTCGAATGCATTTATATTTAAATATTTTCGTGTCGCCAGATATTTCCGGGACCATCTGGTATTCACACCCTGTAGTGAGTCCATTAAAAGGCTACAACGTGTACAGGTGTGGTAAACGTAATTTTATAAGTATCTGCGCCCCAAGGGAAGTAATGATATGAAGGTAGGAAAGTTGTTTATTTCGTTTGCTTAGAACTATGAAATCAATAATCGCTTCCTTCATTACTTTATTAGGCCGATGGAATGGACAGACGATCATGACATTTTGCTGATGAAAGAAATGATGATAAACGATCTTTTTCTCCATAAGAAAGGAAGTCCAAGTAGAGGCTTGAAATGGGAATCCATTGTCGAAAAATTAAACGCCTCCATATCTGTTGTTTTTGAGATAAAAGACAAAAGAAGCGTCCGAGACCAGTGGACTCTTTTAAGAAATATATACAAAAACAAGATCAGAAAAGAAGAAGCTGGAAGTGGCATTGACGTGGACCAAGTTAGTGAGAAAGATGCATTGATAAAAGAATTGTCAGCTAAGGAAGACAGTTTGTGGACGAATCTTGTGCTTGAAATAGCCAAGAAAGAGAATATGCTGAAGATATGAGGAAGAAGGCCATGGAGCGTATCGGGGATACAAGAAAACGAAATTCGAAAGGCGAAGAACAGGAAACCTTGAAGCAAAAAAAGATGCGTAGAGGAAATGATGAGCTCGTGGAATACCTTAAAGAAAAGACAAGAGGAGAAATGGGTCTTCGCCAAGAGGAACTGGCTCTAAAAAGAATGAGTAAGATATTCAAAAGCAAGCAGCGATGCAACAGGTTGAAATGATGCGGTTGATGCAACAACAAAACCACCAAATGTGGGAAAGCCAAATAGTTCTTATGCAGCAGCAACAGATGGGACAAGCCTTTCTGGCAGCACTACTAAGGTTTATTGATAAGCAAAAATTTTTTAAAATATCTTTATTTCATTTAGGTGTTGTATTCGAATTGAAACCCAATAAATCGTTTACACCAGAACTTAAACATGCTTAGAAACTGTTTAATTAAACAAGGTTTGAAATATAACTCTTTTACTCGCGATTCAAATTTGGGTATTTGGCCAACGTGAAACTTTGGTTTACCAAGAAGCCTTCGCTTTCTATATCTAACAGTGCAAAACTAAACTCAAAATGTTCTTTCTTACGAACATGTTTTCTTAGTGTGAACGGGGTATGATTGAGTATCTTTAATACAGCTTTCATAATACTGAGGAAATGCAGCAAACTAGTTAAAGATGACTGTCTGAGAGGTTGACTAATTTAAAAAACGCTCTGTCTTTTAAACTAATTATGTTAAAACTTTTTCAAGTTCATCTCGAACAATAAATCGCAATGTATGGCTTGCATGTGTTCATTTTCGACGTCCTGAACAATACTTTTAATTCACTGATGGGTGAAATATCGATCTAAAGAAGGTGGGTCGACCTTAAAAAATTAGACGTTCTATTAACATATAAGCATGTCGGTGAGTTTCTTAACAGCGCACATACAATGTACATTTTTCCTACGCTGTTCATCCTTATTTTTAGATTTTTTCTCAAGTCCACAAATCGAAATGAATTTATCACATCTCCAAATAGGCACTCCACGGACGCTCGAACTGAGCTCATTGTGGTATTAAATTCTTTTATCATTGGTGTTAGGTTGCATTTCGAAACGGCGCTTGAAGATGAACTCTTTGAGGGTAAGCGTGATCCCCATAGATGCACATCGGATTCCCATCAAGGGAAAAGGCATTTGCTTCCAACTCTTCCAGCAAACGAGATTCAGCTAGCATACCTGCATCATGTTTTTTGCCTCCTAGAAAAGTAACATGAAAAACATCAGAGGAAAAATGGCTGAAACATGATTTGCAAGTCTTTGCAAACATTTCAAAACATTGGACTTACCTACAGGTCCGAATATATTCGCAATAAGTCCGTTTGGTAAAGCAGTACACTGGAATTTTAAGGAATGGACTCTTTTATGTCCATTGTAGACAACTCTTTGATGCTGCCCAGGCCGAGAAATCGGTCTTACCGTCCCGTCAATAAAAGCTAAACAATTTTCGAGAGGTAATCCTTTTTCGTGAATGGCATCTGCATAGATTTGCAAATTTTGGGGGACTCAAAACATCATTATTCCACTCCAACAGTCTGTGCCCATGATTATTAAAAATACTAGAAATACGTGCACGCAACAACCCCTCGCCCACCCTTCCAATATATCTCTCAAGAATCCGAGTAACATTGGTAATTTTTCAAAATTGTCAAAAAGACAAACCGTCCTTTCTATAACTGGAAGAAGGAATGCAATATAAGATAACACAACAGTTTGCCACGAATATCAACTACCCAAACGGGTAAATTATTTTATATTTAAACTGCCCATGATCATATTTGCGTTTAAAATTTCGATTCTGTTTTATTGAAAGAAAATGTTTGGTGAGAATAACCGTTAACGGTTTTACAGATGATGAGATCAATCCTGTCAATTCTACTGCTAAACAATGCACGTTCGTGTCAAGACACTGCATCACTTGCGATCGTGAGATATTTCGTGTCATTTTCGGATTAAACTTATCGCTTTTTTTCGCTTTAAAGAAAGATTTTTTACCACATGACAGGACTAAAAGTCTTAAAAGCTGAGCATTCTCATAGGTTACCGGTCGGGTACCAGCATTACGAACAGCACATGATTTAAAAAAATTTTTTGATATATTTTTTTTCCTAAAAAACTGATAAATCCTACATTATCTCAAAGTTAATTAAAAATTTCTAGTAGAAGTGCAATGACGAAGGTTTATGCAAAATATTCATTCGAAGGTAAAAGACTTTGTTGAAAAAGGTGAAACAAATTACGAAACCGACCAAATAAACGAAGAAAACAATGCCATTTTATTGCTGACCAAAAATCGGAAAATACAAAACATACAACAAAATACGACAAGCAAACCTTTTCCAAGTTTTCTCAAAAGAAGGAGTAGAGGGAAGCAAAAGACGTACTTTCTCCCACTGTAAAACTTTCGTAAAATAGAAAAATGGCGTAGCGTACAAACCTCCAACTTTTACGTATTTTCAACGAAGCGTTCATCGGCACCTCAACACAAAAAGTTCAAAGGTAAATTTACAGAAAGAACATGGCTTTATACTTTCAAAATTTCTTGCGAGGTGCTAAAATCCTGATGAAAGCATTACTGGTCGAACAAGGTGAAGGTGATCATCCACAAGCCACCCGAGAACTGTGAGAAAGACTGAAGCGGACAACATTTTCGCCGAAGGATAGTATGATCTCCAAATGGAAGTAGCTTTTCAGCGTGTTTCAGCTACTCGATTCAGACGTACCTGTGATTGTGCAGCTCAGCTAAGTGATTACCAGAACGTGAAATATCTCGATTCATACAAATCAACATCGATTCAACTACAGTGAAGAATATCGTTTACACTCAGTCGCTTAGCAGATGTCCCGGCAACGAGCGAGTTCCCGTAACGTCTTTGTTCATATTGATGAGAAAGAACCAAGTCAAAGCGTTGCTACAGAATGTGAACAGTTGGCCAATGCATATTCCAAAGAGCTGAGTTTTAGAACTGTTCGTTCAAGTCATAAATTGTCCAGTAATCAAGATGTCCTGCTAAAGTGAAACCAGCCGCAAGCACCAAGAAAGCCATTTCGTTTGCCGGTCTTAAATCATTTACTGGCTTCAGTGTTCAAATGATGTAAACAACTTGCGAGAGATCCATACAAGGGAAAAAATAACGAGACCAAATCGATTTGCTTCGATACGGATCTAAGCAACCTAAGTAAGGTTTGGTCAACAACATACCAGTCCCCATGCTGGCACACGGCATTCTTGAGTGACCGGAATCCGTGGATAGAAACCTATTTACAAACATAGAATTTTTCACCCTAGTCACCACGCGTGTAAAAGGACTTCACGCACGTCGAGATTAGTACCCTCGCACCGCGCTTCGCGCGGTGGGCGAGGGGAGAATCGACGACCCTGTTTACGATCATGCTGAGCTCAGGTACTGGTCATCCAAATCTTTGTATCATATCCGAGTAACGACGCGGGTAGGAAAGCCGATTAAGCAGCATACACAGACCTTCAGGTCCAGTACGAATTGTTCCTTGCGAGCATTTAATCGTTGCTGGAATTTGAAGTATTTGTTGCAAAAAGCGAAGATCAAGTTTCTCGACTCTAAAGCAGGCTAAACATTCTGCCTCATGCATTTCTTCAAGGCAAAATATGGAACAATTGCTATATGGAAATTCAGAGTTTCCAGAGTCGTAAGTTTTTTATAGCAAAATAAACTCTTCTTCTGTTAAATAACCCTCGTTGAAGCAAAGAAGACACAGCTCCTAATAGTTCGAAACGACATTTTTTAAATAAAAATCGTTTATCCTCAGCCGTCGCAATCGTAACTTTTCTTAACGTTTCATTTTGTGGAAGGGAGTACGGCGTACTCTTCACAGTCAAATTCAGTCCAAAACGTTGTCGTTAACGAGAAATGGGCATTTCTTAAGTTCCTTAATATTAGGGAACTTAAGAAATGCCGTTTTCTGCGACGGCGACGGGCGACCGGATGTAATCCCTTCGCCCACCGCGCAAAGCACGGTGCGAGGGCACTAATCTCGACGTGTGTGGAGTCCTTTCACACGCGTGATGACTAGGGAGAAAAATTTTCCAATTGTGTATCTATGTTTATATATATATATATATATATATATATATAGGTATATATCCATGGATTCCGCACACTCAAGAATGCCGTGTGCAATCTCAGGGAGTGGTATGTTGTTGACCAACCCTTAGGTTACTTAAGCCCGTATTCAAGCAAATCAATTTGGTCTAGTCCGTTTTTCCCTTGTATGGATCTCTCAGACGTTGTTTACATCACTTGAACACTGAAGCCAGTAAATGATTTAAGACCGGCAAACGAAATGGCTTTTCCTGGTGCATGTGGTTTGTTTCACTTTTGGGGGTTATCTTAGTTAATGGACAATTTATGACTTGAAAGAGCAGTTCTCAAAGTCACCTCGATGGGATATGCATTAGCCAACTGTTCAGTTTTTGCAGCAACGCTTGGTCTTGGTTCTTTCTCATGACTATGAACAAAAGCCGTAAGGGTATTCGCCTGCTGTCAGGATATTTCCTAAGCGACAAAGTGTAGATGACATTCCTCGCTGAAGTTCAATTGATGCTGATTTGTATAAATCTTGAGACTTTTCAGGTTCTGGTAACCACTTACCTGAGCTACACAATCACAGGTACGTCTGAATCGAGTAGCTTTGAAATGCAAGTTTTGCGAACGGAATAGTTTTGAGCAGCTTTCGATACTGGCTTTCCGACTTCATTCTTCCCTGAGGGAGACTTCTTGGTTCAATTATTATCGCCTGGATTTTGCCGGTGTTTTATGGCAAAGTAGAATGCAGATTCTGGTTCATTAGGAGGATGACTTTCGAATATTTTGTAATACTTATCCGGATTGTGTTCATGGTCAATTGTTTAAGAAGTGGGATAGAACACTCAGCGTCCCGAAAACTTGACCTTAGCTAACAGTTTTCGGATCCTCTCACCGCTTTCCACGCAAGGATTTTATTGCGTTTTTCAGGATCGTTTTCCCTGTGAAATGTCGCTCCACTGAAGACATTGGAATCTATTTACGGCTTGTAGACAAGAATAACAGGCAAACAGCCACCAGGAAACACGCTGAAAAGCTACTTATCTTTGCAGATCATACTATCCCTCGGCGAAAATGTTGTCCGCTTCAGTCTTTCTCACTTCTCGGGTGGTTTGTGGATGATTACCTTCACCATGTTCGACCAGTAGTGCTTCCATCAGGATTTTAACACCTCTCAAGAAAGTTTAAAACTTTAAAACCGTCCTCTTTCTGTAAATTCTCTGTTGACGCCTTTGTGTTGAGGTGCCGCTGAACGCTTCGTTGAAAATACGTAAGTGTTGACGGTTTCTACGCCACGCCGTTTTTCTCTTTTACCAAAGTATTACCGTGCAAAAAAGTACGTAGTTTACTTCTCTTTACTCGTTCTTCTCTCGATAAAACTTGCACAAAGTTTGCTTGTCGTATTTTGTTGTATGTTTTGTATTTTTCGATTTTTGGTCAGCAATAAAAATGCAGAACTCTTTCATGTTTTCTTTGTTTATTTCGTCGGTTTCGTAATTCGTTTCATCTTCGTTACCAAAGTCTTCTACCTCCGGATGGATATTTAGCATAAATCTTCATCATAGCACTCCTACTAGAAATTTGTAATTAACTTGGAGATAATGTAGGATTAATCAGTTTTTTAAAACAAAAAATATCAAAAAAAATTTTTTCAACCATAAGCTATCCGTAATGCTGGTATCCGACCGGTAATCTTTGAGAATGCTCCGCTTTTAAGACGGGAAGTGTTGCCATCTACTAAAGCGTCTTTCTTCAAAGTGAAAAAAAGTGATAGGTTTGGTTCGAAAACGACACGAAATACCTCAAGATCGCAACTAACACAGGGTCTAGATACGAACATCCATTGTTTAGTAATAGAATTGTCAGAATGGATCTCACCATTTGTGAAACCATTAAAAGTTATTCTCATCAAACTTTTTGTTTTAATAAAACAGAATCGAAATTTTAAAAGTAAATATGACGACCAGCAATTTAAACGTAAAATAATTTTCAGTTCGGGTTGTTAATATTTGTGGCCAAATCTTGCGTTTTCTTTATTGCATTCCTTCTTCCAGTTATAGTAAGGAGGATTTGTCTTTTTGACAATTTTGAAAAATTATTAATCTTACTCGGATTCTCGAGAGATAAATTGGAAGGGTGGAGGAGGGTTTGTTTCGTGCACGTATTTCTAGTATATAGGTACATATTCTAGGATTCCAGTCACTGAAGTATGCCGTGTGCAAAGTCAGGGACTGGTATATTGTTGACAAAAGGACAGGCCGGATTGAGTGTTATTGCTCTCCTACTTTTTTCGCTTTTATAGACCTCTGCGAAGTTGTTTACATCATTTGAACGCTGAAGCCAGTAAATGATTGAACGTCAGCTCACTAAATAGCTTTCTTTAAAAGAGTCCGTGCTTACGACTGGTTTCATTTTTTGAGGCCATCTTGATAACAGAACCATTCATGACTTGGATTTTGACTAGCTCCATGGAATATGCCCAACGTATCACTTTTCACAGCGAGGCTTTGACTTTATTCCTTCTGATGAATATTAACAATAGATGTACCGAAACTCGAGCTGGCGCTTGTTGGCCGGACATTTGGTGAGGGTCTCATGGTAAACGACATGGAAGGCGATTTGTATGAATCGAGCTACAAAATTCCCCAGGTACGTATAAATTTAGAAGCCTTAAAATTCAAAGTTCGCAAACGGAATGGTTCGCTAATCATCCTTGCAGACCATTGTTTTAAGCAGCTTTCAAAAGTAGCTTCCCGACTTCATTCTTAAGCTTCGCTAAGGGAGACTTCTTTTATCAAATATTACCTTCTTTTTCATATACAACCAGCATTTGCTTTCTTATAGATTTTAAATTTTTCTGGTAAGCTTAAACTCGTCTTCTTTCCGCAAATTTTCCGTTGAACCTTTTTTCTTGAGGAGCCGGAAAATGCTTCGATAAAAAGCCATAATTGTGGATTTGTACGCTTCGGTATTTTTCATTTTTACACATTCGAAAATGAACGAAGCATAAAGTTTAGCCACATAAAAGGTACTTTTTTTTTTTTTGCTTCTCTCAACTCGTTTTTGTTGCCACAAAAGTTTTACCACGTTTCCTTGTCGTATTTTGTTTTCCCTGTTTTCTATTTTCCGTTTCTTGGTCAGCAATAACATTGCAGAATCCGTTCATGTTTTCTTTGTTTATTTTGTCGGTTTTCGTAATTCGTTTTATCTTCGCCACTAAAGTCTTGTACCTTCGGTTGAATACTTAGTATAAATCTTTATCATAGCACCACTCAGACATCTGTAACCTACTTTGAAATAATGTAGAATTTATCAATTTTTTAAGACAAAAAATATCAAAAAAAATTTTCAGTCATCAGCTATCCGTAATGCTGGTATCTGACTTGTATCCTATGAGAATGCTTAACTTTTAAGACGGACAGTCTCGCCATCTCATAAAAAAAACCTTTCTTTACGGCACAATGAGTGAGAAGTTTGATTGGAAAACAGCACGAAATACCACAACCTAGCAACTAATACAGGGTCTTGATGCCAGCACCCACTGTTTAATTGTGACAATACATCTCTTAGCATTCGTTAAACCGTTAAAGGTTATTCTCACCAAACGTTTTGTTTTAATAAAGCAGAATTGAAATTTTAATCGTAAACACGACGAAAAGCTGTTTAAATATAAAATAATTTCCAATTTGGGTTGTGGTCAGTTTGTGGCTAAACTCTGTGTGTGTTTGTTTTTATTGCATTCACTCTTTCAGTTATTGTAAGGACGATTTGTCTTTTTGACAGTTTTGAAAGGCTATTATTCTTACTCGATTTCTCAAGAAGTATATTGGAAAGATGGGCAAAAGTTGTTGCGTACACGTATTTCTAGTTTGTATTTCATAATGCCGCACGAACATCGTGGACTCCGATATAATGTGGTGAGTACTTGAGGTCCTACATTTCAAAGATAAGTTGTCCGATGAATTCAAAACAAAAAAAGGCCTTACTCTGTCATACATCGAAACCGTGATACGGTATGAACATAACAAATATTCAAACACTTCACAGACGTTCCGGCTAGATATTTTGCTTTGCTTAACTTCCGTACTTTGACGGGATAAACGTCGTACTCTTCCCAGACTCACTCAGTCACACTGGTTTATTAAGTTCCCTAACAACAGAATGAGCGAAAGAATAGTCATAGATACATTGCAAGTACTCAACGAAGCAACAGATTCCGAACCCGAAAACATTATCAAATATCAAACATGGAAACATTGATTTAAATGTTAAAACTGTAAAAGAAATTGCGAAGAACAAATCACCGAAGAACAGACATTTTCCTGTGAAGAATGTCAAACCTAGAAAGTTTTATTTTGTTGGCAGTGCTTCAAACCAACAAAGATATAGTGGGTATTACCCAAATTGCACAGACCACTTACACGATTGTACTAAATATTACAAATAACTTTAACCAAAAAATTGCCTTATTTACATCAATTATTCTCTATTTGTCTTCAGTACAATATGTCAAACCAACCATATCAGGTTGAGATTGAAGATCTCATTCCAATAAAAATTTGGGAAGTTTTCCGTTATCAGTATTAACTGATCCACCACCAAGATCTTTTTCGATTAAGCACAGCGATCTCGTTTGATCATCAAAAAAACATTCTTTCCCCACATCTTGTAAGTACCAATCGACGTGGAAAGTCCGGGCGGGGTGGATGGTAATGAATGCGTCTTTTTGACGAAACGGTGAATAAATTTTTAACACTACCTTATAATTTTCAACTTAATAGTACTGAACAACAACCAATCATCAGAAAGTTCTACGAGTAGGAATTGTCACCGACGGATAGAAAAGATGTGATATTTAAAACTGAGAGAATACTTTGACGAAGAAAAGTGAAAGGCAAGAAGATGGTTGCTGTATAGTGATCATACGTTATGATAATAAACGTAAATCGAGGACCGTTGACAGAGGCATAGAGAATATTGATAATATGCCATCAGATTGCTTACGAAAAACACAAAATAAACCAAACAAAATGAAGAATACGCGACATACGACGACATGGGAGTCATGGATTAAAACGATTGAAACGATGGTTAAGCTGTGAGAAAAGACCCACACCAAGAAACTCAAACGGACTATGAATGGAGTCAGCGAGAAACAAGGTGGAGTAAATTAAAACTGGATGGGGTTACACTCATGACCACATGTATTGAAGCATCGTTTACAGACGCGATTAAAATATTCCTAAGGATATTAAACCAGTTGTACAAAACCGTAGTGAACCTCTAAGCAGAGGCACTTCCAACATGAAGTTTCTTGACATTTGTATCCAGATTATGGACGCGTTTTTATTTGTTCGTTTCCCTATACACCGTTTCCATTGGGATTTTTCCGTGTTTTAAACTGAATTTATATGGAACCGCATACGACAATGGCAGGATCGCTACTAGATCCTATTCTCAAAATCGTGTCCGGAAGCCGTATCTGCATCATTACAGATGGAAATGTAGCTTTAACTAATTTCTGCATACGGTTGTTGTAAAACAACAAATTACAACAACAGAACCAATTTAAGAACAAAACAAAAATAAAAGAGGAAAAAGAAAAAAGGGGAAAAAATTCATGCACGAAAGAGTTGAAGGTATGCGTTTATCAAAATAAAAACCCCCAAACAAATCTGAGATAAAATGCGTCATTAAATAATCGCACCCCAACTAGAATCTCATCTCTCCGGATGTGAACGCAGAACAAGTGAGCTGGTCAAGCAAGACTTCAGAGCATTCTGCTATGGTATTTTGTTACAATTATGTCACCTTTCACAATCTCCCCTAGTAATATAAAAGTAATTGTTGGCGATTATTTAAACAGTGTAGAGAAATGGAAATACCAATTGTTGCCGAATCACTGAGAAACAAAATAACCTAGACAAATTCAAATACTATTGTTCCATCCGTGTACAAGTGAAATTGTCATTCTGCAAATTGAAAAATGAAACATAATGTTCATTATACGAGTGAACCTGGGAAAAAAGTAACAGGGAAAGTTTCATGGATAACCACAGAACAGATAAATCAGAAAATCTTCTAAAAGGGTTATATAATTATAACTACGAAATTCAAAACAAAATATGTCGTCGCAATAAAGGATGGAAAAGCTATGATATGGACAAGTTGTGGCAATAAATGACGAAAAACCTGAAATGGATAACATTGTATGGAAAAATGGATAATATTGTCTGGATAACAACGTATGGGAAAATTAATGGGAAAACTATATGATGTGGATAATATTGTATAATATGAAAAATTATAAAGATAATATTGCTCAGGCTATCAGATGATATATGATTCCAGTAACATATAACATTCCGTCAGATACTTAAAAATGTTCATTAAAAAACAAATATTGAAGTAGAGTATAAACGAAAACGAGTGGGGCTTAAAATGCACCTTAGGTTGATCTAATGATTGGCACAATCGTTAATATACCCGGTGGGTTGCACGATTTCGAAGAATCAGAAGTATTAACGAATGAACTAAAGAAAAGAGAGGCTATCAAAACATGCTAGAAGAGCAACTCATACAATATCTGTCATGTTTTGGACTGATAGGATTATCAGTATATAAACTCAATTCCCATGCATAAAGCAGGTTACGCTTTCTGACGAAGGGCTTTCTCTATGAATGTTACGATTTTTCTGCGGTGGATTCTCAACCTTTTGGATTCTTACATGTCATTTACACAGTCCACCTGGCATTCTATTTTTTAACCTTTACTTGATTTTACCTCTAAATGTAAGATACTTTAGTTTTAGTAACACTTTTAAAACTTTTACGTAGGAACAGGTTTGTTTCTTTCAGCGTAATTTTAATAATTTTCCTAGCACATTACAAGACGGAAATTCTCGATAACTTTTTTACAGGTATTTTAATCTTTACTACAACTTTGTTGTAATTTTTACATATTTCATAAATGTATTCTATATAATTTATTATATCCAATGGTATTTCGAAAGCCACGTGTTTATCAGTACTTGTATTATTTAGTGTTACCCTTGGTTTATAAAGTTGATTGAATTGACTCGTTACTCAAATAATTTTTTACTTTTTTTACCATTTTTGTCATTGTTTAAATCAGGAGTTAATCTTGTCTACGTTCACACAAATAGATCTTGTAATCTTGGTCAATTCATATTTCAAATATTACAGACAAGGCGAATGAAACGATTGGAATTCTACGACATAACTTGCACTCTGCATATCAACGAGAACTCAAGACGATTATTTGATGTGTTCCTTGTTAGAGCTCATTAGCCTTATGGTGGCGAGATCTGGGTGACTCAGTCAACCTCTGTAAACCTTAATCGTCTTCACTGAAGACGATTCACGGCTTCACCGAAGCACAGCAACACTTATAATTCAAGATCACAAATCGTGTTTTTCAGGACGTCTAAAAACCTATTTAATTCCTATTTTATTACATTTTAAAAGTAAAGCGAAGTATTTTTTGGCCTAAATATCGAAGAGCAAGTAGATTATCCCATCCGTTCCGGCTCAGCGTAGTTACTTCGACCAAACTTAGCAAGAATGTTATCTACCGGGAATTTCCTTTTCTCATAGAGTATCTTTTTTATGGAATAGCCTGCGTTTAAACAGTAAATCTACTTCTCAGTAACTTCGCTTAAAGCAAAATATGTCGTAGTTATCAAAGGAAGCTGGACGAAAAATATCCTGTCCATATCTATCTTAAGGTTCGAAAACTAAGTGTGTAACACGCCATTTGCTTCAAAAGAATTGCTATTCTTAAGTACAAAGTAGAAATAAAATAGCCCAGCAAAACACACGAAATATAGGCATAGTGAAGTTTTATTGAATCTAACGTTTCGTCGCAACGTGCAACATCATCAGAGAATCAATGGTTATGTTACACGAATGATATATATAGATTGTATTACAAAGGTGATGTTAGCATGATAGGCGTGTGAGAGGAAGTGTGAAGTAAAGACAAAAGCGAGGAAGTGACAGGTTGTCATTGAAGAATGACAAACAGCAGGCAGGGAACAGTTAGAAAGCAAAGGAAATAAGCAAAAACTAAAATAGAGACAGTGGAAAGAAGCCCAGATTGGCATTGAGTGAAGGGTTAAACTTTCCAATTAAGAGGGTTTCCCTTATAAGAAGTTCTGAGTTGTTAGTACAGGAAGATAAAACGTTAAAGTCACGTGGAGAAACCAGGTGCCCCGGGTCCCTTTCGTGTGACAAAATACTTGTGGGGGCAGGATTAACGCGCTTTACCCAGTAATGGCCGAGATGCCCAAGTGGTCCGAAATACGGGCGTGCAAAAGACGGCCGGTTTGGCCGATATACAACGAACTACACCGTTGACACTTAAAACTATAAACCTCAC
Organism: Heliopora coerulea; assembly: GCA_030142905.1. Lineage (NCBI taxonomy): Eukaryota > Metazoa > Cnidaria > Anthozoa > Scleralcyonacea > Helioporidae > Heliopora > Heliopora coerulea. Next base: position 335,156 of record JASJOG010000065.1, read on the forward strand.
AGGATTTCAAACTCTTGGGAACCCGGACCTTAAAGGGGAAAAATGAGCCAAACGTAAAGAGGGACGAAAAACGAAACGACGCTTTATATGTGGAAATGTACCGGAACAGAGTTTACTTATCTGGGTGCGAATTTGCAGGCTATGTTGTCCAGTAAATGGTAAACAGAAATATAAGATCTTTTGGGGCGCTAGGGAAACTTTTGGGGCTGGCGAATGTATCTTGTTAAGAAACGATTGAATGCACTTGTCAATAAATGAAACAGGGTAACTGTTTAACAAGAATGTTTTCTTAAAGTTAACAAGTTGAGACGTAAAAGAGGCAAAGCAAGAGCAATTACTAAAATACCGGTGAAGAAGAGTGATGACTAGTCCTTTTTTATACTAGAAGGGGATAAAACTATTGTAGTTTGTATATAAGCCAGTAAAAGTGGGCTTCTGAGGTTGAAAAGGTACCATTGTTCCGTGTAATTAAAATATCAAGGAAAGGTAAAGTTTTGTTATTTTCGGTCTCTAGGGAAAAATTAATATTGGGATGTTGGCTATTTAAATAACTTAGAAATTGTGTTGCGTGAGAAGGAGAGCGGAAAAGTAAGAAACAGTCATCTACATATCTTCGGTAGTAAGCGGGTTTGAAATGAGAGGGACAGTTGGCTAGCCAAGTTCGTTCATGATGATTGAGAAAAATTTCGGCGAAAACAGGTCCCAGTGGGGAACCCATGGCAACTCCGTCAGTCTGTCCATAAAGAACACCATTAAATAAAAATTGGCAATCTTTGACAGCAAAACGTAAAAGTGTAATAAATTCCTTACGGGTGAAATTCTGAAAATAAGTGGACTTGTTAAATAATTCTGAAATAATAATATCTATGGTCTCGTCTAAAGGGATGTCGGTAAACAGGGATTTAATATCAAGACTAACCATAGTATAATTATTAGTGTCAAAATTCAGAGCAAAAAGTTCTTGAACGAAAGAGAAGGAGTCACTTACTGTATATAAACCAGACGAGATTGGACCAAGGAGAGGAACCAAAAATTTGGAAGGACCGTAAGCAAGAGTACCAATAGCCTAAAGTCCATAAAACTGGCGTGCCCCTTGGCCCCATCCTTTCCACCTGGTTCATCAATCGCCCATATTCTTAAATACACTATTTAATAGTCCCGCTTTGTCTTGAATTATAATTCGTACTATTTGTAGTTATTGTTGTTGTCATTGTTATTGCGTTAACGGTCTTAGAACTTAATATGGGTCTTAAGCATCCTGTTCTCTATTCCATCAATCATTTGTATTTATGTTTGTTAGGCATGATTTATTAATGCATGATTTATTAATCATGCAATACTCTTATCATAAAACATTACACTTTAAACAGCTCTTTACTTATAAAAGGATCCTGTAAATGTACACACACAAAAAACCCACTCATCGAAAACCAGATGTTCTCACATAAATGCAAAGCAAACTACGTAGTATATAAAATGAGAAAATATCTCAGATTATTGCAGTGGCTATTTCAAGTTATACACTATGTTAATTTAACTTTAATTTAACAATAACTCCTTTTCTGCTCCTAGACCAATTACAATTTGAGTTCCACAGGGCACCAATTTGGGGCACATGCTGTTTTTAATGAACGTGAATGACCTTCCTCGTTCCCTCAACCACTGTAAAATTATAATCCATGCTGACGATATATTAATCTATTTTTCCGCAAAATTGCCTCAGGATGTTGAAAACAAAGATTTAAAACCCGTGCCTCAATGGATGCACTCAAACTTGCTTACTTTAAACTGTGCTAAATCAAAGCTTCTCCTTTTCGCAAGTAAACAGCGTTTAATGTAGCTGAATGACATTTCCGTGGAGTCCTTAAAATGGAAGAGAGTAAGCCAAAGAAGACACCCATATCGACGTATTTTTATATTTAAATAATCAGGGGAAGCATAAAGTTACTTATCACGCCGTTAATGATTTTAACAAATTAGAACCGGAGTATTTTCATTTAAAGTCTCTTGTATTTTTTAACAAGAAAATATTCAATTCGTGATTCTCAATGTTTTATCTTGTAATATAATTCACTATTTCTGTTTTATATAACAATATTTTTAGGCATATTTTAAGTATTTCTATGTATTTGTATTGATTCCTGAGCACGGCCATTCTGAAAACCACTTTAGTGATGAATATACCCAGAATAAAAGTTGGCATCATCATCATCATTAACTTCAATACGCAACTGACAATTTAGCCAAAAGATACGTGTATCAGGCCATGCTGCGATATACTCGAAACAACTACACAATATTAAAAATTCTTTATTAAACATCTATTGCAAAGAAAATATTGAAGAAATCCATTGCACTGTTTTGTAGCTAATCACACCGCATGAACAAATAAAATAGGTTTGTCGTCTCTAGGAGATGATAGCATAAATTGGCCACGACTACATGAATAAGCTCAGCTGAACAGATAATCTGCATATAACAACTAAAGTGGAATATTTCCACGAAATGATTAATGCTTCCTAAATACATGAAATTAGAACAATGAACTTTCTACAGTATTACAAAAATATTCGATAAATGTAGCTAACGATAACAAAAATATTTTAAAATCATCCTATGATCGCTTTTTATTCAGAGCACGTTAACCTCAACTCTAAGTTGATCCTTCACTTCCATAAGACGAATCATTTTCATCATTACTCTATGTCACAACAACAACAAAAATTTCATTAACAACAACAGCAATTGCAACAACAATAATGATAACGTTCTCCCCTTAAGAAACAGAACCCCACCAGCTATATGTTAGGTAACGTAATCGTATTATTCTAGGTGACTACATAGTATACCTCCCAATTCATTGAGAAAGGTAATTAGTTTACAAGTTGAGGCTCTTAAATATTTAATGGCGTTGAAGTGCGTCATAATTTTGATGAATAGATATGATCAAGACGTGGTCAGCGGGAAGTGGGTTTCTCGTCCTACTTTGCCACGTTATTCCTGTCTGACCGTGGTATCTCATCTTTCGTTCGAGACATTTTATCGACATTCTTTTCCAGTTAGCCGTAGTACCAAGAATAAATACTGTCGCCAGGACGAAACTTAGGGCAGTTTCTTTTGAACAAAATCAAACTCACCGATTAGAGTTAAAGTCGCCAACGGCCAATTAAATTACCAATTTGACTATCATGACGTCTGAAGCTAATAACTGGAAAAATTACAACACAAGGCAGCTAATATTTGAGGTGACTCACGCTGTATATTGGCTATTGGTAATCCCAGCACATGAACATATTACATGTTATGTTTTGTTTATTCTTATAAAGATTAAGGAAGGTTAATGAGGTATACTTAAGGTTAAAGCGTACTGAGACACATGCATAACAGCATAGGAATGCTGGGCGTTGTTAGAAAACTCGTGATGATTAAACTGCCCTTTCTGTCGTTAAAGCGTAGTTAAATTGACTGAAAAACGCTTGGGTATTGACAATGCTAGCAACTCACCCGTTGACTAACTGTTTTCAGCGTCTATGGAAAGATTTCGCGATTAAAACATACAGACAGCGTCAAATTTGACATGTAAATTTAGTTATTCTTTTCACGCGTATTAATTTTGTGTAATATACAAATCAAGAATACCCGCATAAGATTAACTTGCTAAAACTTAATGTTTGATTCCACGTTTCGTGTTTTTAATTATTCTACTCAGACTTGCCCGAAATCCAAATTAGTCATTTAATCCCGCTTATGGTGGACTAAGGATTTTTCTACACAATCTTCCCTCAAAATCAACCATTACTACGTTTTGTCAAGAAACAATATAGAGTTTAGGAAGAATGAGAAAGAATTTTGGAAAAATGTCTAGGTTGAAAATCGTAATACCAGAGTCTGTAAGTATTGTCAAAACAAAGCGAAGGATTTAGACCCGATGACCATGCCATTAGGGATCAAATCTAATGATCCATCATGCACTGCAAAACGCAAACCATTCGAAGAATTTTCCCCTGTCAGAAAAAAGGTAGGCGCTGAGGTTACCCCTCTAAACGTTTTTGTTTTCCTTTCCAGTGGCTTCCTTTATGTCAGTAAATCTTACGAGCTTTAAAAGTAATTGTTTAAATACTGAAAACACACAAACATATTCAATTTTACTAGAAAAGAGCAAGACAGGATTATAAAACTTTTTTTCTCCCATTTGAAATTAGACTGCTATGGAAAACATTGACAAGCTTAGGTAATATAATAGCATACGTTTGGCAGAAACGGGGGAATAATATGTCAGTGGAGCAATAGACTTCTCAGTTCAGCCCCTCTCTAAATTTTAAAATTACTCCGTGCCACAAGGTATTAATATTCATTCTGTAGGAAAACAAAAGTCATGTTCGAAAAAGAAAACTGTAAGACGGTTTAGTTTGGAGGGTCCGGGGCACCCTTCCCAAGGTAGTTTTGAAATTGTATAGTCTCATATCGTAATCTTAAGCATTTTTGTAGCACATACAACAGGCCATTCTTTTGGTTTGTGATTTGAAAAATATCATGAAGCTTAAGGAGAGTAATAAAATTGCCTACCGTCAATGGCAATTTAGAGCTTAACATTCTAAAAATCTTGAAAGCATATGTTTGGTTGAAAGATGGTTGGAAAGATACAGGCGAGCCAAAACATTCTGGAATTGCTAATACGTTTTCCGTCACATCTCATTGCGTTGTCTGTTTGCTCGGTGAATTACTTTCTAGTGAATTAGTTTTGGATGAAGTAGTCCTCAGTGAATTTCTTCAAGTGAAGTTTGAAATGGAGTAGAATACTACAGTTAAATTCTAAATACAGATGAAGTTAAATACTCTTGTTACCCAAGAGCAAGATCCGTAGAAGAAAGTATTTCCCTATAGTTTGCGTACAGACCCAGCGACGAAAGAGCAGGATCTGTGCGGAAGATCCGTTTCTGATTCGCTTATGCAAATAGTTTCAACGAAAACCAACACCAGTATAAAAACAGCGTTTGGCATTTTACCTAATCAGTCATATAACAATTATAGAATTAAAACTGACTTAATTTACAATGTTCGCAGTTATTCCCAGGAAAGTTGCTGGACAAAAATATTATTTTTCAAAATTCTCCATAAACTTCGCTCTCCCACAAACCACAGGGGTTTGAATATAAGTTTGGAAAAATTCTTTACAGACAATAAAGCATTCTTTATGGTAAACTTATAAACAGTAGAAGTGTACATGTTCAATGTAGCACTTCTTCTGTTCTTCTTGGCGGTTTTTAGCCGCAGCATATACAGCAACCAAAACTGACGTAAACATAATGCGCAAAATTAAAGTTATTTTAACGCATTATTTGACTGTTGAGAGAATAAAACAGAATGTTGAAAAAAAAAAAAACAACAAAAAACCCAACCCTTCCTGATAACAAACAATATGACAAAAAAAAGTCATTAACTGGTCACTTGAGCAACAGCTTTAAAATTCCTCCGAACTACTTTTCAAACCATAGTAGTCCATAATTCTTCCGAATTTTTGTTCAATTATGGAACATGTATCATCAAGCAGATTTTAAAAATATATGCACGTCAGTCTACATGTGTCTTCGGCTTCATGAGTAATGTACAAAGCTTTCAGACTGCAATTGCCCCTGTAATTTGTTCGAATCTGCAGAACCAAAGGAACGGACATAATTTTTATTCATTAGCCTTTCAGCAACACGGTACCATCAACAATGCCATCAACACATCTTCATTATCGGAATGCTAAAACTGATTCAAGAACCCAATGAAGAGAACTCGCTTTCGATTAAACTTTTGATTCTCGACACTTAAACTAGTTATTTAATGGAAAATATTGGGGATAACCATCAAATTAAATTTGGTTGGGAGGTAGTAAGAAGATACACTGAAATGTATTTTTACCATCACAACTGCGGGTGAAAACTTTAGCAAAGCTAATGTTTGATGTCACGATGATTTTTCTATTGTTAGCATTCGGTTTCACTTTCCACATAATACTTACTGATATTTGTTGAGAATTCAATTTACCATTTCAAGAAACTGCTCTCAGCGATCTTAAATACCACAGTATTATCGCAGTATGCGCTTAAAAATTTACACACCAATCACCTCATAGCCACCATTAGACAGCCATACAAAATAAGAGTCTGAGAGTACCTTTGATTGTTCCTCCCAAGGTGGAGGCATTTGGTCGGGACATCTCTTCAAAGCAAATTTGTAAACAACATAGCCACTTAATCCAACAGCACTCCAGTACTTTTCAACAGTATATAGACCTGTGAAATAAGTAAATAGTATACATTCGATTGATTGATTGATTGATTGATTGACTGAAAATAATCTTTAATGAGGTAAGCCAGATCACTCATACAGTGCTTTTCATCTGGGACCTACACTGTACAATATACTACATCAACACTATACTATACCTAAACTTAACAGTTAAATAAACAATATTTACAAAAATAAGTAAAGTTCTTCCTTAAAAATGTGAAATTCCTTAATAGCTCTTTTTGAGGGTTCAACTTTGTTCCAATCATCAGATGCGTGTGATAATACTGTCCAACGACCCCAGCGTCGTCTAGACAAGGGTTTCCTGGTATTCTCCTTGTTCCTAGTATTATAACTATGTACTGATTTATTAAATATTGGATTAAAGTCGTAATCTGTGAGGCCGTTAATACATTTGTAGACAAAATTTAATCGATGCCTCGATCGTCGTCGATCTAATGAGACCCAACCCAATTTAGTTATTGCATTAATAGCCGAGGAAAAATATGGCAGATCTAGGATTTCCCTAGCTGACTTATTATGTACCACCTGTAAAGATTGCATTAAAGTACTATTGCCCGGTCTCCCCACACTACATCACAATAATCAAAGAGGGGTAGTATAAAAGAATTGAAAAAAAGTACCCTAGTACTAACAGGGAGATAAGCCTTAATTCTTCTAAATAAACTCAGTTTCTTCAGTATTTGCTTACTTATATAGTTAACGTGATCATCCCAGGTAAGATGGTAATTTATAATAACACTTAAATATTTAAAAGAATTACACGCCTCAAGACATTCAATAATAAATAGCGCATAGTTAATCATAAGCATACTAATTTATTTTCATACGGGCATTTTTAACGGCTGTAACTACTTTAACGATCATCACTATTTTGGTGGAGACTGCTAAAATTAAATCTGAGCTCAAAAATTAACAGAACATGGAAAAGACTAAAGAGAGGCCGCTGAAAAAAAACTGTAATTTAACAGTCTCAAATAAAGAACAGCATTGATCTTGAAAATACTTGCATCATGCTGTCATCAAGAGTCGCCGCAGTTTTTCTAAACGAGCCTAACGTAAGTCCTGATACACAGCGTGTGTTATATGCTTGTATAGGTGAATTTATACATAAATCATTATCTCGAACTTTTTATCGGTTTCCACAGTCCTAGAATAACTTATTTGCTCACTGAAGCCTCTAACAGCTTCATCCTTAGTTTCTTTCCTCCTCCGAAGTACTCTTCTCTCGTCTTTCCCATCTCCCTCCACCCAATGTTGATCTACAAGGGAAAATGTTTTGGCGAACAAATTTTCGGGACTCAACCTTCACTGGTGGGGGAAGGGGGGAGCACATTGAAAAGATAAAGCGCACATACTTAGATCTGACGTGGCTGCATTACGTCCCAACGTAATTATTCTACGACTGCAGTAAATTGTACATATGAAATGCATGAACCTTGAAGTAGTTACAGATTGCTTGCACAATGGTTTATGTAAAACCTACAAAACACTTGTAATGACTAAATTAAATCCTGGTGCTTAATAAATGGTTGATTAATTGATTGATTGATTGACTGATTGACTGATTGACTAACTGACTAACTGACTGACTGACTGACTGACTGACTGACTGACTGACTGACTGACTGACTGACTGACTGACTGACTGACTGACTGGACTGACTGACTGACTGACTGGACTGACTGACTGACTGGACTGACTGACTGACTGGACTGACTGACTGACTGACTGACAGATTGATTGACTGATCATATGACTGATTGAATGACTGATTGGTTTAATGATTGACTGATCAGTTGATTGACTGATCAGTTGACTGACTGATTGATTGATTGATTGGTCAATTGATTGGTCAATTGATTGGTCAATTGATTGGTCAATTGATTGAGTGAATGATTGATTGATTGATCAATTGACTGATTGACTCATTGGATTGATTTGATTGAATGGGTCGACGATTGATTGGACCGACTAGGTTGACTGGATTGACTAGATCGATTGGATTGGTTGATTTCTTTTCACTGATTGGTGGATCGATCCATCGATCTTGCGGGCCATCCAGCTAAGTCTGCGGACTTTAAAATAACCTGCACTTTCTCCCGTTCCAAAACTAGTTAAAATGTTTGCCTCTGGTTTTTGGCGTAAGTCCCACTCACCATCATACCGATATCCTTCGCCGGGAGCATAATCACTGTTGAGTTTAAAACCTCTCACCACACGGACAGGTTGTCGGTTTTCAACATTTTTGCTCAACGCAAGGTTGCCTAAACAGCCAAAAATTATATAACAGTCAGTATTATATGAAATGGTTTGATAATAAATACATAAAATTTATAAAGGCAATCATTTGTGGAATCATGCTAGAATCAAAACTACCAGGGCAAAAAATAAAACTGCCGATAAACGCTAAGCGGTTGGACGGCTTCGTAGAGAAAAGAAAAGCATCATCGCATGATTTCATAGGCTGCTGATTACATAGAATATCGACAAGGAACAAAAGATCCGGCTACCTATATCAATTACTTAGTAAAAGTGTTTACTTTTAATCATTTTCTAGTTTTTACGAAATTACGAAGGTATGTTTTATATGCCCTTCTCCACATTCGGAAGCATGACGTTGAAGAACGACGTCTAATACGCTGACATTTTTCTTGTAACGAGAAACTGATTTAGAATGATGATCTTTAAAGTACACCAAACCGCAGAATTTCTTTATGATCCAAAAGTCTATGTACTTGTCGGAGAAATTTCGCCAGTATTGTTTAAATTTCCCTTTGCTCTAGCCTTTTTTTGAACTCTTTTAAAGTCCTGGCTGTAAGGGAGGTGAATTTATTACAGGAAAATCGTTAGAAAAGTAATTTCCATGGAGATCATTCTTCAAAAAGCTTATGCAACTGACTTTTTGACGTTTGCCCAGTCACTGACCCATGCCGCTCGCTAGCTTGGTCGTCCATCAATGTAACAGCACTTTTTCATAACTTTAACGCCCCATAAAATGCCAAAATTTTGTGAAAACGAAGTTAAATGGACGAAATAATAGTAAGCAAAACATGTAGACTTATTGGAGTAATTTTGCAGCTACGTTTACCTTAATGAGCACACTGTGCAAAATGTGTGGACTTTTTAGAGCAGACTGCGTGCGCAATATGTAGGCCTTTGGAAGGGAAAGACGTTTTGGGGTTATGTGTATCTTAAAGAGCAGATTTTGACAAGGTCATTACATGACCATGCCAAATTTCACGGACTGAACGAGGTGATTCTATGAAAGATTTTCAAACCTCAACTAGGCGAGGCAGACGTTTGAAGTTAAATTAAGATCCTCAACGGCCACCATAACAAAGTCTGCACCTAAACAATTGTCAGCGATGGAACATCTTTTCAATCTTAAAACAAAACTTTCTGAATCCTTTTAGAACAATTGTTAGAATCTTAACACTGAGCGACACTAACAGATTCAAATAATAAATCTGACATTATTTTCTACCAGAAATTAGTATTAACAACCATTTTTATTTACAAGATCTTGTTTAATCACATCGGCTTCGTTTCTTTGGGAGAGTTCAAAACCAGATACAAATACGATAGGTCGAATCCATATTTGGATTCAGCAAATGAAATACAGACTGTATTTTCGAATCAGAAATCCAGATTCGGATTTTCCCAAAGAAACGCAGCCTCCCAGTCTTCTAATTGATACAAATAGAAATACGAAATTTAACCACTTAAAAAGGAGTGTACTTGTTCAACTAATTTATGAGTTTAAAGCCTTGGCCAAACGGTCGAACTTTGCAGTATCATTCTATTGAACGTTATTGGATCCAACAATGTGGTACAGTTTGCATACCTGTTCATTGACTGATTTTTGCTAAATCAAATGTTGGATAAAATTTGTTTTTCATGTAACATTTCGTTAAACTAACATGTTCGAATAACAAATTTTGGTGAGTTTGGCCATTCGTCCAACAATGTCGCATTGCAGAAATGGACGAGCATGGACCAAAGCCCAATCAGATATCACAAACTAGGCCCGTGCTTTATAAATGTAAACAGCATGGCGGAGGTTGACGTACTAGTTGAAGACTAGAAATACGTGCACGCAACAGCCCCTCGCCCACCCTTCCAATATATCTCTCGAGGATCCAAGTAACAATGATAATTTTTCAAAATTCTCAAAAAGAAAACTCCTCCTGACTATAACTGGAAGAGGACATGCAATAAAAACAAATCCACACAGAATTTGGCCGCAAATAAACAACAATCCAAACTGGAAATTATTTTATATTTAGACTGCTTATAGTCATATTTACGTTTAAAATTTCAATTCTGCTTTATTAAAACAAAAAGTTCGGTGAGAATAACGTTCAACGGCTTAACAAATGACAAGATGCCCATCCTTACAATTAAATTATTAAACAACGAATGATATGATCAATACCCTGAATTATTTGCGAGTTTATGGTAATTCGTGTCATTTTCCAATTAGACTTCTCACTCATTTTGCCTTAAAGAAAGATTGTTTTATTAGATGACCAAACTTTCCGTCTTAAAAGTGGAGCATTCTCATAGGTTATCAAACGGATACCGGCATTACGGACAGCTCATGATTGAATATTTTTGACATTTTTTTTTGACTTAAAAAATTGATCAATTATACGTTACCTCAAAGTTGGTTACAAATGTCTTTAAGATCTGCTATGATAAGGGCTTATGCTAAGTATTCATCTGGAGGTACAAGACGTTGGTGACGAAGATGAAACGAATTACGAAATCGACGAAGTAAACAAAGAAAACGTGAACGAATTCTGCAGTTTTATCGCTGACCAAAAATCGGAAAATACAAAACATAAAACAAAATACGACAAGCAAACCTTGTGCAAGTTTTGTCGAAAGAAGAACGAGAAGAGGGAAGTAAAACACGTACTTTTTCCAAGGCAAAACATCCATAAAACAGAAAAATGGCGTATAAACCTGCAACTCTTGCGTATTTTCAACTAAGCATTCAGTGGCACCTCAACACAAAGGGTTCGACGGTAAATTTACACAAAGACAACTTTAAACTTTCTTGAGAGGTTTTAAAATCCTGATGAAAGCATTACCGATCGAATACGGTAAAGGTCATCATGCACAAATCACTCTTGAAGTGAGAAAGACTAAAGCGGACAACTGTTTTGCCGAAGGATAATTTGGTGACCAAAAACAAGTAGCTTTGCAGCGAGTTACCTGGTGGCTGTTTACCTTGCATTTTTGTTTTGAACCAAAAATACATCCTAACGTCTTCAATGGGGTGACATTTCATAGCGAAAAAAATCCTGATTGAGGCAATGAAATCTTTTTGTGGAAAGCGGAGAAAGCATCCAAAGATTGTCATGGCCTGGACAACTTTTCTGGACGATGAGTGTGCTATCCCACTTCTCAAACAATTGACCATGAACGCTGTCCGGTTAAATACTGCAAAATGTTCAAAAATAATCGTCCTACAGAGATGAATGAACCAGAATCTTCATTCTACTTTACCAATAAACACCAGCAAAATCCAGGCGGTAATATTTCGTACAAGAAATCTCCCTAAGGAAAGAATGAAGTCGGGAAGCTACTTTTGAAAGCTGCTCAAAACAATTTCGTTCGCAGGACGTGTACTTCAAAGCTACTCCATTCAGACGTACTTGTGATTGTACAGCTCAGGTAAGTGGTTACCAGAACGTGAAAAGTCCCAAGATTTATACTAATCGACATCTATTCAACTTCAGTGAAGAATGTCGTTTTAACACACTTAGTCGCTTAGCAAATGTCCTGACAGCAAGCGAGTTCCCTTACGTCTTTTGTTCATATAAATCAGAAAGAACCAAGACAAAGCGTTGCTGCAAAAAGTTAACAGTTGGCAAATGCATATTCCAAGGAGTTAACTTTGAGAACTGCTCTGTCAAGTCATAAATTGTCCAGTTACTGAGGTGGCGAAACCAGCCGCAGGCACCAACAAAGCCATTTCCTTTGCCGGTCTTAAATCATTTACTGGCTTCAGTGTTCAAATAATGTAAACAACTTGCGAGAGATCAATACAAGGGAAAAAAGGACGAGACCAAATCGATTTGCTTCAATACGGTACCTAAGTACAGTTTGTTCAACAACATACCCAGTCCCCGAGCTTGCACACGGCATTTTTGAGTGACCGGAACCCATGGATATATATATATATATATATATATATAAAGAAAGATACATACACAAAGCGAAAATTTTTCTCCCTGTAAAGGGACTCCACGCACGTCTAGATTAGTACCCTCGTACCGCGCTTCGCGCGGTGGGCGAGGGGATCATCGTAAAGGTTAAACAAAAGCAAGAGTGCAACAATGGAATGAACTTTGAACATATTTAGGTCAGTCCATCATTAGCTTTACAGAAGAGCTAGGCGCTTAAATGAGGATCTGTTTCTAAAGTGTTGTACACAATTCTGGAATTATGTTGATCAGAATGGTAGGTTGATCCGCTGACCACTAGATGTAATTTGAATTACGAGTTGATCTAAACTGGTGGGGATTTAAACGTAATAGCCGAGACAAGATAACTTTTAGAACACGGCGAATTACTAATGCAATGTATTGACGCAGGGGGGTTTCTTATGGTGGACACTTCTGCACAGCGGTCACCTCCATAAAACGGATACTTAGGTTGACAAAGGAATTTTTTTGCTGTTACTTTATCATAGAAAAACGTTTATACAGCGGATACCAGCAGAAAAGGACCTCCATTATCGAACAAATAACCGGTACGGATATTACCAAAATCACCAAATTAGTCCGCCAAACTGTTGAATAGAAGTGTGGCAAACTTTACCAAAATATTATCTCTTTTCACTGGCTTAAAATTAACTTTAAAATGTACGTTTGATTGGTTAAGATTTTTAAATTAGCTTTTGCACCTTTGAAAATATCAAATATCACAATAATTAACCTCAAGCAATTAACTTATAGAAGTTTTTGTCGCTGCAGCGTGGGGAAGCGCCTCCTGAAAGCTTAATTCACGAACACGATTACAAAGGGATGTTCATAATTGATGTCCCTTCCACACTGAAGGGTTCTAAGCAAAGCTGTTTAAATAATTTGAGTTTGTGTACTTTGACAACATCCTCTATCTCTGGGAAACAACGAAGAACGCTTTTGACGTATGAAGAAAAAGTGAAACTAATAAAATATTAAAAAACATAAACAAAAAAGACCAAAACAAGTTGAGCTGTCAAGAGTTTTGTTGGGAAGTTTTCCACAAGCAAAATGCAAAAGCTTCACGTAATGAGTGGCGACCTCTTCCCGACAAATCTCTTTCGCGAAAAAGAGACAAATATAAAGACGGAAACAATGTAAGCAACGACTGGCCGGCTCGTCTACGGTTATAACGCCTTAGGTAAAAAAGAGTAGCCGAGTAGCTCGACTTTCGAAAAGCTAAAAACACTCGCCTTGCGGCTCGTGTTTTTTACGCTTTTGTCAAGTCTCGCAACATCCCGAGAGTTTTAATCGCGGCATGCAAACACGGGAATCCAATTGGTATTTCTTAAGTCATGCACGGTTGTTCATTCTGATGTATCCGATTAACTCATTGGAGTCGACCGGGTGCATTGCAACATCACTGGGCGAATCAAAAGCAGGAATTGTGCCTTTTAGATAATATTACATAACCCAGGACGAACAATTGTATGCGACAATCATACAGTGCTAATAGGCTCTTACGTCTTACCTGGAGAGAATAAATACGATATTAAACACGATCTATATAAAGTACTGACTTCGAACTATGCCGGAACCTTTGGTTACCAGACACACTCTCTTAACTAAATAAAATCGTACAACGGAATAAAATGTCGAAAGATGCTTTCGGTTTAGGCAAAGCACTAAAACGTGCCTCAGTTTGCGCAACAATTGTCGATTGAAAATTGAAAATTTTATGCCTTTAGGCACGTGACATGTCCATAACGCATATTTTTTCGTCTAATTTATGTGCACTGATCTTCTTACATACAACACCAACAACATATAATTTACCTCTGGTTAACGTTTGGTCTTTAGATTGTGGAGCTGTTCGTAAATTCTAAACAAGAAAGACATTAATTCAAAGATTATAGTTTACTTATTAAAATAAACTATCTAAAAAAGTCAACGAGAAGCTCTTTGTGAGAGACTACGAATTCTAAAAAGTTATGATTCAATTTGACCTTATATAACTACTGTAAGCATCAGTTAGCATCATGCAACGCCAACCTCAAACTCATTAATGCAAAAATACATTCATTTTATTCAATCGACATTTACTTGCGTAGGTACGCAACCATTTGCATCAAAGAGCATTCCATAGTGCCAACAGACGACCATTAACACCATTCTGCAATACATTAGGGATATTAAAATTTCAATTAGGCAACATACTTCTTATGCGTAATTGAAATTTTATTACCTCTAATGTACAGTAGAATGGTGTTAATGGTCGTCTGTTGGCACTATGGAATGCTCTTTGATGCAAATGGTTGCGTATCTACGCTAGTTAATGTCGATTGAATAAAATTAATGTACTTTTGCGTTAATGAGTTTGAGGTTGGCGTTAATGATAGTATATTTTCTGGTAATGAACAACAAAAGATGTGACAGAGACCTTAAGCAATCGACGTCCTTGTGTCACGGCCGTCAACCGGAAGATTTTAAGAACAAATGTTTTTGATATTTGAGCTGTGTATTCTTTGAATAGAATTTTTATGTGAGCAAAGATCACGAATAACTTAAAAATTGAGGGAGAGATAGTAGCAGGTCTAATCAGTGAGTCAGCAGTAAGCTTAACTGATAAACGTTGACGTTGTAGGACTCGTCGTCTTTAGAACGTGGAAACGCTTGTTAAAAGTTGGGCGAAGCCGTTGAGATTTGAAATTATTCGTTTTCTTTGTTTCTAACGGAAAAATTCTGTTGACAGAGAATGCAGTTCGTGATTCAAGAACGCTTGCTGCTTAAGCTTTCTAATATCTGGACTCGTCGCCGAAAACTGAATTGAGTAAAAAGGAACAATTGACAGCCAAACCTGTCTCTTTTGGTACAGAGCAACCATTGCTTTCTCACCTATTTATTTATTCAGCATACCTTCATTAGATATCGCTCTATGGCCTCTTGGTTCATATTGAGCACTCTACAGGATGAGTCATGCCGTTAGCGAATTTGCGCACGCTCACTAGTCTCTAGTCTCTGGTTAGAGCACTCTGGCATGGATTAGATGTACCACAAGTGTGGGACATTTGAGTTGCCTATATAATATAGGCTTCTCCATCCTGCTCGTCAGCACTACACTGATGAGGCCCAGTAGGCCGAAACGGTTCCGTCTGTAGTTATATATATATGTATATGTGTATATATATATATATATATATGTATATATATATGTATATGTATATATATATTCATTTATTTAATAATCTATGATTTAACAACTACGTCGTTACACGGTGTTTCATGCCCCGTGGCAATCATCAGACGATTGCCACGGGCATGAAACACCGTGTAACGACGTAGTTGTTAAATCATAGATTATTAAATAAATGAATATTGCTCTACTACCTGTATTGAGCACTTTTTTGCCAAGAAATCAACACCTATGTATGTATGTATATATATATATATGTATATATATATATATATATATATATATATATATGTATATATATATATATATATATATATATATATGTATATATATATATATATATATATATATATGTATATATATATATATATATATATATATATATATATGTATATATATATATATATATATATATATGTATATATATATATATATATATATATGTATATATATATATATATATATATATATATGTATATATATATATATATGTATATATGTATATATATATATGTATATATATATGTATATATATATATATATATGTATATATATATATATATATGTATATATATATATATATATATATATATATATATATATACATATATATATGTATATGTACATGTATATGTGTATATATATATGTATATGTATACATATATATACATATGTATATAGATATATGTATATGTATATACATATATATATATGTATATATATATGTATGATGAAAAGTTTGTTCTCAAGCTTTTATCTCAGAAAATTTCTGAGCTCCCCAACGGGAATCGAACCCGTGTCTCCTGATTGCCGGTACGGTTGTTTTACCACTAGACTATAGGGTCTCAGACGGCAAGCATGATGTTAATTAGAGACCTTTTTCGTAATATTGATATGCCTCTTTCGTACTTGAAAGCTGAACATACCTGTGATGTGATATTGTGTATGGGTAAAGTTCATCTTACTAAGTGTAGATGTTTGTAAGCTTGGATATATGTATGATGAAAAGTTTGTTCTCAAGCTTTTATCTCAGAAAATTTCTGAGCTCCCCAACGGGAATCGAACCCGTGTCTCCCATATATATATATATATATATATATATATATATATATATATATATATATATGGCAGTATCTTGCATGTACAACGAATCACCTGCATATCAGTCAACTATGTCACCTACCCAATACTTTTAACCAAGCACTGCTTTAATAGCAGTGCCACCCTTCGATTTTCGTTGTCTATGTGAATAAAGCAAAATGTCATTGCAATACAAGAAACAAGTATTTTAGTTTGCTTCTAGTTTTTCTTTTTTCGTCAGAGTATTTTTTGTAGTCTTCTGTCACCATTTAACAAAATCAAACCAGTAATAAGAACTGGTTATGAGATGGATCAACAGATTTTTCTTGATAACGAATTTAAATGCAGCTTTGAAAAGCGTATGTAACACAGTGATTGGATGACTGCAAACATGAGACAAATCCTAGATTTAGTAATACAGTTTTGGGGGCAATAATGTTTCGGAAGTGTACCATTCTGAAGTGAACATACAATTTTGGAACAGCGAATTGGCCCTCGAATTCGCCAACTTAGTACTGACCATTTCGCCAACTCAACACAGTTTTTGACGTTATTTAAAAGGCTATACATGAAAACAAAACATTTGTGGTTGATCGGATCCATAGTCCAGAGACACCATGTCCTTACCTTAGGATTAGTCTTTGTTCCTTTTAAATCACGCCCACCTAAAGAAGTTAATATAAGATTCAAATCCGTTTACATAATAACAAGAGAAATCCGGGACTATTGCACACTGACCGCATTTCTGAGGCCCCCGTTCATACGCTTTTCCTACGAAACGCGTCCTTTTCATGCGTTAAGACAAAAAGACTAGTTCGAAAACTGACGATTATGTGATGTGTTTTTAGCTAACAAATGGGTCAAATAACATTTGAGCATGGTTCAACCTCGTCTTAAGGGTGATTGGGAAATTTAAGCAATGACGTTCTCTGCTACAACAACGGAAACCAAATGTCATTTTTCTTTTGAAACTCGTGGTAGGTTTTTTGGTTCGCAGTCATGGATCCGTGCCAACGTCAAAACTGTGATTTTGTCGTCGTCTACAGAACGTGAGTAAACGTCTATCTTTCAGGCTTGAAAGTGTATTTGTTGATTAGTTTAATTATCGTAGATGTGCTTTATAGTCCTTTTCTCACATCTCTTATCTGGATTTCAATGTATGACAT
The DNA here is from genome assembly GCA_030142905.1 of Heliopora coerulea. Taxonomy (NCBI): domain Eukaryota; kingdom Metazoa; phylum Cnidaria; class Anthozoa; order Scleralcyonacea; family Helioporidae; genus Heliopora; species Heliopora coerulea. Next base: position 353,090 of record JASJOG010000065.1, read on the forward strand.
CCTGCGAGAATATTTGGGATTCCGTATCCCCCAGAAGTTCAAAATAGAAGATGCTGCAATCTGTCATATAGGCCAGAATGGCTACAGGTTCTAAACAAAGCAAATGTTTACACATTCATATCCGTGTGACGTTTTGCCCAAATTTTATTTTCGTGTTTTGACAGGAATAACGACGTACTCTTCCCAGACCCACTCGGTCACTGACGTTGCCATCGCGGCAATAAATATCTTGGCTGAACTTCTTTATCAAAGTGTTGGTAGCGGCAAAGATGCCCCGGCTGAAGATCACATGAAAAAGACACCCACGTGATGAGGAAACCCAAACACTGAAGATAACATAGACTAAATTTTCTGACATATTTGTAAAATTATTAAAGCAAGCTGACATTAGATCGTCAGGTTCCATGGCTTATTCACATAGTTAACTTAAACTAGAACTGATATCCATTGGCGAGGAGCTGTTTTGCTGGATAGTCAAACTAGGGGAAAAGTTTTGGAAATACATTGGAAAATTTCCTGACGTGTCCCAAGCATGTCGGGACGTTTCTCCACCTCGCCCCCAACCTCTGAATTCAATGTAGACGAGGTCGAGCGTGGCTAATACTTTACCATTTGCCCACGGAGTAGAAAATTTAAAATAGACGAACTTTTCTAGCTACAGATGGACTTAACTGGCGCACGCCAAACGCGTAAAACAAATAGCAAAATTAGCAAGAGAGACATTTTAGTTTCTTTAATAAAAATGCTGGGTAACAAATTACAGTCAAGCTGGAAAAAAAGACCAAAATACTGTTAATTTTAGGCTAGTTGGCCCATGGGTTCTCAAAGTGCGGTCTGTGACTCCAAATGGGGTTGCACCGATCGACTAGGGTCGCTGGGGTCATTTCTGTACTTAGTGGGGTCACTGGCAGTTTCTATATAGTCATGGAAGAGCGTCGTAGCTGGAAATTAATACGGCTCTTCCACGAGTTATAGTTTTAGCAGTGAGATCAGATCAGTAGCAGCGACAAAGGGATCTTGATGCCACGCAACCTAGGGTCAGGACATTCAGAAACTTAAGCGGCAACAAAGTCTTATAACATTGAAGTCATACGTATGATATCTTCGAACCGCAATATCGAAAGAGGTCAACTATAGACGGCTACCTCGCCGCAAATATTTACATAGGTCGAGTATTGTCTTGACAATTGCGGTATCCTAGTGATTGAAGTCCTTTTTTAGCAAAGGGAATGCCCCTCTCACCATTTGCATATTTTTCTGTGACCTAGATGCCTTTACTTTGTACTTTGATCTGTCCCCATCTAATTTTATCTTGCCTCTGACTTCACCCGTTCACGACTGTCTGGAGTAGCGAGAAAATTTGGTCGAGAACCAATGAGCCAGCCTATGCGTGGGCCATTCGTTGCCGCAGTTTTAAGTTTCCGTCATCCTTGCTAAGCCTAAAAAATTTCCTCGTAACGGGAGTGGTTAAAGTCTAGTTGGAAAAGGCGGGTTTAATGATTATGTGAGTATGTTTAGCTTAGAGAGGATTTCAACGGTAATTTCAATAATAATTTCGACTTCATGTTCAATAAACTATTTTGTATTTTCCAACAATTTTGTACCTGAACCAACCTGAACCAACCTGAAGTAAATGGCCTCATTTGTTTTCAAAACTTACCTTCCCCAGTGTAAGTAAAACACACACCGTAGTCTAAGTCATCTTCGTAGCCTCCAGAGAGGGCCAGCGAGTAACACCCTTCTTCACCTCCATGAATACCAGCAACAGTTGGTCTGAAAAATGAGAAACATGGCTTGAGAACAATGAGTGTCACCTTTCGTTCCATTAACTCAAGACTTTTGCAGGGGCCGGTTGTTCAAATGGTTATTAACTAAGTCCTTCACAGAAATCTATGTTGCATATAATCTGCTGATATCACGAACAATATGTGGACGTTCGTCGAGCTCGTATCTCAAACAAACGATGTATTAGCCCTACCAACCCTACACACACACACACACACACACACACACTCACACGCTCTCACGCATCCACATATCGTCCGTCATATTACGAAGACCTCACGTGCAGATCACATGCAGCATTCATCTCATTCGACATCATGATCACCGTATTGTGGCTGACCCCATAGGCAGCGTACATGTCAACCTTGCATCTTAGGTCGCCGTCTTGGTCTGATCAGCTTAATGGTTAGAGCGTCTCACTGGTCATCAGAAGGTTACGGGTTCGATCCTCATGTGCGGCTAACTAGTCATTTTCCTGAGATATAAGCTTTACGAACGTTCACTAGTCTTCTGTTTAGCCATTATTATCATTATTATCACCATAACCATCACAATCACAGTCACAGCATAACCACTCTCATCACCCTCACCACCATAAATTATAACTCCAACCATGAGCCCCAAACTACGACCGAGGGTAAAATTATTTCCGATTTCTGACAAGAAGTGCAGGGACTAATTGGTATGCCCCAAAAAGAATATCAAATGAGGATGAGGCGCTATTCGATTAAGGTTTAATACAATTACCACAATTGGTAATTGCTATTACCATTCCACCATTACTATTACCGTAACGTTTATTACCATTACCGTAATTGGTAATACTGGTACGTTAGTGATTGGTTGATAAATGTAAAGCCGAAAGTTTCTTTGAATAAATCTGTCGTTTAGTCTTTATTCTCCATGTCCAACGAAATAGATTCATAGGTGACAAGGAAAAAATTCAAAATAAGTACTTGACGGGCGACGCCTAGGGATCAAATTCTTATACGATATTTGTCCTGATTACCTATCATTCACCGCTAAACCCAAATCCGTCTATTAAAACGTTTAAGCTGACCAGGTAGTGTCAAAATACGAACAGTCGTGTTCGTCGTCATTTGCGTAATGGTAACATTAGAATTACATTGTTACAATGAAAGTTCTTGAAGTATACGTAAAACAAAAATTTAGTTTGCATTATTTCAAGGAACATTTTCTTATGATGGAAAATGTCGTTGACTACACTTCTATGTCTCATTATGTTCGTGATATATTCCATTTTCAAAGAGATGCCAATGAGAAAAACTATAAAGTAAAAAACTCTGACACAGTAGTTTAAGTCTCATTAGGTTTGATCTCTAACCAATCGGAAATTTTCGCACAGACGAAATTTTCTCTTTGTTTTTCCTAATTAATTCTACTTGAAAGCTCACATGACAAGACGAATATAAATTTCATCCACACGGAAAATTCCGCCCGGTGCAAATCAAGCCCTAAGCGTGACTTCTACAAGGCAGAAATTTCCGCGCGAACAAAATTTTTTCTTTGTTTTTTCTAATTAGCTCCACTTGAAAGCTATAAGACAAAGAGAAAATTTCGTCCGCGCGGAAATTTTCGCCTAATGGAAACCAAGCTTTAGACCAGGTTTATACAAGCGACATAATCATGAGCACAACGTCATACACAAACGCAGTAAGTACTTCATGGTCAACTGAACTCGTTGTACTTCACCAATACAAAGTGATGAACCAACCACCAAGTAACTACTGCGCTTGCGTATGTTGTTGTGTTTGTGGTTATGTCGCTAGTGTAAACCAAGCCTTAAGCCTGATTTCCACGAGGCGATATTTTCCGTAAGGACGAAATTTACTCTTTATTTTTTCCTATTAGTTCCTCTTGAAAGCTCATAAGACAAAGATGTAATTTCGTCCGCGCGTGAAAAATCCGCTTAGCATACGGCAAGCCTTAAAGAGCTCTCAACGTTCCAGATTGTTATTGGCATTATACCATTGAAAACATTTTACTAGGTTCTTATTCCATAGTGCGTTTCCACACAGTCCCCATGGAGTTCAATCACCGAAGGCATGGCGGTCATGTTGGTGTATTTAACCAAAGATGATAAAAATTCTCTCGTTAGGTAACACTAACATGGCGGCTATGACGTCCAATGAAAACGCTCTATTATTCAAGACAATAAATAGCCGCTTCCAAATCTCAGAGGGCTAAAGAATGAACAGATGTGCCTTAGTCAGAACAAAATTATCTTAAATTAGTCAGAATAACATTATCTAGCGTTAGCCCAAGCAAAATTATTGAAAACGTTTTCAGGCATCAAAATGTAAAAAAAGCAGCTGACATAATGAGTTAGCTCCATGAAGTGAACTAATTCCACAATGTGGTTTACCGAGATAATGATCTAGCTGGAAGATGCAGGTGACAATCATGTCAGTGTTCAGTGTTCACAAAATTTCATAAAAGGTCTATTTTAGATCGTTTAGCCTTATGTGAATAAAACATAAAAGGTTTATTATATCTTCCAAATGTTGGAACAACTTACCGATGAATACCGTCGTGTGAACAACTCAACCGTGACGGCCAAACCGTCCCGACAGGTATGCCTAAACGAAGGTATTTCTTCCATTAGGTTTATATTTTGTAAAATGCAGGCAGAGCAATACTTTGCGATGAATACCTATAAGGATTTTTAACCCTAGTATCTCGTCAAAGCGAACATTTAAATGCTGTACTCAACTATGCAAATTTTACCTAATTCTAAGAAAGTAACCCTCCATGAAATTGATACAGCGCTAATTTCGCGACATTATTGAATTGGAGCGCTAAAATGCGCGACCTTAATTTCGATTATTATGATCCTAAATTCTGGTTACACTTCAGACAGCTTTTCTTTCACTTGATGTGCATTCGCCTGTAATGCACTCTTTCTAAACGTACTACTTTCAACAGTTGCAAACCGTCATTATAACGAATAACCTAAAACACTAAACCTGAATCCACAGTATCGAGTGATGAAGTAAAATTTGTTCCCATAAGTCACAACAGAAATTGTTTCTTCGACAAACGCAGTGTGGGCTAACCAAAGATTTTTCTCTTCGTATACATACGGGGGTCTCATTTTCCTAAAAATATTGGCGTTATTGTTATTAATACCTGGTATACTACCGAAACGATTTTCAGTATATCTGGGCCTTGATTTTCGCTGGAAGTACTCCTCATCGTCATCACTATCATCTTCAGGAAGCTGCTCAAGCTCCGGATCCTAGTAAAAAATTTATCTGGATACTTCTTAAAATGCTTTCATGGTGAATAACAGTAACAGCAAGGAAGAATTAATAATTGAATAAAAATAAATAAGCTAATAAATGAGAAAGGAAGCAAGAAAGAGGGAAAAGGAAGAAAGACACAAATAAAATACAAACAAACTAGTTAATTGATTAATACCAAATAAATTATATCATATTATATATATCACATGTTATATCACATATTATATCATATTATATCATATCATATCATATATATCATATATGATATATTATATATTACATAATATATTATAATAAACAATAACCATTAATAATAATAATACAAATGAAATCGAGAAATTTTAGAAATTGATCAAAAATGCATGGATTAAAAAGGACTTAACAAGATAAATTTAAAAAGTAAAAAAAAGAAAATAATAAAATAGTAATTATCATAAACAATCACAACGAACAGTCATCGGCAAGTTAACCTCTTTATCCCTTAGACCCGAGATTTTTCTAAAGAAATTTTTAAAAAATTCGATAGATTCAAAATTCTTTTGAAAATGTATTGAAATCTGTTTATGCATCTAATTTGGATGTATTAAATCGTACAGATATTTAGGATTGGGTGTTAAAGAGCTAATCAACAGGATAGTACGAATTAGTTGCTGCCGCTACACAGATTCCTAACCTGAATAAATAGTTTATTTGAGATCAGAGTTGTCTGGATGATTGCGATGGCAGGTTATGTTTTCAGCAGTTTTCTTGCTAGGCCTGAACGTAAGGGCACTCCGTCCTTCCATTTTCACGAGTGCCCTTTCGTTTTGATGGGCGCATTGTCATTATCATTCGGTCAGCGGTGAAGTACACGCGCGGTTATGGTTACATATTGCTATCAAATGTCTTGTCTGGATTGCTGAAATACGTGTTGTATGGTTACCCGCAGTTCTGGTTAAGAGCCGGAAACCGGTTATTTTTACCACTTATTCAAACAAATTTTACTGGCTATTTTCCTGAGTATTTATCGAAATTATCCACCCAAGGTCGTTTGTTCAAAATCCACTGTATTTGAACAAAACCTGGCTTGCTTTAAATGCATCCCTTTCATCAAATATTGTTAAGGTATGTATCTGACTACATCTGACGTTATTGCTTCGAGGATGCATCATGTGTTGATGAAATTACCTTGCCAACAATTATTTGGAAGAAAATGGCAATACTCTTTCTACGTTCTTCAGAAAGGGTGGACTGAGATGTGTCCAAAAAACCCTTTGAATTGCTGTAACCAAGGAGCTCCCTGGGGCGTAGCCCTTCAGCCTACGCGGCCCCTACATCCCTGACGTAGGGCTAGTAACTTCGTTACCTGCTATTTTCAGCTTTTTACCTCCTCTGAAAAAAAATTAACAAGAACCCTGAGTTCAGTACTTTTGAAGTCTTTTTTTAATAATGACAATGCCTTCGAAAAGAAACTTCAGTACTTTAGGTAAGTGAAGGCTACTCTACTTACCCAATGTACTATGGAGACTCCTCTTCATCGCTTCCCAGTGCAACCTTCATATCCAAATTTCCAGCTCTCTCAATTTTTCAAGCTTGTTAAACCATTGCTTTCAGCATGACCGTTCCAATCACATGTGATCATGCATGAGTATTGCTTGGTTTCAACAACTCATGCTTTTATTTTTCAACCTCTCTCTTATTTGGAAGACAAACAAACTCAGTTTTCGTATTCAGGAGAAGACAATCAAACAATTCCTTTCATCATCTTCCGCACTAAACATGTTGCTCCTCTAATAAATTTACGATGGACGGCGGCAATTTTTCTAATCTTGATTATGCTAGCATAGGCGGATCATGGGGCTTGTTGGGGTTTGGGTTTAAGTTTGTTCTGGAAACAATGATAGATGTTAATAAAGAAACGGTGTTATTGGTGGTCAAACAGTACACCTTTTTCTAGTAGTAAAATCCTCACAGAGTATTATCTTTTTTAAGTTTCCAGATATCATCATAAACTAGCGGCATTTTAGGTTCCCTAGTGAGAACACTGAGCTTTGGCGTTTAAATTTCGTTTCCTCGTTTCTTGAGCAGACGGGAAAAAACCAGCGGCAAGGTAGGTTTGCTAAAGCCTGGTTTCCATATGATCACCCTGATCGTTCCAGTCATCTGGATCGCTTCAAACAGTGTTTAGCCGATCGGAGCGATTATATGGAAACACTACTTAGAAGATCGTAAACGATTACAAACAATCCGAGTGATGGGGATGACAACGATCGCCTGGATAGAAATGAGGTCTCTAGGGACGATCGCGGCGATTTTGAGCAATCGTTACTTTTAAATGGAGACGAGACTAACCACTAACTCACCTTTCCATCTTCATCCCCTATGAGTTTTCAAGAACATGTATGTAAATATGATGACTTGTAAATATTCTATGTCTGGGGCATAACATAACTCTATAACATAAACTGTTATTTTCTATTTATCAAATAGTTTTAACAAACAACAAAACAGTTTCTATTTAACAGTTCATATTGTTATTGATATTTGTGACTTACAAACTAAAACTTTGATTTCAATAAAAATTATTACTGTCAAATAATTTCAAAAGTGTGAAATAACTATCAACGTATACAGACTAGCATTGCATTTGACATAAATTTTTAATTTCTATAGACAAATAATTTTTAAAACAGTCAGATTCAACTTATCAGACTATATTGTTACAGCTAATTTCGTCTAATTCTACCACTAAGCTTCTTATTAGGGAGAGTCTTTTGATCAAAAAACTTAATCCATCTCTAAACATTAACACCAGTTCTTTACCGCTTACTCTATTTTAACTCCTTGGTCTTATTATTGTTATATAACTCTGTCTTTTTACTTCCTTTTTTGACTTTTCCTTCCAATTTCTCTCACACGCCTATTTCCTGTAATATCGTATTGCATATTCCCATTTATATGCTAATTATAACTTTGTAAATATTCATTCTCTGATGACGTCGTGAGACACAACGAAACGTTAGAAATATTAAAACTTTTTTAAAATGCTTATTATTCGTGTTTTTTGCTGGGCTTTATTGTTTATTTTAAGAATATGTAAGAAGGCAGCAAAGAGGATTAAGATATTGGGAAGGCTCTACCCTTCACGGAAAGTAAAGAGGCACTGCTTTTATGTAAATCAATTGTGCTACCTATATTTGATTACTGTTATGTTCCATGGAGCAATTTATTTACAAGACAAAGATCGGATGGAAGGACTTCAGCGGCGAACTGCACGGATTATAGTTGATAAAGCAGTGGACTCGTTAGATGTCTTAAAAAATTAAAATGGATACCTCTACATGACAGACGATCCTATCTTAAGACCTTATTGGTTTTTAAATGTTTACATTACCTTGTACCAGAACTTCTAGCAAACTATGCAGCATTCATAAGTATAATACGAGACATATTACTCTTCCTAAAGTAAGGCGCAATTTTGGAAAAAATTTTACTTTTATTTATAGTGGAGCGTAAGTTTTTGACAAGCTTCCAAAAGATATTAGAAATGAAAATAACTTATCACCAAAAAATTTCTGCTTTAATAATGAAGGAATGATGTAACTTAGCTTTTAAATTTTTTTATTTCTAATATGTTGAAGTATTTAACGTTTTAAACTCCCTTTTTAAGTAGAAATGTATACGTTAGGTGAAATGCAGGTCCCTTAAGAATACCAACCTTTGAGCTGAATAGGTTACCCTGTTTAAACAAAGCTTTTACCTTACCTTACCTTTCCTAAAATTACAAAGATTGTAAAAATTTTATGTAATATACTTATTTCAATATGGTATTCTCAAGCTGGAAAATCTGTCAGCTAAAACCATGGAAGATTATCACAAGTCAGATTCACTCTATAGGTTGTCTCATTCATGCTGGCCTAAATTCAGTATCTCATCTAATCTTCCCCTACTATTAAGTCTTGTCTGGATTATAACTCAATCCTTTTCACTGCCGTGGATCACCAAACGAATCTCACCTTACAACGATAGTTGATTTGTTTCACTACCGTGAAAATTAAGAAAATGTAGTTACTGGCATTTGATGCCACGATTTTGCCTCTACTGCCAACATTTCGAAAAGTAGTCTCAAAATAAAAACAGAGCCACTACAATTTATTAAGGTATCCACAAAAAATTGTCACCATGGCTTCACGATAGAAAAGAAACTTTCAATATCCAGTAAAATACCTCACAGTCTGAAATGAAGCTAGAAGTTCACACATTTAATTGAATCTCGAAAAGTCTGTTGCTTGACAGATTTTTTTTTTCACACAACATGTTGATTAATACAACTGTTTGTGAAATCTAACAAACTCCAGTAAGCAGTAATATTTCCAAGCCATTTTTATATGCACATTTAGGCAGTTTTCCATAAAAAGGGGAGGGTCAATGAATTCATCAATGGAGCACACCGACCTCTATATTGCACTCTTCATGTTACTAATATTGCTCACTGTAATTTCTCTAGCATTTCACTAATGTAAGTGTATAGATTTACTCTGTATTGTTTTATTTTGATGGAGGAGTGGGCAAATATGGACAAAGCAACTATAATCCCATGAAAACTCCAACATTAAAAAACATGAGAGTGATTTTGTAGACAACAAATTAAAGGAAAAGGAATATTGAGCAAGCCTTACAATCTCTTGTAAATAGAGGAAAATATATGATAAAGGAAAAAAAAGTCTTGCAATTCAAAGGCATATGAAAAAAAAGCCTTGTGGAGAGTTAATTTGAAAACAGATTCTGGCCAAACTATTGCCCAATCCCCCTTTCAAAATGTTGTGTATCCCAACCTAATGATGCAATTTTTGTACAACAATTGCTTACAGAGAAGATCAACCTATCACTCGTGGATAAAACCACAACATCTAACATGCTTTGAATGCCAAGGAATTGTTCCTCCATTACTGTTAAAATAGTCTCTGAAGTCTGACCTTACATTTGTTGCCTCAAATGTATGCCTGTTTCCCCAAATCCTTTCCAGATGGTTTAATGTCTCTTCATCTCCATTGGTAATATTTCGCCAGTCACCAGGAACAAATTGCCACGATTGTCTTCACAGTCAACAACACCTGTCGGGAAGTAACTTGCATTCTCTGTGATGCAAAGATAGTTGTGAAGGCACACTGTGGCTTGAGTGATTCTCTGAACAACCGGTAAATCTAACTTTTCTCTGATGGGTCTCCGAAATATTCTCCATTTGGCAGACAGGATACCAAAAGCATTCTTTATGGGTGTCTGGGTCGAGATAGTCGCTAGTTGACCACTCTTTGGGACTCGACCTTGGTATGGCTTCATCAGCCAGGGTTTCAGGGAAAAAATGTCATCTCCCAGCAAAACATGTGGCAGAATCTTGTTTCTATGGGATGCTGGACTTGGGAGTTTAAGTTTGGTGGGATATTTAAAAACCTGTCAAAAAGCAGAATTTGATTGAACACTTGCACTGTTTGTTCCACCATAGTCCCCGATGTTCAGAAACGTGAAGTAGTATTTGGCATCACACACCGCAAGAAGAACAATACTGTGATAATTCTTATAACTGAAGTAAGCCGATCCAGCGTTAGTACGGCACTTAATCATACGTTTTCCATCAATCGCACCACTGCAATGGCGATAGTTCCATTCTTCCTGAAACTCCTGAGCAGCACCAATCAACTCTTGGATGGATGAGGGAATCTTCACATATTCTTAACTGAGCGCGACCCATATTCCCTCACACTTTTCTCATAGCATATTAGAAATAGTAGTTCTTCCAATTCGAAAAGAAAATAACTGGGATTGTTGGGAGTCCCCGGTAAAAAGATATCGCAGTGCCACCATTAATCTTTCAGCATTAGAAATCGGGGTTGTGAACGGCATGGTTTTTCCTTTGTCAGTGAGCCCACCATAGAAAGATGTTCTAATCTTCCGGGCGATATTCTCGTGAATTTATTTCATGAGAATAAAAAAAAAAAATAAAACTGTTATTTGAATACTGACGTTACTTTCTAAACATAATTACTTGCCTGAGGAAAACTTACCAGTAATTTACCCAAAGTTCTTGAACCAAAGTGTGAAAGGTTCCGAGTTCCTGCTTCTCTTGAAATTTCCTTCGAACCCAAAATCGGTGCTTTTCGTTTTTCATTTGCTCTTCTGTGACTTCTTCGCCGTAAAACAGCGAGAACAATCAGATAGCTGGCTTTAACGTTCAATCTTTGATTAAAAGCTGCCATTTTAAAAAATTCCTCCAAAACTTTGCGGTGGAGCCCAGTTCTTCAAGGTGATCATACGGAAACCAGATTGCGTCCTCATCGCTTCAAATTTTTTCTGACGATCCAGGCGACTGGGACGATCTGGGCGATTATTTGTAAAACAGGCTTAAACTGCACTAGTAACGAAAGTTTCTATGTCGAGCCTCGCTTGAAGCCAAAAAGGTGGATATGACGCACTTTTGCCAGTCTGTTTCAGTCCCCACTCCCCAAAGCAGACAAAGTCGACCTTAGTTCTTTCGTTGCCGTAAAACGCCATAATCTTATTTCGAACGGCTTTTAAATCGTAACCAGTAAGGTGCAAAAAATTAATTGTTGTACAAAAATGTGTGTTGAAAACCTTAAGAGCAATAATTTTGAAGTTGCTCAAGAAGCAGGACCTCCCTTACGACATCTTGCCCCCCAAAATGTCCTCTCCAAGATCCACCCACGTACACTAGGATTGGTATCTACGAAAAATACCAATCAGCACAACACTGATAGAACATGTGATCGTAGTACCATTAGCAGACGAACAGTTAACCTTAAATTTTATACACTCTCAAACAAACACGGCTACGGACCGATAAGAGCTACCAATTGGTTTTATAATATGAAATAAGTTATACAATGAAAACTGTCTTGCTACCTTTATATCCTTTAATTGCGATCGTCTTGATCTCGTCATGTACCTGCCATAGCTTGTGAAAGCCAAGACATTGGAAGATTTATTAGTGTTCTGGTTCCGTTTCTTCTCGCTACAATCTCTCTTCCTTTTCACTCCTTTAATCGGTGTAGAAACTGTGGGTTTCGGTTTTGACGGTTTAGCCTACAGAAAACAAAAAAAAAATCTAACACGGTCCAATTATATGAAAAATATTTCGATTCTGACTCAGAATCAACCTCACGGTAACATGAAGGTAGAAGATTTAGGACAATGAAAGAGTTGGAAAAAGAATAAAGGATGCAAAACTAGCGAGGGAGAAGTGAGCAGAAAGGAGAGAGTAAGAGGGATTAGGGGGGAGAAGTAGGCGTATGAGGGGATAGGTGTGAAAAGGACGAGATATGTCTGCTACTTTTCTCCCTCTTCCATTCTCCCACCACCTTTTCCTTCCAGAAAGTCACTTTGAGGTGGACCGTGAACAGGAGCGTAGTTTATGGGGGTGGGGGTGGGCCATATACCTCCAAGTTTGTAAAAAAGCTGAGAATTCGGGCAAAATAGATAATTGTAGAATATTTCGGGCAAAATTTGGTTTGGTAAAGTAAGTCAAGATCCTTTTTGGTAACTGGTTTATATCTAATTTACGTATTAGGACTGAGGAAGCGCGGTTACACGCCTGAATGCGCGTCAAATTAAATTCGGGCAATTTTTGAGAGGGAGCAATATTTGGAGCTAATTGAGCAGGACACCCCCTCAGTCAAAATGGATTAGGTACACCCCTGACTGTGAAACAGAATCGATACACGCTTCTCTCAAGCATAATGTGTTAAAGGCAGGAGATATAAGGAGGTAGGAGGAGAAGGAATGGGAAACAGATTATGTTCAAAACGTAGCTTCGGTGCAGTCCTCATTACCACATTTAACTGATGGGGCTACAAAATTTTAATTTTGTGATACACCTTCGTGATTCCTTTTTTACTGCACCTTACCGTTCATCGTAAGACCATGACTAATCTAAACTTTACTGTTTTGTTTGGCCTGTGGTCTGAAAGCAAAACCCGACAGTCATTTTCCAGCAACGCAGTTTACAACACAAGGACGAAGGTTCCGGGAAACTTTGAAACTTACAGCAGTCAGAGAAGAAGACATGTACCTTTCAAACAATCGTCAACAAAATCCATAGAAATCCAAAATGTTCATGTTTCGCTGGATGATGAAAACGCTGCTGGTAGAGATTTTGAGGAAGCAGATCAACTGTTCGACCACCAAGTTGCTCTTTTGAAGAACACTGAAAAAACTTTTCGTTTGAAGCGAGAACGTCCAACTAAGCAACGTTATCCATGGAATAATTCAAAAACCCGTCAGCAAAACTAACCGGGACAAAATTCGCCCACTCTTCAATGGTGATAAGAGAAAGTGGCTTAGTTTTTGGAACACCTTCAGAACCTGCATTTATGACGGGGAAGATATCTCTAAGTCACGAAGTTCGACTTGCTTAACAGACAGTTGCCAGAGAAAGTGAAAAAGGGAGGGGAAAGAATTAGGGTCAGCGAAGGTCATTAAGAATTGGATGTTTTGTCAAACCTTGAAAGTTAATTTTGGTTAGCCACATTTCTTGGTTGCCGATCTACGTGAATGTTATGATACTATCATACGTGATATAAGATCTGTCGCTGCTGTTAAGCTCCCAGTTGCTAGGTATGGAGACTTTTAGGGGTTCGATTCGACTTTAAGAGATCTCACAGGAAACGTTAGCCGATGTTTAAAAGATTTTCCTGACAAAAATGCCACTAATTCGCAGATATATGATACACAATAAAATGAAGCTAGAACCCCTCGCAAAAACTTCACATGCAATTTTACACATGAAAAATAAAATTCTATATGCGAATTGTTTCAATTCCATATGTGAAATGAAAATTTTATATGTGAAATTGATCTTCATATGTGAAATTGATTTTCATATGTGAATGTTCCATTTCAAATGTGAAATACATGTTTCGTGTGCCAAGATTTCATAGGTGAAATTTTGAACCAAGATATTTTATATGTGAATTGGGCATTTCGTATGTGAAAACGTTCCCATTTCAGACGTGAAACGAAAATTTCGTACGTGAAAATGTTTGAATTCCATACGTTTTTCACATGTAAAATGACTTGAAATTTTCGTAAGGGACAGGTGGCCAACATATCTGCAACTTTACCTTCCCACTTCAGCCAAGGGCTAAGATTCTCAAGCAGTTCAAAGGATCATTCTCACAGATATATGAAGAGGAACTTTTCTATCGCTCGAGTCAACATTTTTCAGTTGACTTCGGCAGTGCCAGATTATCATGAAAAAAATTTCTCTTCATTTCAAAGGACCCAGACAAGTTTCTTGCCAGTTTTAGGGATCTCAACACAACACGTTTCTATGTAAATTATCAGTTGAGCGCATAATGGCTGCAGCAAAACGCAAACAATTGTGCTATAGCAGTTGCACATACCCAATAAAATCCTGACGACATCCTTTCTCGTGGCTGCAACGCTCAAGAGTTGAAGGAGTCGCTTTCATGGAACCAAAGCCCAAAAGCAGCTGACCAATCACCCCCAGTGGTCATCCTGGATTCTGGACAGCAGTGGAAGGGACAATATCACAGGCGCTGTTATTATTGAACAACGTGTCTACTCCGCTCTTCAAAGAAGAGATTTGAAACTATTCGTCGATGCTACCCGTTTCAGGAATCATGAAACAATTCTCCACTCTACGGCTTTCATCCAACATTTTATTACAAGAAGTGGTTCACAACAAACCTCTATCGCAACAACCAGCTAACACGAATCCTTCGGTGACCAAGCCACAAACAGCCAGAGAGCTTGCTGGAGCGGAAGTTGTCCTCCACTGTCCACACCAGACAGAACAATTTCAACAGGAGAATTACTTGGTTGACAAGATAAAGAACTCACGAAGTGCTAACAAAAGCACCAGACCTCGACTTGTTAATCCATTAAATCTCAAGCCGAATGCAATTGGCGCAATTGCTGCCCCTGGCAGACTGGAGCATGCTACGCTCGACGATACACGCCAACCAAACCAATTGTAATTGCCAAGTGAAGTAATTTGACAGCCTTAGTGATACTGTCAATTCATGAACCAAGGTATTGGATGCAACGAGATTGCATCGGGAAAAATGTTTTGTCAAGTGTTGAAGATGCTTAGAGAATGCGTTGAATGCCGTTATCAGGTGCGAAAAGCTTTTACTTAGCATTCTAAAGCTTTTACAGATTTTCAACTCAGAAAGACAAAGCTATTTTCTACCGTTGAGATGGACTTTGCAGGTAACTGTAATTTGGCTGTAAGAAATATCGATGGTATACACTCCAAAAATGTTACATCTTTCTCACAAGTGACACAGCCCGGTCAATCAACCTCGAAATCGTGAATATGTCCACCAATCTCTACACGTTTCACTAGCAGATCCCAAAACCCACTTCAACACAAAGAACTGCCGGTTCCACACGTTTTGAACTTACAAAGAAGCGAACAGGTTGCGGCTCCAGTATGTGGAATCGGTGATAAAATGCAACCAACTGCATATGCTTCTCAACCCACGAGCCACGCTACCCAGTATGATATAAGAGCACATTGCTTTTATTTAAGTCAAACGTTATAAATATTTTGTCTTGTAATTTCAGAGGCCGTTTTTTGTTCTTCCATATTTCGCGATTCCACGTTTTGCTAGTCAGCAAAACTATGTTTTATGAGCCCGTGTTATAATAGTAGGTATTCTAAGTCTTTATTATATAATTGAGCCCGTTTTTCGGTCCGCACGAAAAATTACGAATGCTGATTGGTTTTCGAACGGCCCGATATTTTACTATATTGGATCGGTCCAATACGATGAATTCCAGACAGGTTAATTTTAGAGGGACAATCTTCGAGCTGATTTTAATAACAAAATGTGCTGGGACACAAATACGGCTTTTGTTCGAAGCTAGTTGTATAAAAGTACAACAAAAGAATGATTAATCCCTGTAAACAATTAAGAAGCAAGACAAACAATTTACGAGGTAAGGTAAACAGTAAGGATCCTGAACCGTAAACCCAGTTCAAAATAGGAAAGAAAACCAAGAGCCTCGCTCCTTCGTCGCTCGATCTGTACGAAAGGTACAGGGAAATACTTTCCCATACGGACCTCAACCTCAATTAATAAGTGTTATTTTGCCTGTTCGAGATCTACTGCTTTGAGTCTGAAAACTCGAGTCAGAGTTTTGTTAATCCAGTCAAGTCTATGGGTGTTTATATGGACGCGAGCAAGCCCTATTGGTAGGGCTAGCCATGGGAAGAGGGCTGGATTTCACCTCGCTTTTACATGGGAATTTCCTGGCCCTTCTAGGAAGGCTCGACCAAACGCGCATGCGTTTATTAATTTTTCCCAGCCTCCAAGGAAGGCCAGCTCTTCTCAGTGTGTTTATATAGAAAATTTCCAGTCTTTCCAGGAGAAGTCTCGGGTAATCAATAGCGAGATCCCGCTTAGGAGGGCTTGCCCTCCTCTCATGTAAACGAAAACAAATTTTACAAGTGATTTCACAGGGACGGGAGATCTCGACATAAACGCCAGCCCTACTAAAGGGGCTGGCTCGCCTACATGTAAACACTACCTATGTTAGGCAAGCCAACGTTTAACAAGTCCGCGGTTAACAAGTCCGTGTTTTATATGTCTGTGTTTTAGGGCCATCGGAAGCTACATTACCGAGGTAAGACCAAGAGTATCCATGCCCCACCCCAACCCTAACCCCTAGAGTCTTATGATTATTTCCATGTTCTTACATCATTCTGGAATCAGAATGTTCACTATGTAATAATAACGAAAAAGGAACAAAGAAAAAGAAAACAGAACAGTCCAAAATCCTGACACCAGTCGAACGAACTGAACAGCTAAACTGACAGCCAGTATACACGAGACGAAGATTTGAAATTTTACAGCATGCGTACTTACTGAAGGTAGACTGGAAAAATAGAAATTGTTGGTAGAAAAAAGTAGTTCAGCCCAAGCGGTACATGTGTACAAGATTGGGCGGGTATTTATACCTAACTTGGTTTACTGCAAATACTCCTATGAGACTTAATTAATGGAAAATAAATAGTAGGAAATTCTCTTCGTTCATGAACAGATTCATTTAAGATATCAGAACAAGAAATAATGAATCATGAACGAAGGATGTTTTTAGAGTCTTGGCATTCAACAATAGACAATGAGTCTGTTAACAAATGCAGAGACTTTCCCACTATTTATTTTCCATTAATTTAATTTCACAGGAGTATCTGCAATGAACCAAGTTAGGTATGAATACGTGCCCAATCTTCTACACATTTTATAGGTGCTGATCAAGGCTGAAAGTCTTCGTCCAAAAATTCCTTTTAATCTTTTACTAGATCAGATTTTATTAAACATACTTTTTAACATGTATACTGATCGCCCTTCGAGTACATATATTTCCTTTATTATCATTTTTCGCCATGATTTTATGATTCTTCTCCCGTCTCTGTTAACGTGCCCACGTCATAAGTCATGTAATTTGCATATTTTAAAATCCTGAATAGATGTTATGTGGACAAACGGAAGACGCTATTCTTCGTGTCTTTACATGCACTTTTAAATACTGGTTAAATTGGATTGACGATTTTCCCATGCCAATGACACTTTAACTTTCAATTGTACAAAAATTTAGAAACTGCCTGGACAGAAAGAGCATCAGCGCGTTTAGCACCAAAGAAATGCCAATGTGTAAGTTGTACACAGGAACTTAAGGTCAGGAAATAACACAACTTGCATAGTCAGCAAGATTGTAAATAATGATATCAAATTATTCGGTTCAGAACATACCAGTCTGTTTGCCGAAATGACTAAAAAAATATGAATTATTTCTGGACGAAATGAAAATAATAAAACCATCATTAAGTGCAGAGCTTATTTAATCCTGCAACTTGTATCTACTATACTCGAAAATAAAGAACAACATAATGTTCAAAACTTAAGTTCTTCAGTTCATACCGTCAATGAGGATAGCAGAAAAGGGCAAAAGCCATAAAGGTTAGTGAGTTTTATTTTAAACTGGACCAGATTCTTAGCTTTTCTGACCGAGAATTGATGGTGTCTTTAACCCAACGAATTCTACCAGTCAAATCAGTACACATTTGTTCAGCATTGTATTGATTTCGTAAACTCGAAAGCAAATGATGGGTTTTGTTTCTTAGTAGCATTGATTCCCGAACACAACTTTAAGACTTCACAATCGATGACTTCTGGCCTATTGTATGTCTTCTTTGTTCAGTGGTTTAGAGTGAACTTTTGTTTAATCCTTTAATCAACAGCTTTCTCCCCCCGCTTAATAACATACTGATATATACTGATGTATCAGACACGAAGGGAAGTGTCTGGCTGTGACATCAAATACCAAAATAATCATTTGAAAAAAAGAATAAGGTACTGTAAGGTTTGTTCTTTTTAAACGCTCTTCGATAGCTTCTTGATCCCAAGGCCAAACAATCTCACTAGTGCGGGATATAATACGGTATCTCGAAGCAATATTTTAGGAGAAAATCGAGATGAAAGTTCGCTTAATTTAAGTATTTCATGGTCGCATCAAAACACGCCTCGAGTATGACTTTCCTTTGTTTTCCTTATGGTTATTTTCCAAATTTACGAAATTACTGGATTAATGATTTAGAGAGGTACAGTACTGCATGTTTTTGTATCACTTTTTAAGGCAATGATTTCACATAATCTTCTTCCTTTGTTTTTTCTCCCGTCGGGATGGGCGGATAGGTTACAGTTCTGCCAGGTTTTAGAAATCATGTGATGCAGGTATTCAACAAAGAGACCTTTAAGGCCACACTGTATCAAGTTATCAACACACTTACAATGTAACTTGTCAGTTAACATAAACAATACATTAAAACTATTGAAATAAGACAAATCATCAATAATAATAAATGAACATTAGTGTCTCTTTAGATTAATTCCTTGGAATGAAATCCTCTACTGTGAGCTTAAATTTTTAGCGTGCTTAACTGGAAAGTTAACAACTTAACTTTTTATGCGCTTACAGTGTACCAAATTTTGCATGTGGATATCTAATTTTGAAACTTGCCAAATTATTTAAGTAGGGCATGCATAATTTGGCCCAAATGTTTTAGGGTTTGAAAGGCAAGTATGGAAGCTACAGTATTATAGCCTGAGGATAAAATCAATAAAGTAAAAACTGTAAGTCTTTATATGGGAAGTGCCTCCGAGTGAATTGCAGGAGTCATGTTTTCCAATCATTATATACACAGTAAATGTACTTGATTGGAAAGGAAGCTATATATAAAAAGGAGAACTCATATTTGAAGTGTGAAAGTCATTCAGGAAAAGTACTGAATCAATACATGATGCTTCAGCTATGTCTGTTAACATCAGTAGTGAGTAGTACTGTGTCTTTTGCTGAAAGATGTGGTGAGTGGTAGAGTGAAAAGATTAATATTGCTGTGATAAGAAGTGGAAAGATGATGTTTAGATAAGTGTCTATTTATACTGGACAACCACAAGTCATGTTTACATTATAACTAAACTGCTCTACACTAATGTCTAGTAAAAATGCATAGTCCCTTATGCAAGATTGAGCATAATTTTTTATTCATTGAGCAGGACATGTGTCTTTTCAAATAATAAAGCACAATCATGTAATTTCCAAACAAAAATAATGAAGCTGTGTCACAATCTTCATAAATTAATAATGCCCCTATCTGATTTGTAATACTTTAAAAGAATACTACAAAATTGTTTGTCAGTACTAATGAGAAATAACAACTACAAACAACTCAGACTGAATCAACCTTATCAAAGCAGAATTGCTGCAGTCTAGATCAAATCTTGCCACCCTGATGCAGCAATCATTGAAGCTCTAGCTGACCTGTCATTAACACCATCATACTGAAACTCAGTCTTGGGGCAGATATGAAATGTAACTCTTACTAAACCTGGATGGCAAAGCATTTCTCTAAATTTCCACAGCAAAATAATTTTCCATAGGAGTAGAACAATTTTTAGGCCCTAGGAATAATGCTGGGACCTCAGGATTACACTAATCATTAGGCACATACCCCCCCTCATTACCTCACCTGTGAGAAATCATCACCCATTACTAATTTGAAATCACCATGAAATTTTGAAATTTATTCAAAAGAAGTTTGTCATGATACCAGCAGTATTAATGTTGTTTAGGAAAATGACAACTGACCTACACCTGTAGCTAACACAGGGCTACTGTACATGAATGCCAACCACAGTTGAACACCTAATATATTTGTTAATTACAGTACAACTATTATGGTCCCCCTAATTCTAGGACTTGGGAAAAACCACCTACCAGGTCCTTTCCTTTGGTCAGCCCTGGCATTCTTTTACCTTCAGTTGTACCTGGATTGAGTCAAGTGTTCATGCTAAACATGGTAAGTCATAGTGCACATGACAATTTACCATAGTGATGCAAAAGAGAAATTATATGGAGGAATGTTTGCTGTTTATATAATGCATACTTGCCAATGTTGAAACTCAAGAAAATGATGTACCAATTAGCTGTTTGTTTATTGCCAACAGCATCTACCTCTTATTGGGGTGACCTGAGAGTGCTTCCCCAACATCTGGTGAAAACTAGAAGCCAGAAATATCAAAGCAGCAAAACTTAAAAAGTTCTTGCAATTGCATCATACAATTTTACATGTAACCTTGGTTTTGAACTGGAATTTTGCTTTGCTGGATTTATGATTAATGCAACTCATTGTCTCATCTTATGGGAGGTAGAAAGAAAGCTGTACATGGTACCATTATCCAAGCATTACTCAAAAGGAAACACTTTTCCCACAAAATGTCTACATGTATATGTATGTGCCATTCCAGAATAAATGTTTAAATGTACTACTACAAAACACACAGAAAATATCTCTCTCCCAGGACAGAAAACCAGACAGCAATTTAAAATCCATAGAAAAGGGTCTCGTAGAGGTGGCCTTATAAACGCAGGGACCATGGAAGAGGGGAGCTGGGGGGGCTTCAGCCCCCCACTTTTTTGGAAAGAAATTAAATATTTCAGTATTGCTTTGAACAATGTCTTAACCATAGTGAATGGTTATACGAGACAGTTCTGAAAAGAACTAGAGGAATCAACACACAGAGAGAAAGTAAATACTAAAAAGAAGCACTATGCATTTCAGCAGACCACTCTTCAGGTGCAAACATCTGCTAACTATTGAGAAATGAGTTATCAGCTTATATTTATATCTGATGTAAAGGCAATGATGTCATCCCATGTAAGAGAGATTAAACATCAAAATAACACCAATATACATGGGTTCCATAATCTTTAGAAAGAATGATGAGCAGCACTTTGCCAAGATACTAAATTTGAAGTCTGAATAGTTATTAGCACAACATCCGTTTGACAACAAGTGTCAACCGTTTGCTGAGTCACAATTAATCATTTGAGCAGAGGTACATTGCCTTTTTCGTTGATTTCTTAATGGTACAGTCTTGTTTCATATAACACTTGGCACATGTTACTTGATCCTTTCACTTAACTGTTGAATTGTTCTGCCTACATAGTGAGAACCACACTCCCATTTTAGTTTATGACTTTAAATATCCAATAAACATATCCAATATTTGAGTGACCAGCTGATAGTATTTGAGTTGTTCCTCTAATATAACCAGTGTTTTGTGATTTCTGAGTAATCATTAAAATAAGAAGTGTTCACGACCATCTCAGAAATATTGAACTTAATTTTTTCAGGGGGTCATGCTATCACCTCTGTCAGCCCCCCACTCAAAATATCGTTCCGCGGTCCCTGAACCGGGGCGTCCTTGTAGGAACCGGTAGGTTCGCATGCATTGTGCAGTATTAATGTTGCTTGAAGGCCAGAAAGTGTCAAAGATTATAGCTGTATTGAGAGGCTGTATTGGTCTCGATAGTATTAAGTTGCACACTCAGTGACGTAAACGGCTAAGGATGGATTGAAATGGAGCACTGCTCAGGCTAAACTGTCCAACAGATGTATTAAAGCGTGGAAAAATTGACGTCAAAATAATTATGTTGTAAACAAGCAAAGGTTATTATGGATCTCAGTTATTTTAGAACAAAGTTAATACTGTCCAGTCAAAGATTGCTCTCGAGTATTTCTGCAATAAAGTTGTACCTACAACAGTTTGCACGCAAGTTAAATTGCACAATAAGCTGGATAAACATGTAAAACACGACCCACGTGCCTCACAGTTCTTCAGCGGGAGATCGTAAATTCACAAGGTCAAGTATACAACTAACCAATTGTGGTAATCCAAGAGCTCGAAGAACGCTTTTGTTGTGTTCAATATTTTTAAGCCTCTGAATTTCGTAATCACTGATACCACTCATTTTGACCATTAATTCCCCATCTACTTCAAGATACACGTATAGTACACAGACTTGGTACCAACTGCCAAAGTAATCTCAGCAGGAGAACTGGTTTCTAGCCTCGTGCTGTGATTGTCATTTACGACAAATATAATCCAGAACCAATCCATGTCGACCCAAATCCTAACCTAAAATATCAACCTAATCCTAACCTCCAACCTAACACTTACATCGTCGATCGATTGGAAAACGTAAGAAATAGCCAATATTGCAAAGGATTAAGAACTTCGTGGAAGGTGTGGTGCTCTGGCTTGCTTAGTCGAAGAAGGGTGTTCGTTTCAAAAAGTGGATTCAACCCCTAATAGGCCCGACGAACAATTTATTTAAAGAATTTAGGCGCCAATTTATTCTATAGGGAGACGAGGTTTTTGAAAGAATGTTGCACATTTGGCTGCAGAGCAGATGTGGCTCTGTTATATTTATTACAGTTCTACAAACAGTTATTGAACACTTTAGGACTGATAAAATTTCATATTTTCTTAGTTTTAATTATAGATTTTTGTCAAAATACCGTCTCTATTTGTCACCACTTCAAATGTCGTCTGTCGCTCTGTCCCTTCCCCTGGCTCAAACTATCGTTCCTCCTCTCCCCGGTGATCAATGTTGAATCGGACAACAGGAACACGCTGAACATAAAATGGAGTTACGAACATTGAAGAGGAAGAGGGGAGTGACTAAGAAGTTGAAATTTAGTGCTACAGCTCAAGCTCTCCAAAGAATTTTGTCACTAACTGTATGAGAAATCAATGACAAAATCAGGGTATGTTCTATATCGATATTTTTGGTGTCAATTTGTCAAGCCATTAAAATTCTCACGATTTTTTGCCAATATCCACCTTTCAAGAGCCCCTTACACCGGATATAAACCTCCTCGATCCCTTTAAAATTATTATTATTATTATTATTATTATTATTATTATATAATAATTTATAATGTATAGTATAATAATAATTTATATATGCATAATAATGACTTTATTTATATATATATATATATATATATATATATATATATATATATATAATGGCATGAAATGAGGTATATTAGGCCGAAGGCCCAAGGAAATTTTACTAAATGACCCGAATCGAGCGGGAGGTTTAATAGCTAATGCACCGAAATTTCAAGCTATTACTTTGTAATAGCACGTTTGCCAAAATTCAACTAATACTACCCCCAATGACGTCAAACCGGGTCGTATTAGTCCTAACACGACCTGGTTTGACGTCACTGGAGGTAGTATTAGTACAAATGAATTTTAATGTGGTAAATTAGTTATTAATGCAACCTGGAAAAACAAAAAGAATTGAGGCAAACATGCTATTATGATTACATATTAACCGAGTGTGAGGTCAGTACGGGAAAAGTATTTGCCTGAGGTTTTCTGTGCGAAAAAAACCGAGGGCAAATACTTTTCTGTACAGACCGAACAAAAGAGGTTAATAAGGAATTTATTATATGGTTTTTGGCTCCTTTCTTCATCGCTTTTAACGAAACTTTGTATTCTTGAATTATTGGCTTAGGTTTACTTGCTTGTTTTTACCTATTACTATGTGGGTTTTTACATCTATTCATCTATTTTTCTGCTTAAAATTATCGTTGACAACATTTAACTTCTTTTTCTCGTAGTTTGTTTTTATAAATCTTCAGTAAAACGTACCGGAATCTTGATTGTTTTTCTTCAAATCAACTCGGAAAATTAGCCGATCAGCACGAAAAACTTATTGCACGGCTAGACAGCCAATCAGCGTGCGTCATTTCGAGTACAGACCGGATAGCGAATTCAGCCATATAATAAATACATAATATAATACAATACAATACAATGCGATACGATACGATATAATATGATATAATATAATATAAAAGTTTCACACGTAATGCGATCTTCAGGCAACTGACAGTTCTGCTTCAACTGGTTCTCAATAGTCGGAGGGTCAAAAATAGCTCTGACGATGCTGTGTGTTAGTCGACGTCAGGTGTTCTTTCACCGGTGCATGTTAATGTGCCGACACTTCGCAGATCTAACGCTTTTATATTATATTCTGCTCTACGACTTATAGTATCGAGCACTCTTGGACTACACGCCAGCTTTGTAACCTTATTACACTCGTGTTTTGGTATGTATATATATATATATATATATATATATATATATATATGATGAAAAGTTTGTTCTCAAGAACAAACTTTTCATCATAAATATATCCAAGCTTACAAACATCTACACTCAGTAAGATGAAATTTACTCATACATATATATATATATATATATATATTATACAGTAAGTCAACAATTCGGACGAAGGAAAATCTCGAGTGCTTGGCTACCTCGATTTTTTAAGACCCAACCTGAACCTGTTGCGAAAATGCAACTTTTGGCCTTCCGGCTGGAAATCAAACCCGCGACCCCGCGAATCTAGTGCGATGCTCTGCCAACTGAGCTACAGAGGTAGTGCCGAGAGCATGGCCACGACTTCAGTATTTTATGGGGTACTAGAGTCGATTAAGTGAAAAGTATATTCAGAAACATTATGGCACTTTCACTCGACTGCTTATTGTAAGTCAACAATTCAGATAAAGGAAAATCTCGAGTGCTCGGCTACCTCGATTTTTTAAGACCCAACCTGGACCTGTTGCGAAAATGCAACTTTTGGCCTTTCAGGTGGGAATATACGTATATGTATACGTATACATATACATTTACATATATTGGTCACAATAGTTTCCCACGCATTTATGCCATATTGCATCCAACGACATTGTCATGTCAATGAAAATGCAACTGAATACGTTTGACCTACCTGAAGAAGCAGTTAAACAAATATATAACGAAGCAAGTAGATGTGAAGACACAACTGCAACCTGTAACTCCGGTAAGGTTTGCAGAAATACATGTACTAAATTCAAGTTAACGATTCAGTGAATGCGATTTACCCGGTCGTCGGTAAACGAAGTGAATAAATTATTCGGTATCATATAATCGGCGTGAACATTCTGTGGGGTCGAAACTGTTTAACCATTTCAGTAAATCCAGCAGAACTCGTGCCTTAACTTGCTTGCTCTTTTCGTTATGTAGAGGAAATATTCTGACTGTGAAATTTCAAGCAGTGAAATTATATCATTGTTGGCTCAGTTTCTCTTATTCTCCGGAGGTTGATAAATTAATCTCATTCAGACATTCACGTACTTTTTAGCAAAATTTCGCCGTTGCCATGTTTGTCTGGCAATTTAACGAAACCTTGCTAAACTTCACCAAAGATGATATTACTAGGTTATGTATCTTGACCTCGATCTTAAGGCGACGTATCCAGGTGCGCAACTAGGAATTTCGAAGGGCAACGTCGGCGCGATTTTGATCATTTTGAGTGTAGATCAACGTGGCTTCGGAAATGAGAGCAAAAAGTCGTCACTAATGGGGCACAAATAAAATTTCGCACAAAAAAGCCTGGGATCGCGATATTAACCTTCGGGTTTCGCAATCAGATTGT
This sequence comes from Heliopora coerulea, assembly GCA_030142905.1. NCBI lineage: Eukaryota > Metazoa > Cnidaria > Anthozoa > Scleralcyonacea > Helioporidae > Heliopora > Heliopora coerulea. The sequence continues at coordinate 379,006 of JASJOG010000065.1, forward strand.
TGTTTCGCTGAACAACTTGGTCATGGTAAATAACCTTAACTTTCTAAATCTCTACGGCCTAAATTTGCGTAGTTCGTTCTGAAAGTTCACTCAAAAGCTCTTTGGGATTTATTAAGCAATAAGTATGCGGATACAAATATAAGCGGCGATTAAAGGCAGAAGGTTAAGGGCGAGAAATATAGGTCTTGCTTGTCCGAACGGTTTTCACAATAGTTTCATGCCGGTCTACATTGAAAACCTCGTAAGTAACCTAGCTTCTTCAGATTTCTTTAAACCACGATGACTCTGTTTCAATTTACAGGAATAAATAAGAAAGCCTTTTCTTCTTGGGGCTTTTTCGTAAATTATTGATGGTACAACAAGTCCTATTACATTTTCAAAACGTAAAGGATGCAAGACCTCTTAGAACTATTTCTCAACACGAAACCAGTTACATAGAGTTCAAAAGGTTTAATCGAATCCAAAAACTTCGCACAAATTTATACTTAAGGAGTTCAAATGCATTACCTAAAGAGGACACTTGTAAACCTAAGTCTGGTTCAAGATACGAATTACAAACATAACAAATTGAAACAGCAATATTACTAAGTCATCTTCGGACCGCGTTACTACACTGAGTTAATCACGTTCCATGTCCATATTGTACGGATGGATGACAATTATGTCTACAGCATTGTCGTTCTGGAGTAGCCAGGCCCACCTCACCAGCCAGACTTCAATATATTTCCCTGCCAATTTTCGTCCATTTTACTACTAATAACCTAGGTTTCAATAGCGTCTTTACTACGGTTTTCGCTCGCAGTTCTTCAGAAATTGGATTGAAAAGGGAAAACAGAAGTCGAATCAGTAATCCATTCAATAACACCGTGGAAAGTTCGCTGATAGAAGATCAAGAAAAGTTTGCTTCACGGCTCAAAGTCAGGTTCATATCTAAAAGCAACAGGAAAAATGAAGCGGAAATTAGTCACCGGATGCGCGTAAAACAAGAACGCAATGGAGTAGTTCTAACTTATTCGAATATAACTGTAGATTAACTGCTAAATTTCATAACTAACTTGGACTGCTTGAGCAGGATTTGACTTCACATGAGTAGGATTTGAACTCGTATCTTCCAGGTTCCTAACCGCGGCTCTACCTGTTCAGCTAAGTCAAGAGCACGAGAGGTTCTCGCGACAACTTTACGCTTAACTGTGTGGATGAATTATTCTCAAGGAAACACTAAGACAGAATTTCATAAATAACCTAACCTGCTAAAGTTACCTAGAAAAGTTGACTTGAGCGAAATTCGAACTCGCATCTTCGCTGATCGAAGCGCTGCCCTACCTGTTGAGCTATCGAGTCAACTGGGAACAGTACGCGCATTTAGTTCATGATCACCTCGGTTTCCTCTGATGTACCGCGGTTCTTAAATTCACTTAGTAACCCCTAGTTAATGTTAATTAGTTAATGTCCCTGGATTAATATACGTTATCCCTGGGACATTAACTAGTCGCCTAGCTGTACAAAAACCAGCAATAAACAGAACGATGAAACCCAAATATATTTCTAATCACTCAAATCAAAAAGTACTTCACTACTACATTCTATATGAAGCCTTTGTGATTATGAGGGAAGGTTAGTTACCTCGGTTTCGGTAACTAACCTATACTTAATCCATTTTAAAAAGACAAGAGATTCTCGCAACTACTTTATGCTAATCCGTGACGATATGTAGTTTCTTATGAAAATTTCACGTGAAACTTCACATGAGAAAAACATGTGGAATTGGAACATTTTCACGCATGAAATTTTAACTCCACATATGAAATGGGAACATTTTGACATATGAAATACCAAATTCACATGAGGAATGAACCAATTCAAAATTACACTCATGAAATGTCCGAGTTCGAATCACGTATTTCACGTATAAAATGGAAGGTTCACATATAAAAATTAATTTCACATATGAAATTTTCATTTCGCATAAGGAATTGAAACAATTTACACATGAAATATGATTTCAATATGTGAAATTGCATGTGAAATTTTTGTAAGGGATGTTTCGATTCTTTTTCAGAATCATCCTCAGGGCAACATTAAGACAGAATTTCATGTTTAACCTACACTGCGAAAGTCAACTAGAAATGTTGACTCGAGCAAGATTCAAACTCGCGGTAATTACCGTTGCATAGTACACCTATGCTTTAGAAGGGTAGAATCATCCTCAGAGATACATGAAGAGAAATTTTTCATGATAATCTGACACTGCCGAAGTCATCTGAAAACTGTTGACTCGAGCAAGATTTGAACTCGCACTTTCGGGACACCGGTCCGCCGCTCTACCTGATGAGCTATCGAGTCCACAGAAATTGGAGGTGAGTTTTTACCAACTTAAGTGCACGAGATATTCTCGCGACAACTTAACGCTTATCCATGAGAGGATGTGCAGTGTTTCATTTCTATTTCAGAATCATCTTCAGATGTACATGAAGAGGAATTTTTCATGATAATCTGACACTACCGAAGTCAACTGAAAAATGTTGACTCGGGCTCGACTGATGCATTTAAGATGCACTAAAATTGGATAAAATCTCGCCTCCAATCCCTGTGGACTCGATAGCTCAACAGGTAGAACGGCGGACCGGTATCCCGAAGGTACGAGTTCAAATTCCGCTCGAGTCAACACTTTTCAGTTGACTTTGGCAGCGTCAGATTATCATGAAAAATTTCTCTTCATGTATCTCTGAGGATGATTCTGAAATAGAACTGAAACACCGCATATCCTCTCATGGATAAGCGTTAACTTGTTGCGAGAATATTTCGTGCACTTAAGTTGGACAAAAACTCACCTCGAATCGCTGTGGACTCGATAGCTCAACAGACAGAGCGGTGGACCGGTATCCCGAAGGTGCCTATTCAAACCCCACTCGAGTCAACACTTTTCAGTTGACTTCGGCAATGTCAGATGATCATGAAAAATCTGTCTTAGAAGGGTAGAAATAGAACATTTGGCTCGGAAGTGGATAAAGGATAAAGCAGCTGAAACAACAAAATTTAACACCGCCTCTTACTTCTTTAGTCTTTGTCTCAGTTTCTTCATTTGTTCGTTCTTTGTCTGTAGCATCTGTTTCATGTTGGTATACTGGGTAGTTTCATTAAACTTCTTATTTAGTTCCTGCAAATTACACATGGAAAATATAAGGTATCAAGAACTCAGCGCACAACCTACAAAGTTGAAGATATGACCTCCCTTCTTTTTACGAAATATGTAGACGTCAAAACAACAAGGGCTCAATGTCTTAGATTCCATTACCATTGTAACCACTACAATCCCATAAATTTATGGAAGAAAAAATCAGATACCAAAAAATATCTCGTAGAACTCAAGACGTGAATAAAGGCATCAACAAAAAAGAGTAGCGTAACGTCCGTGTGGGCTGAACGAGCAAATTCATGGGCCCCAAGCCTTGAGTTACGCCACGGGGACTGTATGATTTTAATCGTCAAAACACTTTAATCGAGCAATTATAGTTAAAAACCTTATCGCATGTTCGCTATGGTTCACAATTTTTCAGTGCTTTTGCGTAAATTAAAGTTTAAATCAAACCAAACATTGTTTTAAAGTTGTCATTGTTCATACCTTCTCTGTTCATACCTTCTAGAATTTCACTGGATCTAAAATTGCCAGGAGATCTACGGCACCGGGGAATTCATCACCTGGATCCCTACCGAGAGCCCTACGCACGCCCCAGACCCCTGTCATAAGGGGCTTTCTCCGATCGCCATCAGGATTGCCCACCCAACTTTTACCCCCGGGCCCAACCTAAAACGTTATGCCACTAACTCATAACTTCTGTTTCTTTTTCCATTGATGATGTTATCCCACTTACATATCTTTGAATCACACATTTCCCTGCTGTTGATGTTGTAAAATTAATGTGCCAGCTTAGTTTGCCTTTCTGTTATACTCAGACGTTTCCTTGTCGCGAAAACCGAACCTGTAACCATCTGAAAGCTCGCCTGATATTTTGACCAACAAGCTTCAGGGACACAGCTGTTACAACGCTTGTTACAATTGTAAAGCATTCCGGTGTAGGACATTTCTACCTTTCTGGGCATATGACATCGTTTGCCCAATCCGAACAAGTATATTTATCAGCATTACCATCAAATGGCAATTTCATAAACCTTCACCAACCAGTACAAAATCCTTCAACGAATTACTTTACATATGTAAGGCTCTTGGCAAACGAGGAAACATTATTGCGGAAACATTGTTTCCTTACAGTGTTTCCCGAAGATGGCTAACGGAGGAAACATTTTGTGAAACATTCACTAGCGGTGTGAATTAGAACTGGATCAAAGTCTCCAAAGGTACGTTTAAACTCTGTCCAACCTAAGGCACTCGCCAAATCGGGATTTTACTAGAGGGTCTGGGGAGATGCTGCCGCAGAAAGTTTTTAAGTTTTGATGTCTTGAAACACCATTTCTAGCAACCCCAGCAGACAATTTCTGTCAAAAATGCTCGGTAAATTGGTCGTCATTTTGCGATATTTTTTTTTTAAATGCTAGTCTACTCAAAGACAAAGTGTCGTAATTCCTCAGGCTGACACATTCATCGAGACGAAGCTCAAGAAATCGGATAATACTGAATTATCTAACGACAACCAGTCTAATCTATGTCCTGTTCATTTCGTCCATCTGTCTACCACTGACGACATGCATTTTTAGCCGGGTCTCCGAAGGATATATTTGCACTATTGGGATTTGACGAAAATATCCTCCTAGGCGTGTTGCTCCTTGAAGCAGGTGTCAAATTCGGGATTTTTCTTATCTCGACAGCATATCGGTCGGCATAGGGGACTTTCAAGCAAAACCGGCGTAATCCCGAAGAAGTCTGGATGATCGGACAGTCTGCGTTTAAGGTACGTTTAAAGGGTACGTCAAAAAAAAACAAAATGAAGAAATGTCAATCCGACGAAGCCATTGTCCTCAAAAGACCAAACGAAGAAACAATGTTTCCGAAACAGAAATCGAGACGGGAAACAACCGAATCCACCGAGAAACATTTTTTTTGCTTCTGGAAAGCAAATTTTGCTTCCGCAGCGATGTTTCCACGGGTGGGAAAACGGGAAAATATTTGAGGAAACATCGAAAATCTCAAAGGTTTCTGCACCATTGTTTCTTCGTTTGACCTGGGCCTAACCTTCGCTTAGCCATCTGATTCGAGCAGCGTAATCGTTGAAGCATCTCGACATCAACCAGACTACGGATTCGATTCTCATCCGTCAGCTAGAATATTTTCATGATTATAACAGTTCTACGAACTCCGTCAGACCATTTGACAGTTTCTCTTGTGACTAAGACAGTTTCTCTTGTGACTTTTTCAAATCTGCCTTTTTTTCCCCGCAACTTTACATTCTCCTTTCCTTGTACAACCTTATAGGTTTCTAGAAGGTGCCTTTCATGTGGACCTTATCTGTAAAAATACATGCTGATTGAATAATATATTCAGACATTTTTATCCTTTCCCAATCAAATCTGTTTCTCCACAAGGACCCTTATCGGCTGGGACATCATCTTTTCCAGTCTTTGTCCGCCTTTCTGAAACCTTTTCCCTTCCCCCGCAAGCTAAGCGTAAAACTTAAGAATTGTCCATGCTAAACAGTTTACTGTAAATATATACTAGTGCTTACCTTTTCCTTTTCTTGTAGCTCGTGTTGTAACCGCAGAATATCATGCTTAAATAAAAACAGAAACTGTTCATTAAACGTCAAATAATGTATATAAATTAAAGCAATGACCTAAGCCTATGAGCATGAAAATATGCCGTTCACATCAAAACCAGAAAAGTGCCTCTTTTTTCGCCCGCCTCGACTACAAACCTAACCAATGGTTTCTGAAAATAAATGCCTTACATCAAACGACAGAGTTTTTCAGACGAAAACCCAAATATGCGTGTGGGAACGTCGCAACACCAATTTGCAAACAATTTTACATACATGTTGGCAAACTATTGACGAGAAATACAGTAGAACTGGTCAATAAGTTCAACAGCTCTTAACCTAATCGCAGAAATTCACATTAATCCTTCTGTTTGCACCATTTGTTTGGTAGAATAGAATATGAATGTCGAACAGGAGGTTATGGAAACAAATGCCAGCGAACAAGCAAGCTTGGTTGCTTTTAAGGCGACATCGTCATGTTAGTGGAGGTGTTGCAGGAGTTTCAAAATGATTTAGAAGCAGGAGATGCGATTCGCAGAACAGGAGTAGGGGGTTTATCGAGGGCGAGAAACCGAGCGCCGTAATAGTACGGTATCTCATCTGGAAGCACGCTCCCACAGGAAAAATGGGAAATCTAGCAGTCTTACTTATAACTTCAGAAAAGAACCAGGATAATATTTGATAGCAGTCTGAGCATCTATTGCCAAAACAGGCGTTGGAAATACGACTACCAAACGTCGCTTGCGACGCGCGACGCCTTGTCTTGAAACCCCTGTGTTGATGAGTGAACACACGAGTTTGCCAATATTTTTCAGCTTGGCCTCTTTAAGAACTTTAGCCTGTTGTGTGAAGGTACTTTAACAACCACATTTTAAACTAAATTAATTCCAAACACTTTATGCGCACTGTTTTATCTATACATCCTGTGTATAAATCGTTAATATTTTCACAGCAAATAGGTACGAAAGCTGCCATAATGGTCCGTTGCAAAGACAGGTGAAAAAAGGTTGAGCCTAACCCAAATCAGCCCAACCTGACCTAACGTATGCATGCGATCCACCAAGTTGAAACTGCTCTACAGACCAAAAACTGATTATGTAGCTATGTATGCAAAACCTGTTGTATACCTGTCTGTTGAAAGCTTGAATGTCCTACTTTCGAAAATAGACGAGAAAAAGGCCAGCCAAAAGAGAATAAATTTTAAACATACTGAAGGAAAAGCTTCCAGTAGAAATTATAGAATTCTATAACAGAGTTTCGTTGTTTCTCTATAAATTAGTAAGTCAAACAAGTTTCTCCTCCAAAAAGATACTACATTGGACAAATCTGTGATGCAACCGGTCGTCTAAAGTCTATATTGCGTTCTGTTTTTTTCTAAAATTGTGATGAGATTGCACTCTGTTAGGCAGTATCTACAAGGAAGCGAGCCAGATCTTTTGATAAGGCGTGCCCGCCATTAAGAGGGCTAGATCTCAGGTCGCATTTACATGAAATTTCTTACCCTTAGAGGTTGGCCCCGGTAAGACTATGGACATCCTTGCCATTTCCTCACGGAATCAGGAATGAGCTCACTTGTCACCATCAAAATCTAAGTTTTTGTACTCTATCATGGATGAAAAATTTTGAAGAGACGTTTTTAATTGATCGACCCAACAAAGTTGTTTCTTTTACTTATTAGGCCAAAAAGATGTGATTTAATTCTATTTTCACAAAAATCGACTATTAGTGGCCCGAATGTAAAAATATGAAGTGTAACGAAGATCAAAATATTCACGTATAACATCAAGTTTTCGACAGTACCTTCGCCTCGGTGAGCTCGTCTTCAATTTGAGCTACTTTATCAACACCGGTGGAATTAGCCTAGAATTTATAAAGACGATACAACCATTCATTAAAATGATTAAGAAAAATTGGCAGATGTGTTCATTTTCCAGTAAAAATGAATGCTATTCTGAGAATAGCGTGCTTGGCAAAATTAGATCAATGAAGTATAATTTCAATGGTTTAAGTTAAGTCATCTTCAGACTGTTTGAAGGTTAGTGTTGATGCGTTTGCGTCCCCTGCACACGACCGGGGGTTAAGACTGAACCCTGTCGGTCTGTACCCGACTTTTTACTTATACTCTGGCTAACGCCATACGTTAATAAGGGGGACCGGCCATTACCACTATTCTATACACTAGTTTTAAAATTACATAATTATCAGTTTACTAAATTACGTACTTACACAACTTAAACATGAATTAGATGTCGAACACATCCCTTACCAAGGTTTTAGGCGATTACCGGTTTTAAGTGGGGTTTTTTTCCTCTAAGAGGAGATGAATATATTTTGTATATGCAACAAATCGATTTCAGCCTTACATGTTTCACGCTTTCCATTTCAAGTTTTACAGACTCCATTTTCTTCTCCAGTTCTCTGAGTTCATCTCCTCGTGCGGCTTGAGACCTCGACAACAGCTCCGACTGTGTCCTCTGAAGATCTGCTTTTAGTTTACTTTTCTCATCTAAGACACTAGTAGCCTACAGAAGCAAATTATCACATGAATATAGAACTTTGAGTTGATTAAAACGAGAGGCATATTTCGTAGAACTGAGTTCTGAAAGACAATAATAATTGGGGAGGAAAATATAAAAAAATCGTAACCGCATCGGGTTTTTAAAAGTGATATAAACAAGCTTACTTTTCTCAAAATTTTGCGGCTTAGTAAACATCAATTTTCAAACTTTCTACGCATATCAACGTGTTATGGGGTTAGTTTTTAAGCCGCTTAAAAATCTCGCAGTACGTGCTTTATCGGACCGAAAACATTTAGTTGTCACCTCGTATTTTAAACACGATAAAGCACTCCCGCTCGTTTTCTGAATATTACGTAACATGATGTTCGACGAGTACAAAATAGTTGGAGTTTATATATGATGAATGGAAGTTTTTAGTTCTAGAATCTTACATTTCAAGACCCAACTGTGCAGTTGCAAAAAACACCACTCTAGGGCCCCCGGCTGGGAATCGAACCTCCGGCCCTGCGAATATGTTATACAGAATTCAAAGCCAAGCACTCAGTGAAACACTGCACTAGATTCGCAGGATCTCGGGTTGGCAACTGCCCCCGGTTGGGTCCTAAAATGTAAGACATCTTACACTCAAAAATTTTCGTTACCATATATAAATTTAATTTCATGCGATCATAAATGGAAAATATTCGTGAAAAATGCTTGTGAGAGTTTTGTGAGGAGTTATGATTACAAAATAAAGGACCTGAGCACGCTTGGACGGTTGCCAATGTAAGAATGTCGTGGCTGATACATCATGAAACTTACTTCTAAAGCAATTGACGAAGTAACCTAGCCATTGTACATCAATCTCAACATGGTAAGGCATTCAAGACAATTATGTTCCAATAAAGCAAGGTTGTTGAAAATGACTTTAGAAGAAGGAACATTCCAGCCTTCAGCTTCAAAACTTTTAACAACCTAAGGTTGTTAAATATTGTTGAATTAAGGAATCGAACAGATTATTCTTCATTTCTCATTAATATTTTTATTTTATTTTATTTATAATATTTCTCATTTATATTTTTAAATTGACCAAAAGGGTTTTACAGCTAGCTACAATTTTATTTATGAAGATTACATATAGTATGGTTAATTATATAAATTTATCATTATTGTTATCATCATCATCAAAATAGGTCGGATGAAATTTAAAAAATAGGCTGGAAAAATAACCAAAATTTATAAAAATAACTTGAAATAAATTTGATATTTAAATTCAATTGATCTAAATCAAAATAAATTAAAGTAAATCCATGGAAGTATTGTATATTTAAAGTAAGTTTAAACCTGTAATAATAAATTTACAAGTTGTTCAGAAGGAAAATGCGAAATTCTTGTTTGAATTCAGAAAATCCTAATTGGCTGGAAAAAATCCTGTGACCAATGGTGAGCCAATCAAATACGACCTCTGCAATATCGGGAAATTTGGAGGTGAGAAAAAACAATGGCCGAGGCCTCGAGTAGATTTTCCTTGAAGTGCAGTTTTCGCTATTCGACTACGTCAGCTCCTGCTCAATTTTTTCAGGTACATTATTAACACGTAATCACATGCATAACATGGTTTTTCATTCAATTTGAAATTAATCTGGACCAGAGGGTAGGATCAGCAGCAGAGCCCAGCAAAAAGCATGAAGTACAGTGATGTTTAATTTCAGAATCACCATCAGAGACATGTGAACAGAACCTTTTTATGATAATCTGACAATGCCGAATTCAACTGAAAACTGTTGACTCGAGCGGGAATTGAACTCGCACCTTCGGGATACCGGTCCGCCGCTCTACCTGTTGAGCTATCGGGTTCACAGAGATTGGAGGCAAGCTTTTACCCAACTTAAGAGCACGAGATATTCTTATCCATGAGAGGATGTGCAGTGTTTCAATTCTATTTCGGAATCATCCTCAGAGATACATGAACAGAAAATTTTCTTGATAATCTTAGAATTGAAAACAGAATTGAAACACTGCACATCCTCCCATGGATAAGCGTTAAGTTGTCGCGAGAATATGTCGTGCAATAAAGTTGGAAAAAAACTTGCCTCCAATCCCTGTGGACTTGATAGCTCAACAGGTAGAACGGCGGACCGGTATCCCGAAGGTGCGAGTTCAAATCCCACTCGAGTCAACATTTTTCAGTTGACCTCGGCAGCGTCAGATTATCATGAAAATTTTCTGTTCATAGTCATATTTTAAAAAAGTTTTTATCTTTCTAAGATTTTGTTGCGTTGGGCAACATCATCAAAGAATGAATGAATGAAAAGTGTTTCATTCTCCGATGAAGTTATGCGAGGCAACGAAACGTTAGAAATACTAAAATATGCCTATATACTCGTGTTTGTTTGCCCGGCTCTGCTGTTCGTCCTACGTTTAAGATTCCCGCCTGGAACCTCACTTGCTGATAATCTGCATGACTGGTGTGTTTTTCAGAGAGCCTAGACTATGCATAGGCCAAAATTTTGCTTTCTTTTAAAAATACACCCGTGCAGATTAATTTCAAATTCAACAGGAAGCAGAACGATTACCGATACTGATCAATACAAATTAAAGTGCCCAATGGCAGTTACAATATCTTTCCCCAACAAGCTTGATTTAATTAGCTGAGAATGTAAATATTAATAGCAATGATAACAGCTAATAAAAAAGATAGTAACTACGATATCATACGAAACAAAACAACGGGCCGGTCACAAGAAAGAATTTGAGTCGGGGCTGAAGCTTTAATTCGGCTCAACAGGTTAAAATTTCTAAAATTCAGTCCGACTTGAAATTTCGTTAACTTAATCTCAAGATAACTTTTTAAGAGACTTCTTAGGGAAATCGAGTTTACATTTCAATTCGGGGATTAAATTCTTAACACAATCGATTCCCAGTTGCTCTAGGGAGACCTTATAATAAATATCAAGGTAAAACATTCGTGAAACTTTCGGGAAATCTTTCAAAACTTTGTTAACGACGCTTTTCTTGTTTTTTATAATTGGTGAAAATGATATATGACGTGCGAATCCTTATTGCGTAAACCTAGCTAGTGACTATAGGAATCTCAGAGCAGCATTTTTTTCCATTTCTTTGACAGTCGATCGAAGGAGTTGGTTAAATCGCTCGTCCAGTTTCGCCAATAAACATTGAAGGGGTTGTGCTGTGTATACAACAGTAAATGCGGCTAACGCTTATCTACCACGCGTGCTTATACTCTAACGTGAGAAGATCATTCCAAATTTCCACATAAATGCTGTTGACACAAATGGCAAGCCAGTGATTCGAATATTATAACGCAGACTAAAAACGGAATGAAGCGAAGGACTTGAAATAAAAACTGTTTAGAAGGTCCATTATTACGTACCATCGATTCGCTTAATCGAATCTTCTCCTTTAATTTAGCATTCTCTTCCTGCAGCCGATTTATTTCCTAATAAAGTAAGAGTAAAAGCAACTTCAGCGATTCAATTGAAAAAACACAAATGAAAATCACAACTTTGATTTTTCTTCAAATGTGATAAAGACACTTCAGCTGTTTTTTTAACCCAATTCTAATCCATCATCCAATCCCTAATCCAAAGCCTAACCCTTATCCTATCAAAACCCAAAGCGTAATGCTTGCCCTACCCTTAACTCTAACATTGTTGGTTGTACAGCTCATTCAGTCCCAAAGGAATTTACCTGATAAATTGAGAAACGATACCTCTCAGTAAACAGTAACTGAGTTTCCATGAAATCGAAATTGGCTATATTCATACCAGAGATGGATAATCCGTCTTGTTCAAAAAGTCTTGTCAAAGTTCGTCTGATAGTTCGTATGTGTATAACTGTTATTACGGCCAACCAGACGAACTGTCAGCTCACTTCGCCTCTGGGATTAACGAGACGGGCTGTTATAGAGACGGATAATACCCCCAATCGAATAATTCGTCTCGTAGTTAACACGTCTTGCACACATATGGGACGAAGTACGAGACACAATGATGGTTAGTTTCATGATTTCTTCCTTAGTTATTGGATTGTCGAACAAAGTTTCTTGATTTTTTTGCGTGCCAATGCTATACTTCACCAGTTCCCCCATTCATACCCAGACACGAATTATTCACGTTAATTATTCACGTGAGTCTGTACCGAAATAAAAATTCATACCGGTATACGGAGTACCGGCTAACTCTAGAGGCTAGCAAACTCTCTGTCCCGTGATTTATAATGAACTAAACCGGCCAACTAAAAACGCAACCACAGTAGGAAATCTTTACAATCTACAAGTAAATTAGAAATTGAAACGGATAAAAAAAATGGAGGTTTCATGTCGAGACCAGATGAACTATAGGCACTATAAACGCACTTAGAATACGACTAAAACTATCATTCTCAGCACTGATAAGGATTATAATGAACAGTTTGATCATTTTGAAGTGGTTAATGCTACCTCTTAGGAACAATGTTAAACGGTAAATATCAGTTGGTTGTCTACTTTTATCATGAAATTCATGAGGAATTAAAGTTACGCAACGTAAATAGTAACGTACTGCGAAAAACAAAAGTTAGATCAGGCAAATGACACTCGGGTACATGGTATCTGGGTGGCTGAACAACGGGTTTACTGGAGTTCTTTGCACCTCATGCTTCCCTTGGACGTGACTCTGGAAGGGTTGTGGCCCATAATTTTAAACTTGGCAGAGAAGGAACGCGATGTGGTGGAGGGGGAGGTTAAGCTGGTAGGGTAAAGTTAAGTAATTTCTGTGTTTCCACGGCAACAACAGTGACTGATAACAGTCTTGAAAATTCAGTGTTGTTAAGTTAGCGGAAAACCCAGTTATGAACGTTCCGTCATCAGTGGTACAAACCTTACAACACGCATACCGTATCTTTTAAGATATGTTTGTTATCATTTTAGCAGAAAAATTTTATATACTTTTCAAGCAAATAGTGGACCAGTGTACAACAGAATATACAGTCGGGATTAACTGCGATGTTAACAAAAATTCAGCAAAATTTCTACAAAATTTGGCCACTAGCTTTTCAGTTAACTTAAAACTGAATTTTCCTGATTGTTTTCATTTACTGTTGTTGCCAAGGAAACAAGGATATTCCTCAACATCACCTTACCATCTTAAATTCCCATCATTGCTTTTCTACCCTGCCAAACTCGAAGTAATGGCTCATAAGCATCCGGAATTATGTCCAAGGAAAGCGAAGGTCTTGGCGCGTTTGACGGCTTACGTGCTGGCGGTTTGTCGTAAGGATGCTATGGTCGGACTTCCATCCTATGTCGTCTTAGTTTGGACCGAAGCCTTGAGTGCCGAACGAACTCTTTTCAAAATGTATTAACTCTAGCCTGCCAACTCTCGTCCTCGTCTGATAGGGGGTTACAATTACAGGCAACCACGAAGAAACTACATCGAATTACCGTCAACTGCATTCTGATCAGATTCCTGAGTATATTTATCTCTGACGACGGTTTAAATTGTAAACCTGATGCCATTACGCGTAATCATGTAGTCACCAGTAAAGACGAGCTGGAAACAACATGTAATGATAATTCTATGTTCTCATTTTATTCGTTGCCAATATCATGATAACAATCTGGGCCGTTGAACAAATTCATAAAAACTGGGATGTAGAAATTTTCAAAAAAAAAAAACACATGAATTACTGGAAAGACTGCTTAATTGTAGCCTTTTTTAACGAGGTTTAACATTTAGGGGCGAAGAAAATTAAATAGCGTTCCTATTTGTAATTTTGTTGATTTATATACTATCTTTATATATACTGCCAACATAATTGTTACAAAAAACACCTGATTTGTTGTAAATTAGCTAAACAATACATTTTTAATTATATTAATGTGAAAACACTGACGTAATCGCGGCGAGAAATCATTACATTTCTGAATGGAATAAATATTTTTCAGTATTCCATATTTTATTATAAACGTAGTATTAAGCGGCTGAAATTATCAAATTTCTGAACTCAAGAATTATTATTACGTATTCCGCATTATTTGCTGTTTTAAAAGATCTATTAAGATATCCTTATAAACCGAATGTACAAAATTACCACTGTATACTTAAACTGGTATAAATACCAAACAACGCCAGAAGTAAGACAACATCACAGAGAGTGATAATTCAAGACGGAAACTACTTGCTTAAAGACCTCGAACACTAGAATCGAAAGGTAAAACATCCAAAACGAGAGTGAAAGAAGATGAGCCAACTTCCTATTCAAAAATTTTAAGTATAGGTTAGTTACCGAAACCGAGGTGACTACGTTACAAACTGGGTTTTTCTACAACTAAAGGAATAGTTGATGTCCCATGGATAATATATATTATACCTGGGACATGAACTAATTAGGAGTTACTTAGTGAACTTAAGAATCGCGATACTTCGAAGAAAACCGAAGTGATCATGAACTAACATCAAATATAGCATTCAAACACAGGCTCCAATATCTTTTGTAAGTGAGTCGGATTAGTTTAAACTCTATTTGACAGCTTGTTCGCAAAAATATTTGGCACAAAAACAAGACTTCTCAGCATATTCAACATAAAAATTCTCTAGTAAAACGTTGGTTTTTACGCACCTCCGACTGCTCAAACTCATAAATGATTCATGAAGAAAGCACAGAAAAAATCATAGCCGAGACGTTTTTTGATAAAACGATCAAACACTCGCATAAATATAGTAAAATTTTACAGCAATTTTCTTTTAAAATACTCGTATGATGATATATCAAACGCTCATATGAGTGTGACCCTGACATCAAACAACCCGAAGAGGATTTCAAAAAAAAAAACTCGGCTTCACCTCGGTTTTCAGGTGACATGTAAATTTGACTTGTACAGTGCCCTTGTAAAGTACAGTAAGATACAACGGAACAATAGTATTGACAAGACAGTAATTCATTATATGGCTGCGGCAGCGAGGGGCCCGAATACGGAAATCCAGCAATTTGACTGGTTTATAAGCGGTCGGATATTTCGCGTATTGCCCCCTTGGGGAGGGGGGGGGAAGGATAATTTAAAAAACCTTTCTTGGTGTCGGACAAAAATTAAAATTTTTGACAATATATGAACCGAAAATGTATTACGAACAATCAGAAAAGCAAAAGTAACCATGTATAGTGAAGTTAAAGAAGAAAATCTATATCAAACGACGACAGAATTGCAAGTGTTTATTTGATGTTCTCTACCTTAACACTTGTCAATTATATTTCAGTACAGCCATGTAATAAACTACTTATTGACCTCGTTTGTTCGGTCTGTACCAGTGAAATATCGGACCTCTTTTTTTGCACGGACGTCGACTCGCTGCGCTCGTTTCGGTCCGATATTTCACTAGTACAGACCTCACGCTCGGTCAATAAGTATCAAACAGCAAATAGGAAAGTTCATTTAATAAAGAATTAACCAGAGTCAATAATACTGTTACTGGTATGATGCACTCACCATTTGCAACAATGCAGACCCTCCTCCATCAGAGAGTGGCTCCAGCTTCGTTTTTTGCGACAACTTAGAAGAAACTGAGGTCTAAAAGAAAAAACTGTTGTGTTAGAGAAGTACAAATACTACGTAAATGTTGAGATAAAACACACGGGAGGGTTATTTACACAAAATGTACACAAATTCACGAATTTCAAGAGACCACCGCTGCTTTCCGAGAAGAAATCGGTACAAATCGCCACTCACGTCAAGTTTTAGCTTGTGCCTCGTCTGACTGCAATGACTTGCGTTGGCTTGTACACAAACATAGTGTTCTAACTAGGCCTAAACGAAAGGGTGGTCCGCCCGTCCATTTTCACGACTGCGCTATCGTTCTGGTGAGTGCCCTGTGATTTTTCTTTCTCGCCCTTTCATTTTCCTAGTCAATATCATACGGTCAGCGGCGCAGTAAACGCGCTGTTGTGGTTAGGCGTCGCAATCAAATGTCTTGTCTAGATCCTTAAAATATGTGTGGGATGTTTACCTGCGGTATTCGAATGAAATCATCGATCGAAGGCTATTATTTTAAGTTCAGTACTTTTGAAGTCTTTTTTAATAGTGACGATGCTTTGGAAAAGGAACTTCAGTACATTAGGTAACTGGTGTGACTCTGAGGAGGCTCCATCAGTCAAGAATCGGCATCGCTTCGCTATACAACCGTCATATGCAAATCATTTTATCAACCTAGCTAGAACACTGAAACATAGGTCAACACGACCAGTGGCGGACACTTCAGGAAATATTGGGAGAGGCGAATGCCGAAGGCACGAGCCTTCTAGGGGGTCTGGGGGCATGCTCCATTAATTCATCACATTTAATTTGTGATATTAGAAATTTAGAATACTGTTTCTTGTTTGTTTTTAAACAATGCCATTTTGTTCTGTTATGTTGATTGTTCGTTGTTGTCATTGTGCTTCCTTTCTTAAAATGAAGACCTCCTTGTGCTTCCATTTTTCAAAATGAAAGCTTCAGCTGAAATTATTGGGGGGGGGGGCGATCGCCCCCCCTCGCCTACCCTAGTGTCCGCCACTGAACACGACTTATTCGTGCTTTTTCACCATGGAAAATGCAATTGGCTTTGCCGCAGGAACTATTGGGCTAGAGAGGATCTGCGCTGCCGTTTGGTATTCCACGTCTGCGCAAGTAACAACAAGTTAACTGCAAGTTAACTCCTGGCAACATTCGTTCTCGTTTGATCAGGGCTTTATGATGATCATGAATAACATGTTGTTTGAGAACTTTTTTCAACCTTGGAAATTTTGAGATTTGGTTTGGATTAATTCCGAGCAGTACAGAAATAACTATGATTTTCTTGTTAATATTACATAGTGCTGTAACGACATCATTTATGTAAAATAACGCATAATTGATAACCATAACAATAGGCTCGTAATTCAGCAGCACAATGTAACACTGAAATTTGGACAAAGGCGTAATGTGACTTGGTTTTCAGTAGGACATTAGTTAAGCTGTCAAACGACGATTGGGACGCATACACGCTCGGGCGCGCTCTAACCTTTAACTCAGAACATGTATGTTGTAAGCGATTAATAACGTTCGCTATAAGAAAAGGGTACTCCTGCGAGTTTGGCACGTTAAAGTGCATTATAATATCTGGTTTCCACTAGTAATTGTGAGGTGTAGACCATGGATTTAAGAGGTTTAAGTACAAGTTATTATAAGTACTTAACACCAATGAAATGGTAACGGGTTTCCGATAGGGGAGGATTGTTGGCAAACGTGCCCACAAACCTCCCTAAACTTGCGAATGGCTGTTGCTCTATTGCTATGATCGTTCAAAGTTACTGTGCATCTTTCTTTGGCGCAAGAGAATTAGTCAACTCGTGAAAATAATAGAAACGAAAAACTCTTTTGCCGACCAAATGAGTCGTTGGCCTATGGCAATTCAGTCCTAGTTTCCGAGCATTGAACGCTCCAGTCACATCAAGTCAAAGCATTTTCAAAGTTTGATTTCTATCAACAATAGGATGTTTTCGAGCACAATTCGGAATAAACATGCACGAGTGACTTTTTCAAATGCTATCAAAATAGCACGATATTACTAGTGTAATCTCATCTTAACATGTTATATCACATGGTAAAAACCAAAAAGCTACTAAATTAAACGAATTGCTATGACTCACCAATGAAGTGAGAATTCGAAAGGAAAATGATGCAAGTTTACCAAAGGAAAACGACTATTCCACCACCAAAAAGTAAGTACAAACTTTCGGTACCAAAATCTTAAAGTGTACTCCACCATAAATCAAATAAATTACTAAAGGACGATCACAGAGTAAGCTTTTTCATGAGGCCAAAGACAACGTTTCAGTTACTACATACAGAGAAAATGAAGGACGGTTGGAGACTGTTTCGCAAATGTCCTCCATTCTATGAACTAGTCGTTTGTTTCGGTCATAAGGCGCAAATTATGTCGGTCGAGAACCAGTCTCAAGACTGAATGTATTCATCTGTCGCTTCACAACGGAAAGCATCAGAAAAACGACTTTTGAAAAGAGCAAACATTGTATATTTGCTTGATCTTTCAGTGTTCATCTAACTTACATGAGTCCATAGGTTGTACCCGTCACAGCGCAGAACTGAAAAGCCCAAAATTTGCCACAGACTAGGAGCTGACAACATTTGTGACGGGGTCAGCTTTTGCCGCTCTTTTTGTAAAGTGCTTTTTTAGAACAAATAATGTTAACCAGCCGCATCCGAACAAGTCTCTTTCGCCCAAACGTTGGTGCATTGAATTAATTCCGATTCGGTCGATGCAGACTACGAATTGAACATGAAGAGTTCATGGAATATAAGAAGGAATAAACAATCCTTTTGGCACATATACCTGGGATACTGATTTCTTGACAGAGAATTCTCTTTCTTCAAACTTCGCAATTTCTTTAATCAGTTCCCTGTAAAATTTAAACACAGCAATAAATGGATGATACGTATATATATACAACACCAAGGGAGGGATTCTCGCTTGCCACAATCTGAAACAGATAAAAATATTCTATCCTCGACGTTTCGAGCAAAGGATCCCTCCCTTGGTGTTGTGTTGTTGCGCCGCTGCCAACGCTGGACCAGCCTTGTTGATAATATATATATATATATATATATGTATATACAAATACGCCTAAATTTCAGCTTCATTAAGCAGTGTCCGAGCTAGGCCCAACCGGAAGGGCGCTGCGCCCTTCCACTTTCACGACTGTGCTATCGTTTTGGTGAGCGCCCTGTCATTTTCTCTCGTCACCCTTTTATTTCCATTACCATTTTCATACGGTCAGCGGCGTACCAATGCGCTATTATGGTTGCGCATCGTAATGAACTGTCTTGTCTGGATCGCTGAAACATGTGTAGTATGTTTACCTGCGGTACTCGAATGAAAACATTGATCGAAGGCTGATATTTCATGTTCAATACTGTTGAAGTCATTTTTAACAGTGGCAGTGTCTTTGAGAGCAAAAGTCCGGTATATTGGGCAAATGTACCAGTTTGAACTGTACCGAGACCATGAGTTCGGGTGGAAAATGAATGCCTCGCTTGGCCGAGTATCCGTATTATTAAAATGGGTTACCTAGTCATCAATTTCACCCGGTACGGGAGTCTGAGATTGTATTGTGCTGAGAATGTTCAAGTTGTATGAACTGACTGATAATGAATGAAAATCGGATTTATTTCAGAACAAGAAGCGTGAGATGAAAAAAAATGAAGAACGTATTGAATCACAGAAGGGTGGTGTCGATCTTTATAAGTTGGACATGTATTCACCAGCATTTTTAAATTTTATTACAACTATTCGAGTTCAGTTCAACAAAATTCCCTCAAGGTTTACCCTTTTTTCATTCTCCCTTCGAATTGGTTAAACGCCCTATTTCAGACAAATATTGTGAAACTTTTTGGTAAAGTAAATTTTCCAGGGGCTGTCAAATACCTTTGAGATATCTATACAGTATACTTAATTAAGGACCTTGGAAGCTTCAGTGGAAGAGACGTTCAAGAAGTCGTTACATGAAGTTTGTAATGGGCTGTTTACAAGGGCGATTCTCCTTGCGACTTTTCTCATCCTGAAGCATACGATTGAGGAAACAACTCACCAAAGTATGGTACAATATAGCTTTGGACAAATGATCCGCAAGTCAATCTACTTGATCACATTTGTCAGGATGCTAAAAATCGTACCAAACGTCGCCCGTGTAAACAAACCATAAAGAGTCATCCTCAGAGATACATGAACAGAAATCTTCTCATGATAATCTGATACTGCCGAAGTCAACTGAAAAATGTTGACTCTAGCCAGATTTAAACCCATACCTTCGAGATACCGACCCGCCGCTCCACCTGTTGAGTTATCGAGTCCACAGGGACTGGAGGCGAGTTTCTATCCAACTTAAGTGCACGAGATATTCTCGCGAGAACTTAACGTTTATCCACGAGAGGATGTGCAGTGTTTCATCCTGAGTCGAGCTCGAAATTGGATACATGAAGCCGCATTTAGCAAGCCACACACAAGTTGCGCGGTCTATTACAGTTAATTAGTCGATTAGGAAGGACGACATGATGAGAAATGTATGATTTGTGAGTCGATAACACTGTAATCAATGCCACATGGCAATGTGAAGAAAAGTGAAAGCATATTTAAGGAAAGAGAAAGCACAGAGAATAACCGCCTTTGAGTTTCTTCTGTTCCCTTACTTTATATTTACATTCTTTGCCTTGGCCATTTAGAAAACTTGAAAACGATAAAGCTTGAGTCGCCGAGTCTCGAGGGCCTGCTCGATCCAGGTGAACGTTGGCCAAAATAGACGATTGTGCACGGCAAGCAATTAAGTTCGACGCAATAAGTTCGACGTCTGAAGCCAAAGTCGAAAACGATCGAACTTTGTCGAATTTAATAATGATTAGGTTCGGCACATGATAAGTTCGACATTTGAAGCAGGCCTCATACGATTGGTAAATAGGTTTTTTTTAAAGATTTAAGACGAAGTATTCAAGATTTCAGCAACCAACGATCATACAAGAACCTAATTTTTCCAGCAGTGATGCAAAAAGCTCGTCTAGAATTTCACGTATATATAAAAACTGTTAACTATCATACGTTTCGTTGACGTATTTCTTTAATATATACATAAATATTTACAAGAGATTTAACTGTAATTTTTGTCTCTGGCAAGAGTCACTCCTCTGAGAACAAAATATCAAGAAGATTACAAAGAGATCTTGCCCGTAATAAACTGTCAATCAAGTTAACACCAACAGTGTGTTTCCGGTATGTCAACGAATCACACAAGCCTCTACATTAATGAGTGAGTTGTAAATTATGCTTTTATAGTGATTTTCAACAAAAGCAGTGGTCGATTTAACGGCAAGCACGTTTAATTAGAGTCAAAACCATAGTAACTTCTGTCCTGCCACAAGAAAGTACGACAGACCGTCCAACCTAAGGACCTTACCGAGAACATTTTGAAATCTTGATGTCCTGAAACACGATTTCTAGCAATGCCAGAGGATAACTTCTATACTGAGCGCTTGTTTTTTATGAAAAATGCTACTGCGATGAAAGACAAAGTATCCCAATTCCTCAGACTGAGATATATTCATCGAGACGGAGTTCGAGAAATCGGATTTTACCGACTTATTAAACAGCAACCATTTTAATTTATGTCCTGTTCTTTTCGTCCACTTTTCTACCACTGGCACCATCTTTTTAACCCGGCCTCTAATTAGAATTTGACTAAAATATGTTCCTAGGCTTGTTTACCCTTGAAGCAGATGTCAAATTTGGGATTTTTCCAATCCCGACAGCATATCAGTCGGGATTTGGGATTTTCAAGCAAAATCGGAATGGTTCAACAGCCTGGTACGAATTTTTATAGTTGGAAAATTTTTAACAGAGAATTTGTCGAGCAAACAGAAATGCCTGCGTTGTCACCTGTTCCCTTGACAACTTCAGAGTAGCGGCCCTGTATGCTCGCCCTTGAGAAAGCTTGTGCAGCGCTACGCCTTAAATTACTCCTAGAAAACTCTTAGCGGGGCTGCCATGCCATGCTGATGCCTTGTCAACGATCCTTACAGCAGGAATGTGCCACGATATGAAAAAGTTCCTTTCAGTTGGCCAAAATGCCCTTATATATGTCAATCGTAGGTACTGCTGGGTGCCCTTTTAGATCCTGGAGGAAACGCTGAAAACTGCGCGAGAATTCGACCATCCAAAAGATCAACTGTCGACTAGTTTTCCAAAATCCATACGTGTAATTTCTGTACAATGTTTTACTGGAAATGAAAATCCGAACAAGGTGAATAACGGTCAATATTTACCAAGTTATTAGGGTTCTTATTAATAGCTGGTAACCAGTTATTTTTACCGGCTATGTAAGCAAATGTTACCGGCTATTTTCGGGCATCACTTACCGAAATTACTCACCCAACGTCTTATGTTTAAAATCTATCGTTTTTCAGAGGAGTTTTACCTCCTTTAAATTATTCCTTTTCTCGAGTGTTGTGAAGACGTGTATCTGACCTTATTGCTTTGAAAATGCTTCATGTGATGAAGAAATGAAGTAATGATTTTGCCGACAATTATTTAGAATAAAAATGGTAATGCTTCTTTTAAGAAGTACTTGTGAAAGAGTGGGCTGGGACGAGTCCGAAAACCCTTTGGATTGCTGAAAACCCAGGAGCTCTCAGGGTTTCGCCCAACGCCGGACCCACACATCCCGGCATAGGGAAATGTTACCTACATGCAGTAACCCGCGATTGTCAGCTTTTTGCTGCCTTTGAAGAAACGTAACAAGAACCCTGAACTAATGAAACTTTCTGGAAAAATTCTGTCATTTCAGGTGACGCTAAGTTTATTATACAACAAATATAAAATGAATTGAATACGATAATTGTCTTGATGAATGAAATCACTATGGTATAACTATCTTAATCAACGAGATCACCATTCTTAGATTACCAGAAATGCATTACAGAATGCATTCATTCCTACAGTGGCCTTTTAGAATTTTGTTCTTTCCAATACCAGTTGATTTTCTTTAGCAGAGGAAGACATTCAGGGATTAATGGGAGATTAATACAAGAAAGTCACCATAGTGTGGAATAAATGACTGAAACCACACAGAGAAATAAAAGTTAACATAAAGAATTACCTATTTTCAAGCTCCGAGATATCGGCTTGTAAATTCAAATACCATTTCTCAGCTTGAGAGAAGACCTGCCTCAAAAGCAGCACATTAGTGTGTGCAGTGTTGATCAGTTCAGATTCAACCTCTCCTCGGACGACAGTTTGCAGACCATCAAGCATATCGATTACTTCTTCAACTGTATAGGTATTTTCCACAAAACTAAAACAAAAAGCCACAATCAAACATGAGATGGACGCAACATGGAGAATGCATTGTGCTGTACTGCATTGTTTTAAACTGTACCGTACCCCACACACGCCTTTTCGTGAGCAAAAGGGCGTGCGTGTGGTGATTCGCACGCGCAAATCAACTTGCGCGTGTGAATCGTACGGATGTTTAAATTGATCCGTTATGACTTGGAAATACCATGAAAACAAATCATTTTACCTCATTCATCATGTTACTAAGGTTATTGTCTGCACTTTAGCAGTCAATCAAAACACACTTACCGTAAAACAACAGCAAAGGAAAAATTTACAAACAATGCTATTTTTTCAAACGGTTCATCTTTATGTTAATCACCTTCTTTGCTTTCCGCTTCAAAAGGATCGTGATTACAATCGTGAAAAATATCAGAACCTTCAGAATATTCTCAACGCATTGATTGCTGCTTTCTTCTAAACCCAATAGTACTGTGCCAAACTTAATATAATTTCGTTGAGCACTTTGGTCGAGTCCTATCTTGCGGCAGATAATATTGCTCAGAAATGATTGGCCAAACTTATAATAGCGTTGTTCCTATAGTTCTTTTCATCTGTCCAGTTTTTTGGGTCAAAAAAAAAAAAATCACCATCGCTTATGCGCTGTCCTCAGCATCTCCGATTCGGTGGTTTAAAAGCCTGAACAGATTAGCTTTTGCGCTTTTTTACGCATCACTAGTTTTCAACCTGTTGTGGTTGTTCAGACTACGCATCTTTTCAAAACTGATGCAAACTAATCACCCGTGAGCAGAAATTTTTCATGATAATCTGACACTGCCGAAGTCAACTAAAAAATGTTAACTCGAGCGGGATTTGAACTCCCACCTTCGGGACTCGATAGTTCAAAAGGGAGAGCGGGGGACCGGTGTCCCGAAGATGTGAGTTCAAATCCCGCTCGGGTCAACATTTTTCAGTTCATTTCGGCAGCGTCAGATTATCACGAAAAATATCTGCTAATGTGTATCTCTGAGGATGATTCTGAAATAAAAACTAATCTCCCGTGTTTGGCTGCTTTTAACCCTTCCCCTTCCTTCAAAATATCCTATGAGAGGGAAAACATCCCTTCATTTTACTGTCAGCCTAAAACGCTCAAACGAGCTATAGATAGCTATTAAAAACTTCGTCATTGGTGCCAACGGAGATCACTAGCTCCAACAAAGGAAGTGTAATTGTCAGTTTCACCTCATAGGCAAGGGGACCAAGAAGACATGAAGATGACCTTTCACGCGTGCGACAAATAGCACGCTCAGTTTGGTTTGCGCGTGTGCCAACGCGTGCGCGTGCGATCACATGCGTCAAACGAAAAGGACTGCATACAGAACAGCTCCACACTGCACTGTGCTGTATTGTTCTTTATAACATAAAATGTATCCCACACATGCTTTAATTGGACTAGCCTCATTCCATCTCAGACTACAGAGACGCACTGACGTCATTTTCATCTTGCATTAGAGTACAGAGATATGGATGACAACACGAAAACTCAAAACAACCGTGGTTATTTTCCAAAACCAATAGAAAATAGCTTTTGTGTCTGTACACTGTGACAGAAATATTCATGCCACATGAATTTACACCGGAAAAATACCAGAAAACACGCAGCTATACCTCACGTTTTCATTACCATGGGCATTTTTCTGGCTGAAATAGCACCATTTATGTTTCTATCACAGCACAGGGATACTCAAACTATTTTCTATTTGTTAAGTACTGGGCTGAACTGTATTTCATCACATAGTACTGCACGGAATTATCCAGAATTCAAAGATGGTGCACACTTAAAAATGATGAGGCTAATACAGCTCTACTGAGGAAAGGGCAGGAGCATGTTCCCTCCTGACAAATTTTTAATCCTAGGCATCAAATCTTGCATCCTGAGAGCAACTAAGGGCATATTTGTATAAAAAGACATTTAAATGCTGCTACTGTATTGCAGCACTCTTGTGACAAAGACATGGCCAGAAACTCACTTCTGTCATAATGAATTTCACTTAATAAGTCCTGCAATCAACTGTAAAATCAACAGATGACCATGCAAAATCTATTTTATCATGACTTCTTCAAACAAAAAATAATAAAGTAATTAATTAGTCAATTAATAAATTGGGGAATGCTAGTCAAGGTGGCTACCTCATCTGCCTTATACTGGCAAAAGACATGGTATTGGTACAGTTAGTATTGCAATGCAGCTTGCATTACCCTGTATTATATACCTGTAGTTATATTCATTTGCATTCCATTGTACTTCACAGCATGTAACTGCATTGTGTATTGTACTTACTGTGTTGCATTGTAATATAGTATATTATATGTACATAAGAGTGTTGATATTGAAACAAGAAGTTTGTTGAAAAACATGGTGGTAGCTGAGTCTTTGACTAACACCAACATGTTTTCATATCTGATTAAACATTCTTTTTTTATATGTACAGGGTGTATGCTGCAGCAAAAAGAATCTACATTTATGGAGAAAGTCAGGATCAGTTCAAAGTTGTTGATATATGTTACCAGTAGTTCTGATTAACTGAGATCACATCTCCAAACTAACATCTTAGCATTTACCAGTAGTTTTTTTCTGTTTTATTCATGAATGAATGAATGAATAAATAATAATATTTAATCAGGAAGCTTTTTCATAATAAATGATTTTCAAAAAGGACCTGAGTTAATATATTACAAAACACATACAAACCTAAGTATATAAAATTGAAAAAGAAATAAAAATAAATAGAAGCTAAAAACTAAGAGTGCTGTAAAATATTCAGCATTATAATTTTAAAAAGTTTAATATTTGTCGTAGTTCTAATATCTATGTCAAGACTGTTCCAGTTGTCCACTGCTTGATAGCACATTCTCTGCTTACCCCAATTACGTGTAACATGGGGTAATCTCACCTTATCTTTATTTCTCATGTTGTAACCATGCACGTCTCCTACTGTTAATAAATCAATAGAGTGATGTGTGTAACCATTTACACATTTATATATAAATAGACATCTATGGTAAAATCTTCTTTGTTCTAATATAATCCATTTTAATGAATCAAGTGCTTCAGAGGTGGATGAATATAATGGTCTATCCAGAATAATCTTAGCAGCCTTATTTTGTAATATCTGCAAGTTATTCATTAGTGTGGTATTGTTTTTATCTCCCCATACAATATCCGCATAATCAAACAAAGGGAGAACTAAACCATTATAAAATAAAACTTGTGCTTTAAAGGGTAACATGTGCTTGATTCTTCTTAAAAGCCCTAGCCTTTGATTAATTTTGGACGTTAAGTAATCTATATGATTTGACCATGTAAGATCATTGGATAAAAACACCCCTAAATATTTAAAACTATTTACATTACTAATTTTATGATTAAAAATAGATACAGACAACGTCCTTATATTTCCAAGCATGCGACTGCTGCCAATTAACATACATTCAGTTTTTTCAAGATTTAGAGTTAACCTGTTATCGTTCAACCACATGGCAACAGTTAAAAGATCATCATTCAATTCTTTTTCCAATTCTTGGAGATTTGAGTTATAACAGTAAATTACCACATCATCAGCATAAAGTAGCATTTTGGAATTTGTAACCGTAGTTGGCAAGTCATCAATATAAATGATAAATAATAGTGGACCCAAGATGCTACCTTGGGGCATGCCAACAGTAATTGGAAGAGCATCTGAAATTTCGTTATCATAAGAAGTTCGTTGTTTTCTATTGCTGAGATATGACTGGAACCACTGGATAGTAGATGGAGAAATACCAAGCTTTGACAATTTGTCAAGCAATATGCCGTGGTTTACAGTATCAAACGCTTTATGTAAGTCCAGAAATACTGCACCACAGAACTTCCCCTTTTCCATGTTGTGTAGAATTTCATCCATGAAATTAGATAAAGCAGTTTCTGTCAAACGCTTTTGCCTGAAACCATATTGCATGTTAGAGAGTAAATTATATGAGTTCAGATATTCATACAGTTGTAAGTACACAGCTTTTTCCAAGATCTTACTAAGGGTAGGCAATATTGAAATCAGCCGATAATTTGTCGGATCTGTTCTCTCTCCAGAATTCATTTGATCGAATTGACAGATTTAACAATTTAGTAATTGAGGGACATATTGAATGGGCAGCACATTTCAGCAATCTTGCACTGATTTTATCTAGACCAATCGCTTTATTTGTTTTAAGAGAAAGTAGTTGTTGAAGCACTGTTGATTCATCCAGTTTAAGCAAATGAAATGAGTTATCTGGCAGATCTGTCACAATCTCATTTGAAATATTAGTAGGTGTTATTTTGTCTGCAAGGATTTTTCCAATGGACACAAAATACAAATTAAAAGCTGAAGCAATGGACGTTGAAGTAGAGTACTGAACACCATCTGAAATAATACATTGTGGATTTGAGGTTTTCACACCACAACTGGCAGCTTCGTGTACCGCCTTCCAAATTTTCTTTGAATCACCTTTTGCCTCTTCAATTGCATTACAATACTAGTTTGATTTTGTAATTTTTATTTCTCGAGTGATGTAATTCCTCAGTTTTCTGTACATTTTCCAGTGACTAATTGAGTTAGTTTTAATGGCTTTCCAGTGATGGTAATCATGGTCTCACATTGCTTCACTAATTTTGTTATTCATCCATGGTGATGGTATTCCCTTCACACGGCGTTTCTTTATTGGTGCATGCTTATCTGCAATCTCAGAGAATAGGCAATTCCAGGTGTGTAGAGCATCATCAATGTTTTCCTCGATGTCAAGAATACTCCATGGAACGTTATTAAGATCTCTATTAAATGAATTGACATCGAAATGTTTGTAGGAGCGGTATTCCATTGTTCTCGGTTTTGCCTTTGGGACACCAACTTTCAGTATACAAAAGATTAAATAGTGGTCACTTAGTGAGATTGAGATGACTCCAGAGTCAACAAGACGATGCTCATTATATACAAAAACCACATCAATTAATGACCGAGCGGTGTCCATTACTCAAGTAGGCTCTTTTATCAGTTGTGTTAGGTCCATTGTGTGCATAAAATTTAAAAGCTTTTGTTTTTCACTTGAACCAGCTTTCGAATTTGATAGCATGTTTACATTAAGATCACCCAAAAACACCAAATCAGATTTTTCTAAGTCCAAGGCAGGCATGCAGCTCTGTAAGTCAGAAAGAAAGTCATCAAAGTTTTTATCCAGGGCTCTATAGGCACTACAAATTATTGTTGGTTTACACTTTGCCCGAGTAAGTTCAATCCATAAGCATTTGCTTTGGCCAACATCTATATTGTATTGGACATGAAAAGGCAAACCAACTCAAACAAAAATAGCCACTCCACCATAACCTTTCTTTGCTCCAATTCTGTCCTTTCTGACACAAACAAATCCAGGCAGTGATATTTCAAAGTCTTGTATGGATTCGTCTAACCAGGTTTCAGATAACGTTAGTATATCAATCATATTACTGTCCAATCCTTCCAAGTGCAACGAATCAGATTTATGTCGAAGACTCTGAATGTTTAAATGGGCTATCTTTAGTCCTCGTATGGATTTTAAATCATCCAAACTTACAAAACCAGGGTTAACTTCAACATCGCCAGAAAGAGCTATTAATACCAATGCGAGAGACCCATGTTGTATCAGCTAGCAAAACATATAGCCTTTTTCATATCCGTTTAATGCATCTCCCCCAGTCGACTGTTTATTTCGAGAAGAGAAGTTAGCCATTTCAACTCTAGTATTCGATTGTGAAACATAATATACATCACTATCCGTAAAGATGGTGCTATGCCAAATAGCAGTATAATTTGAATTGTTAAAAATCAAAAAAATACAGAGAATGAGACAAATATTTCTAGACGTAGTTGAGGCACATCCGCCCACCATATTGGAGTATTATTCATATATTTTAAAGTACAGTATGCAATGACACACTGCACTGCACAGTGTCTTGTATCATGCTTACATGTATAGCTAGGTATCAAAAATATGCATGATAATAAAAATGCACATACATGTACTGGTAACTTATGTCACATATATAAGCTTAGTTCTGCAGAAACAAGCCAGCAGTTTTCTACTGTACTATGTCCAATATTAACTCCCCTAAGCAGTGAACTTGACATCAATAAAAAGTACATTTCACAATAAGATTCCATGAAATGGAGCTCTTATTGTGGTTTATCTTTCTAGCACTGAAATCCAAATTAACTCACCGGCTATCCTTAAACTCTTTAAAAGAGGCTTCAATAGAGTGCAGGCATTGTCCACGATTGTAACGTGCAAACCTCAAATATTTTATAATTGTATCTTGATGGTGATCATTTATCCCAATATCTGTCTATTAATAAAAAAAGAATCACAAATGTAAGCATGGCATGCAACACAGACACATACTGTAAGTTCTCATATTCATTACTTACTACCAGTAACTGATTGGAAAGCTTTTAGTACAGACATGGTGTTATCCCGAGGACTTTTTCATAGAAAGTGATAATATAAGACTTTTAGTGCTTTCAGTAAGGTTGATGGTCTGGTGGCATGCCTGAAAGATTCAAATGGCATGCCCAAAAGATTCTATGCAGCACTGTGGTGCATGCAAGTGTGGTGCATGCAACTGTGATCCCACTATAAAGTCAAGCTTATACAATCAATTACATCATACTAATCTATCAAACAATTGCTGTTCTACAAAATAAAAGAGGAATGGACATGTAATATAAGAAATGATTACTGCATATTTTTAGCAATCAAACTTCATAATATTGTATTATCATATTATTAAATAAAAAATAAAAAACCTGAACCTTACTAAATGCATCACCTGAATCTCTTGAATGTTTGCTCATTCTGTATTTCTGGATCTACTTCTCATGTTTTCACATGAATGCCAATCAAACACTTTATATACATTTTGTGTCAGAGAGAAAGTAATAAATTAGAACTGATTCAAATCTTGAGAGTTTTATCTTCACAATATTTACTTGACAATGTGTGAATAAATAGTACACTTGTATCTGATAAAATGTTTACAGTTCTTGTTTGCAATTAGGCATGAAAAATTTGTTTTAAATACCAAATTTCTATGTGAACCTTGAAACTATTTTCCTTTGTTGCATTGGCAATCTTAGAAAACTGGGAATGTTGGTTTATTCAGCATCTTGATGAATCAGTACATGGACTGGGCAGAAAATTGGGGAGTCCATCAAATTTTGACTGAATTGAAATCCAAGATTTCAGATAAAATGAATATAAAACAGGTTTTGCTTTCATGCATTGGTACAATGTAGGCAGGTATTACAAGCATGGAAAGGTATATTTATTCTGATTTCTCTTTTTGCTTTGCCAATGTATCTTGAATAAATTGTTCAAGACTGTATCAAACTGTTCATCTGAAATACCCACTGCAGGCAAATGATTATTAACCATTTCCGAACAGACAACAACTATTCTATTATTTTACTCTGGTTAATGCAAGACAATTTTACTTTTCAAGCAAAACCTCTAATCAAGAAAGTGTTAAGATTCTACACTACAACCATTCTCTGTCAAACATGAGAAATTTCATGTGCAACCTGTGGTATAAATGTCAACTCAAAAAACTCTGTCAAAGTGAAAATTTCTTGCATACTTGAATTTCTTGTGAACTTGTATTGTTCCCAGCTGACGTAATAGATAGATCAGCAGAGCAACAGCCTGATAACCAGAAGACATATGCTTGAATTCTGCTCACGTGAGCCAAACTTTTTTAAGTTGATATCTGCAGTCTAAATGTATCATGACATTTTTCTTCATGACAGTTGAGGTTAACTGGTCAAATCATCTTGTCTCCTATTCTGGATAACTGACCATCCATATTCCTGAACTTTGAAAATGTACAGCTCAACTTCATTAACTTAGATTATTCATTGTGTCCCCAAATGTCACTTGAAATACTAATTAAAAGTACACAAACAAGTATTCTACAATATCTATAAAATGAAGATTCTGCCAGTCAAGATAGTCTCATCATACCGCTAAGACCAAGCCAAATTCTTTCGTGAAATTGTTATTATCCATCATCAATACAATTGTTATACAACAAGGTAATACTATGTAGCCAATGTTTGCATTGTTTATAACATTATTTCCAGATTTTTGTCCTTGCTGCCAAACTCATATTCCATGCCTATTTAATGATGAAGTATGGCACTCTTTAATTTACCACACTTTTACAAGATTCGGTGTCAACCAGATTATTAGGAGTCCCTTCCAGACTAAACCAGAAAAGCGTTCAAGTGTAGTTCCTGATTGCCGACAAGACAACGAAATAACAAGAAGGGACTAAAACCTAACAAACTGGCTAGCCCGCAACTGAAATTTAAAAGAATGAGGAAGACAATCCATGCCGAACGCTCCCGAAAAACACTCCCGAATTAAAACGCCAACCAATAAATTTCACATACTACCGCCTGGTAAACGTAAACCAAACTGCTCCAAACAGAGAGCCCTGGTCACGCCAAAAACTCAAACAATTAACACTGATGTTTAAATAAAACAATCACATAATGTTTCTTACCATATCTAAAAATAATCGTTAACGCAAAGCCCAAAATAAATTGCCCAAAATATATGTTCAGCCTACCGAGTTTGCACTGACGCTAAACTACATTTACATTCACCTGCATGAAGTCTAAACTGTGTATACCTGTCTCCCGTCTATGGCAAGGCCCTGGATTCTAATATGCGGCTTTGCCTGATTTACTAAGGCAGTCGTTTTCCCTCGCGGGTTTCACTCACTGACCTTTATATAACTCGTTTTATAAAATAACACGAGTCCTACGCACGCTGTGATTGGACGAGCCTTATTTACTTTCAGAGTATAGAGACACGGTTGACGTTATTTTCATTTTGTATTAGAGTACAGAGACATGAATGACGTCACGAAATAGAAAGTAGCTTTCGTGTCTCTGTACTGTGATAGAAACATGAATGACGCCATTTCAACCAGAAAAATACCAAAAATCACTCGGCTACGCCTCATGTTTTCACAAGACATTTTTCTGGTTGAAATGACGTCATTCATGTTTCTATCACAGCACAGACACTGAAGCAATTTTCAGGAATCAGGCAAGTGAGAATATTTGAAAAGAATAAATATTTTGAACCATTGTAATGAAGTAACGCTGGTGGGTCTGGTGGCACGATGGTTGTAACAACCGCTTCTAAATAATGTACTCTTTAATAAACTACATTTTAGAAAACTACAAAACTCATGGCATTGTAAAAGCGATATGCGCATGCACAAACTGAACAACAATTGTCGGAGCGGTGGACTGGATATTACATTTCTCCTTTTCTCCAAAGACAGTCTCCTCCTGGAGTAAAAACGCAACTATAAAAACAATGTCCTAAGTGTCAAGTGTTCCAAGCTTAGATAGAAAATGTTTTCAAGAGTATAATGTTTGTGCTCAGTGTTACGCGTAGCTTAGTAACGTTCAGGTAATATAGTCTTTCGGATAGCCTGGTCGTCTTCGATCACGTCTTGGTCTGGTCACAGCTGCTGGAGTCTCTGATGGCTTGTTCTGTTCCATTTTGTCACTGCTGCTGGTTTCAGCTGTTTCCTCTGCGCTAATGATAATCTCCTCTTGGGCTGACTGAGGGTTGGTATTCAGTAGGAATTTTCTCTCTCCAATCCTCTGGGGTTGATTCTTTATCCCGGTCGTCCCTCTCTCCGCTGGTATTGTCCTGGATTAACGCGTTGGCAATCTTGAACTGGCTTGCATCTCGATACACTTCCCGTCCATCTGTGATCCTCCGTGCTGCAATGCTTGATCCGTCGGTTCGGGTTACGATGTAGAATGCTGGTTCATATACTGTAGCCCATTTGTTTCTCTTCTTTTGCTTCAGTAGTACATGATCTCCTACAACGAAGGTGTGTTCTTTGGTGTTCCTGTTCTCAGCATTCCGTTTGATCTTTTCTTTGTATCTCTCATCCCTCTCATTGATGGCTGTGTCACGGGCATTCTCACTACTTTCCCTCTTTTGATGGTCTAACTTGGTTCTGACTTGTCTGTTCGTGAGGGCCTCATATGGTGATACTCCGGTGGCAGGGTGTGGTGTTGAGCGGTAGCCTGTCGGCATTTCTTGAATAGCTATGCTGCCATTTCTGCGTGTTCCGGGGTGACTCGATGATGGTGAAATCCCTCTGTTTTAGCAAACTTGGCAAATTCTCTAGAATTGAACGGTGGTCCGTTGTCACTTTCCAGCTGTCTTGGGGTTCCATGAGTGGTAAACATTGTTTTGAGCTTCTCCATGGTTGGTTGAAAAGCTGTCGAGTGGGTCTTCGCGACTTCAGGATATCTTGTTCTCTTGTCTATGGCTACTACATTGTAGTGTCCATCGGGGTAAGGTCCACTGAAGTCCACAGCTATAACATCCCACGGTTTTTTTGGTATGTCTGTGACTTTGACAGGTTCCTACCTGTGTTGCTTTGTGGTAACCTGACATTCATAGCACTGACCTATGATCTGTTCGATCATACTGTTCATGGTTGGAAACCAATATTTTCCTCTTATCATCTGCTTTGTTTTGGTCATTCCCAGATGTCCAAGGTGGTGTGCGGCCTTGATGACTTTCCTCTGTAGGCTTCTGGGGATAATAATCTGATTCATTCGGAAGAGTAGGCCATCAACTGCATACAACTCATTCTGCACACTGTAGAACGGTGCGACATCTGGGTCCTTTTTGTGACGCTCCCAGTCTCCGGAAAGTATCCTGACGGACAGTTTTTGGAGTTGGTTATCTTTTCAAGTTTTTTCCTTGATTTGGTCTACAACAACAGCATGTTCGGATGTCACGACATACTTGATTACTCTCTCTACAACATCGTTTCCTTTCTCTGGCAATGGGTGTCTTGATGAGAAGTCAAGTGGATCTGCAGCATCCTTTCCGGGCCCGTAGATTAGCTCGAAGTCGACATCTTGCATTCCCATGACCCATTTTTCAATTCTTGGTGGGAATTGCATGGTTGCCTTGTTAAACATTGGGAGCAGTGGCTTGTGGGCTGTGATGATCTTCAATTTTGGTGCTCCCAGGAGGTAAATACTGAACCTGTTCTTTGCCCAGCGTACTGCCAGGGCATCTTTCTCTGTCTGGCTGTATCTTCTCTCTGTATCGGTCATGGTGGGACTTATGAAGTGGACTGGCTGGAGACCGCAACCTGTCTCCTGAAATAACCTGGCTGAGAGTCCTTCGTGGTAGCTGGCTTCCACTCTCACAACGATTGGTTTAGCTGGGTTGAAGTATGCCATGGTACTTTCACTTGTTATGCTTGCCTTCAGCTTCTCAAATGCTCCACTCTCTTCTGCTCTCCATTTGAACTTTGTATCTTTATGGGTCAGCTTTCGCAAGGGTGCGGTTAGTGATGCATATCTTGGGATGAACTTTAAAAAGTATCCGGTCATACCGAGGAAACTTCTCACAGCTTCTTTTGATTCTGGTGGGCTGCTTTCTTTGACAGCTCTGATCTTCTCTGGGTTTGACTTTAATCCGTCCTTTGTGAACTTATGCCCATAGAACTCTATCTCCTCGACTCCAAACTGGCACTTGTCAGGGTTGAATGTGATTCCAAAATCCACTGCTCTCTGCAGGACTGCTTCCAGCGTCTTGTTGTGTTCCTCTATGTTTCTTCCTCCTAGCAGGATATCATCCCGTTGGTTCAGGCATCTTGGTATGTCTCCAAATATTCGGTAGATAGCTTCATCAAAGAGATCTTGGGATGCTTTTGCTCCAAAAATCAGGCGTTTTGGTCGCATATTCCCCCCACGGGGTGCTGAAAGTGGCAATTTTCCTGGATTCTGGATCGAGTAGGAGTTGGTGGTAGCCCTGCCTCATGTCAAGCTTTGAGAAGACATTACAATCGTGGAACTTGTGCATGAAGTCTTCAACAATCGTTCCCTGAATTATCCTATATCTGTCCATGAATTTGTTGGGTACCCTGAGGTCTACGCTGGCTCTGATCATGTGCGGTTCAAGTTTTTCCTTGTCCACAGCGTTGAACTTTGGCTTTGGTTGAACGACCAAGGGTGAGCACCATGTGATTGCCTCACCTTCAGGTACCTCTTCAAATATTTCCTCTTCTATACACTACCTCAGCCATTTCTTTAATGGTTCTTGCAAGTAGTAGGCCACTGGTCTCGGCCTTTGGGCTACGGGCACTGCTTCTGGTCTCATGCTAAACTTCGCATAGAACTCTTTTCCATTCTTGATGTCTCTGATCTTTCCGATGCCCTTGAATAGGTCACTGTATTGATCGGTGATTTCCTTGATTTCAAGTTTGAGACCTTTATCCCGTTTGACACTTTTGATACTTGGTGGCTCTTCCTGGATTCTCAGGTCATTGGTCTCGGCGAAGGAGCCATCTTCTCTGATCTGTAGCATAACCAGCTCTTGAAGGGTATTTTTGCTGATGAGGGGTGGAGAATTGATTCTTCTTCTGACCACAACAAATTTTGCGACTGCTCCACAGGTCTGGTTCCTTACAGTGGCTGTAAATTCTCCCTTCACAGGTAGCTCACTCTGTAAGGTGCTTAGCTTTACTCTGCTTGATTGTAGTGTAGGTTTCATATTGGACCGATTTACCAGTGCTTTAAATTGGTGTTCATCCATAACATTTACTTCTGCTCCGCTATCGGGCTCAGCTCTCACATCAACATCTTCTATTCTCACTGAAACAGTTCTGTCTTCACCATCTGTTTTGACTTTCTTCACTTGCTTCAGGTGTCTTACGGCTTGGCAGAAGAACTCATCATCGGAACTTGTTGAGTTGCCAGCACCTTCTTCTTCATCATCTTCATCTTCCATGGTTCTCTTCACGTGGCGCTTGTCCCTTGGATTCTCTGGTGGTTGGTGACGGCGTCTTCTCTCTTGGCCTTTCTTGCTGTTGGGTAGGCCTTTGGACTTGCACACAGAACTGAAGTGATTGAACTTTTGACATTTCATACATTTTTTCCCATACGCTGGACAGTTCTTGCCTTCCTCGTGTGTTCCTGTTTGTCCGCAGTATCCACAGGGTTGCTTTGTTTGTTCTTGGGCGGACGCCACTTATCAGACTCTCGTCCAAGCGTCTTCACATCTTGAGGAATTTTCATGTCGCTTACTTTAAGTGAGATATCTTCGATTTGAGAAGCTTCTGTCAAAAACTGTGTCAAATCCCATTTCTTGTTGATGGCTTTCTGGATGAGCGATCGATTTTGTATTGTTTGGATGAGGTGTTCCAAGATTCGTTCATTGCAGTTGGCTTCGAAGTCGCAGTCATTGGCCTTCTCTCTTAACCGTGCAGCATAAGCGTTCGTTGTTTCGTCATGTGCCGGTCTCATTTTGAGGAATACGTATCTTGCGTGGTGTTTATTTTTCTTCGGCTTGAAGTAGTCGTTCAGCTTCTTTCTCAACTTAACGTAGTCGTTATCGCCATCTGTCGGATTTGTCAAACTTTTCTCCAGGCGAGCGAGTTCTTTTCCGCCGTAAATGATGAGCGCATCTTTCTTGTCGAGTGGTTCCGTAATCTAAAAATACCTGAATTCGCGTTCGATTTCCTCGAGGCAGTCGTCCCACGCTTTTCTTGTGGCTATCGGGTCATCTCCTGGGGTAAATGGTTGAGATTTTAGGTTTCTCGTTGCGATAATAACTTGCACTGGACCTGCTTGGTTGGTCGGTGGTTGTTCCGTGTCAGACATGTTTGCTTGTCAATCGATGGATTCATGCGTCGTAGTATTTCGCTTGCTTGCCTCTCTCGCTGGGCTTCAAACCTTTCTTGCAAGGTTTCTCTTGCTTTCTTCTCTGTTACAGTTGCTTAATCGAGCGTGTTTTCCTCGTCGCCAGTGTAACAACCGCTTCTAAATAATGCACTCTTTAATAAATTACATTTTAGACAACTTCAAAACTCATGGCATTGTAAAAGCGATATGCGCATGCACAAACTGAACTATAATTGTCGGAGCGGTGGACTGGATATTACAGTGGTGGTACACGTGTCTCTCATCACTGTGACTATGGTTGGATTCTGGCTCCGTGCTGTTATCAGATTAAAGTTACCTTTATCACATGTGAGAAGAGTGTTGTCCAGTTTGACTCTGCCAAGCATCGCAGGTTTTCTCCGGGTACTCCGGTGTCCTCCTGCACTAACACTGGATCCATGAGGGGTGGACCTTACTGGACTTCATGGGAGGACACCATACGTAGCTGATAGGGTTATCCAGTATAAATGAAGACAGTAAAGGCTAACGCATATGTTCTACTCGTGAAAACAAGGTCAGTTGCAGCGTTAGATATGAGTTTTATTCATGAGTTATCGGAATGCTTTTTATATGTCAGTCCTTGGCTTGGGAGATTGCCAAGCACTGTCAGTGTTTATAAACTCGAACTGAATGATTTCTTTTTCGTTCAATAGTTATGATTAATATTACTTACTACTTCTCTGATATTGCTGCGATATACCAAGCGTGCTCGAATGTGAAAATCAAGAGAGCATTATTTAGCGCAACGTTGTCCGATGGGGTGGAAGAGTGGGCTAGAGCTCACTTAGATAATGTTGTAAGTGTAACAGCAGGAATAAGGTGTGTATCATGTTGACCATATGGTGAAATGGTTGATGCATTGTATTGTGGTGTGTTCTCATTGAGTTAGTTGGTCACCCGAGCTGGGATTCGAGTCAGGATTCCTAACAACAGAGTAACGCATTTCTAATCTAAAAATGTATGTGATCGCTTCGTATCCGCGTCTGGAACTAATCCTCACCATAATCTCAACCCGAACGTGAATTCGAATCTGAATTCGAATCTGAATTCGAATCCCAGCTCGAATCCCAGCTCGAATCCCAACTCGAATCCCAACTGGAATTTTAACTCGGGTTCTTGCTGTCCTCGTTCCCATTATAGTGGAACCTGTATATAACGGCCCTGTATTAAGCGGCCACCCTCTATTAAGCGGCCAGTTTTCAAAGTCCCGAATTTTGCCCATACACATGCTGTAATTGTTACCTCTATTAAGCGGCCACCTCTATTAAGCGGTCGCGGCCACCCTTAAGCAGTCCCATGTTTGTCTTTCTTTGTTCTTTTTACCTGTATTAAGCGGTCACCCTTAAACGGAAACCCAAAGCCACATGTCTTTTCATGCAGTATTTTCTTGTGTCTGATTGTGGTTAAGAAGCGATCCATCATCATTATAGAAATGACAATGCTAATGCTTATAATTAACCGTTCATTATGGTCAATTCTTTCCAGATGTCAGCAATGAGCTGCAGTACAAAATCACGAGATGCAAAAAATTTTGTTTCGAATCTGCTTCCCTCTAGCTCTACTTGAAATTACTTTTTCAGATAGCTTCTTCTTGAGCAGTGTGATTGTGAAGAAATGGCTTCCAAACGTATATTTGTACGAGATTTCCAGGTCATAACCTCCACCACTTTCAATGCGCTTGCCCTTTACAGTGACTTTTCCGTTGCTTGTTGGTTTGAATTTTATTTCCAACAACGCTACTTTAGCAAAATTTCCGTTTTATCTCCACGTTGATCGTAAGAACTATGAAATGACGGAATGAGATGTATGTCGTTGTGAACTGTAAGTCAGAAATACTGCATGGTAGAGCAAAAGACAATTGATTGTACCTTTTCATAACTTTACGTTTATTGCACCGCTCCATTTACAAGTTAGCAACTTTGTTGAAAGTAAAGATCGCCTGAAAGAGCATTGATTTTCTTACTGTTTGCTTGAATGTAGTGTCGTATGACACGCTATTGAAATCGACATTTGACCACGCCCAGTGAGTATTTTTAGTGATCCTGTATTAAGCGGCCACCAGCATTAAGCGGCCAGTTTCGGAAGTCCCGAGGGTGGCCGTTATGTACAGGTTCTACTGTAATTTCTTTCCGTATTGTCATCAAAGTGTGTTTTCACTTATTAATTAATCCAATGCTTTGAAGTCTTTTCAGTTTGTTTTTATCTTCTGACACTGTCGATTTGTAAACTTTGAAGAAAGCGTTCTAGTCTTCCGATCGTTCCTTCATTCGTTTGTTCGATATTACATTGTTAGTTCGTTCATCTAAAAGCCTGTTTCTCGCTAATTTGTACGCTCACTTTTTTTGCTCCTTTTTATCGTTTTGCTTGATTATTTCCTCGAAACCATTAAAAGAAATTCTGCAGCAGAGACTGTTCAACAGGAGCTATTGTTTGTTGGACAAGAATCTGGTAAGCTGATTGCAATCAGGGACATCATCCAAAAGGTAAAGGCACTTGGCTTTACTATAAATCCCAGTTTACGCAAGGGTGTTTGATATAGCGGACACGGTAAATGTCGACTAAATAAAAAGATAAGAAAAACCCCACTGGCACACGTACACAAAACCTACCGAGTAAACGTAAAATAACAAGCCAAAACTCTGTTTACGGGTTTAGCACAAAGTGGAGGTACCTCGTCCAAAACCTCTTTTGTGTAATAATCCGACAGCAATTTAAAGTAGAGGGTTGCGTAAGATCTTTTTATGAAATTGAAAAGGTGAAAGGTTGTGTATTGGAGAAAATACTACGACGAGAGTCTAACCGTTCGAGAAAAGGCCCCTCGTCAAGGTTAAAGGCGATCTACTGATGAAGGACCTGTAGTGGGATTTGATATCATTAGAATTGCTAATATTGTATCACTGTATATAAGTAGGTAGCATTTTAGACCCCGTTCACACGATACCGGTACGAAATGAAACCGTAACGAAATTATTATGGTTAGGCCTTGCGTTCACACGGTGCCGGTATGAAAAAGCATGAAACCGTAATGCTAACCGTAACGATTTGAAACCGTAATGTGAAACCGTAATCGTGTGAACAGGTTCGTACCGTGATATTTTGATACCGGTGCAGTTTCGTACCGCTATCATGTGAACGGGGTCTTAAATAAACGTCGGATTTCGTCTAATGTGCTTGTTCTAAACAGTATTAAACATTACATGGTGGCAGCGGTGGGATGATCGGTGCCGAAATGGATGGGTTTGTAAAACCTAACCAAGTCTCCTTCGAAGGAAACGCAGCTGAGAAATGGCGAAGATTTTAGCAAAAGTTCGAAATATTGATTGTTGCCTCGGGCAATGAAAAGAAATCAAAGAAAGAGAAATGTTGTATGCTTTTAAATCTTGCCGGAGAACAAGCGATCGAAGTTTACAACACATTTACGTTTACGGACAGAGAAGAAGAAGATGATCCTGAAGTGCTGATGAGAAAATTTGAAGAGTACTGCAATCCGAAAAGAAATATAACGTATGAACGATATTTATTCAACACTCGTATGCAAGGGCTTAACGAAACCATTGATTACAAGCCAAGAATTGTGAATTCAGCGCTCTATGCGATGAGCTGATTCGAGATAGAATAGTTGTTAGCATTCGAGACAATTCAGTTAGAAGTTGGTTACTTCGAGAGGCGGACTTAGATCTAAAAAACGCGATAGACATTTGTCGACTTGCAGAACAAACACAAAGTCATATGGATGCATTGAAGAACAACCCGATAACAATAGACGAGGTTCAAAGAGACTTAATAAAAACAAAGCGTATTGAAAGTAAAAGAAAGAAACACGGACATTCGAGTCGTGAAACAGACGAAGTTCAATGCAAATTTTATGGGAAGAAGCATCAAAGGGAGAAACGGAAATGCCCCGCCTTTGGAAAGAATTGCAAGAAATGTGGTAAGCAAAACCACTTTGCAAAGGTACAGGGGGTGGACAAAAAAAAGTGACCCCCCATATAAAAATACGGCTTATGGGATATAAACTTCACAAGCTTGCAGAAGATGTGAAGAAATGCAAAAAACTATTCAGTTGAAGAATAAATTAGCTAAACACTTATGATTTATGATCCTCAAATTTGATTTTTACAACAAATGTAATAAGAAATAAAAATATTATTAAATAATATGAATATTTTAAATGTTATGCCATTGTTGTTGTTCGGCGTTACTAACAAACCTTTTGCTTAATAAACACGCTTTCAACGCAAAATAATATCACATTCCTACATGTATCATGCTACTGTTATCAGCAGTAGAGTTTATGCCTAAAATCTTTCAGTACTTTATTGGCATTCCCTTGGATTTTATGACAGCTTTGCATCGACTAGGCATGCTTTCAACAAGCTTATGCAAGTATTCGTCTGTTATCTCATTCCATCCACTTTTAGTTATTTCGAAAAGCTTATCTTTATTCTTTGGGTTTCTATTTTTTGTCAAACGATTCAATTCAGCCCATAAATTTTCAATGGGGTTTAAATCTGGCGATTGAGCTGGCCATTGCATAACATCAGTTTTTATTTTTAAGATATTTTGAAACCAGCCCACTCGTGTGTATGGGGTCGTTGTCGTGTTGGAATACAAAACCATCAGGACATAACCGATTGGCGGATGGGACAAGAAGATGTATCAAGATTTTCCTGTATACTTCTCCAGTCATTATTCCCTTGACTTGATGTAAATCACCAACGCCATTCCACGAAAAACACCCCCAGACATTAATGGATTTTTCATGTTTCATTGTTCCCTGCATTGAGCGATTTGACATCTTTTCACCTTTAGTTCTCCACACATATTGAGTGGATTGGTTTTGAAGACAAAATGGCGACTCATCGCTCCATACAACTCGCATCCATTGATCCTCGCTTCAACCAACATGCTCACAGGCAAAGGATAAACGTAACAAACGATTCTTTTCACTAACATAAGGCTTCTTAGATTTCTTTCTCCATGTCAAGCCTTTTTCTTTGAGACGGCGCTGAATAGTTTTGCGGCTTACTTTGTCTCCTGTCTGAGCTTTGAGTTGATAAGCTATTTCTTTTTTTGTCGGCGTTCCTGCTTTTGAACATTTAACAATGAAACGATCACTTCGCTCACTAATTTTACGTTTTCGACCAGACCCAGGACTGCGTCTACAACTTCCACTCAACTTCAATATTGCGCAAAGTTTCTTTGCTCCTGAGTAACTCAGGTTATATTCTCGTGAAATTTGACAAGCACCAACTCCAGCCTTGAGCATTCCAAGAATTTCATGATTCCTTCCAGTCTTGGCCTGTGATCTTTCTTTCTGGGTCTCTTTTCTTGTCTTTTTAGCAATTTCCTCCTCTTTACCAATAATCCCTTTCCAGTGCATCCAAAAAGGGCTAATAAATGCGCAACTTAAAACTTTAGTATTTACGAAAACCATTCAAATATTGTGGGACGATAATTCTGATTGATTTTTTGCGACAACGTGAGGACTAAAGCGCATATGCTCAAGACATTCAAAGGTACATAATATTACCTAACTTTCGAAAACAACACGACCTGATATTAAAATCGACAAAAGTTTGTATTTTTTCGTATTTTAGTACTTAAATCTATTGTGTAAGTTCAAATTTAATAAAATGTTGACCAGTCTGTGCTAAAACAAAGTGGTTTCTACATTTTCTATCACTTTGGTATGTGTTTGAATAAGAAACCGTATTTCTATAGAGGGGCTACTTTTTTTTGTCCACCCTCTGTATGTAAAACCTCAGTTGATACTCATGCACTAGAGACACAAGAATTTTTCGTGGGGGTAATTGAGGAGGAACAAAATGTAGACGGTTAAGCAGAAGAATGGAATTTAACTGTTGAAATTTTGAATCAGTCTGTGCAATTCAAACTAGATACGGGCGCAAAATGCAACGTGATGTCAAAACAACAACTAAAGAAATTAGCGTTCACTAGAAAGTTAACTAAAACTAACATTAGACTTGTCTCCAACAGTGGAAACATCATCGAAGTTGAAGGAACTATAGATTTATTGGTACATCACAGAAAGGGAGTATTTCCGTTGCAATGTTACATCGTTAATAAGCCTGTACAAGCTATTTTAGGGTTAATAGCTTGCGAAGAGTTAAATTTTATACAAAGGGTTGAGAACATACGTGAAGACGAAGGATGTGACATTTTTAAAGTCTATGAAGATCTCTTCTCGCCAAATAACACTGGTTGTCTTCCTGTAACGCATCACTTAGAGACGGGGAGGAATGTCAAACCAGTTGTACATCCGCCAAGACAGGTTCTTGCCGCTTTACGACCAAAGATCAAGGCTGAATTAGATCGTATGGAGAAACTAGGAGTGGTCACGCCTATTACA
Organism: Heliopora coerulea; assembly: GCA_030142905.1. Taxonomy (NCBI): domain Eukaryota; kingdom Metazoa; phylum Cnidaria; class Anthozoa; order Scleralcyonacea; family Helioporidae; genus Heliopora; species Heliopora coerulea. Next base: position 422,263 of record JASJOG010000065.1, read on the forward strand.
ACACCAACACCCTGGGTTTCATCATTGGTTACAGTTGTAAAGCCTGAGAAGATTCGTTTGTGCATCGATCCGAAAGGTATGAATCAAGCTATAAGAAGAGAGTACTACCAAATGAAGACCATTGAAGATGTCTTAACCCGACTAACAAGTGCGAACTTATTTTCAATCCTTGATGCAGCAAGTGGCATTAGACAGATTCCGCTATTTCAAGACATAGAAGGTTGTGAAGTGATTACTGATGATCTCATTAAGTCACATTTTGCTCGCTACGGTATTCCCGATGTTCAAATAAGTGATAACGGACCTCAATTAGTCTCTAAGTACTTTAAAGATTTTCAGAAAGCTTAGAATTTTGAACACATTACAAGCTCGCCTGGATATCCACAAAAGTAATGGTGGTGCAGAGAGAGCCGTACATGCTGCTAAGATGCTGATGAAGAAAGCTTTTGAAGATGGCGTCGATTCACATATGTCCCTACTAAACCAACGTAATACACCTCGAGATTCAAAATTAGGCAGTCCAGCTCAACGCCTGATGTCCAGACAAACGAAGACACTTCTACATATAGCTGAAGAATTACTTAAACCTGAAATCAAAGACCCAAAAGTCGTTCAGGAACAGTTACAGATGTATAGAGCACAACAGAAAAAGATTTTGATCGCCGAACCCAAGAGTTGCCACAACTTAGAAAAGGGGATGTTGTACGTATTCGTGGACAAGATGGTTTCCAAAGAAAAGGAATTGTATGAGACAAATGCAAACAGCCTCGAACATATATGGTAAAATCGCCGATGGGGGTATATAGAAGAAATCGTAAACATCTGTTGAAAGTAGAAGAGCCTCCGCCAAAAACCGAATACACAGAAGACGAGATGCAAAACGGAACTCAAAGTAAATCAGAGAAAAAAGACGAAGTCCAAGAAGATAGTGATAACCCAAGCCAGTCATACTATACGAGAAGTGGTCGCTTAGTCAAGCTACCAGATAGTCTTAGATACTGACATTCTTAGTGAACATGATTTACCTTTAAATTTTGTAGAAAATAAGAAAGAAAAAAAAAGATAACTTAGAATTTGGATAGATAACTTGCAACTTTCATAAAGTAAGGGAGATGTAGTGGGATTTGATATCATTAGAATTGCTAATATTGTGTCACTGTATATAAGTAGGTAGCATTTTAAATAAACGTCGTATTTCGTCTAATGTGCTTGTTCTAAACGGTACTAAAGATTACAGGACCCTCGTTCTAAATGTTAGTTTCTTATTTTAGTATTTTCACCAGTGCACAATCTTTTTACATTTTTCCTGTTGATTAAACCGGTTTTGATTCACGTCCAAACCCTAGTTCTAATATCTTTTGTTGTCTTGGAATTATATTTTCGTACCAAATACATTTTTGTATTTTTTTTTCCTCAAAAACTATTTTGTTACAGGGATTCACTCCACCTATGTTGGTGTTGGTACAATCAAAAAAACGAGCCAAAGAATTATTCCACGAGCTCATCTATGATGAAATTTATGTCGATGTCATTCGTTCAGACAGAATGCAAAGTCAGGTTGGGAATAAAAGTACTGTATTATTTATTGAGACTACAACGAACGAACATGACGGAAACCAAAATGAAATAGTCCATTGTTGTACGAAATATCGTGTATAATTATGATACTTTTATTACTTAAGGCGACAAGTTTATTAATGGTTGTTTCCACTAATTCGTATTTACTCCCTCATTAAATGAAGGCTTCAGTCAATTAATCAGTCAGTTAATGAAACGGTTACACAATAATCAACCTATCGATCAATCAATGACAAAGTAATAATAGAATGCTGTTTTCAAATCTGTGTTTTTTTATCGTAATAAACATTTCGTTAATTCACCGGTTAAGCTTCATTTGCAAATTGCCCATGTCATATCTTGTAATGTGATGATTCTTTATCACTCCAGTCATAAGGCTTTGCTGCGTATCTGAAAGTCATCAAATTTCGAAGCTGAAATTGTCCAGATGGTGTCACGTAATTCGTAACTGGGCAACCAACAGCAAAGCTAAATTGGTCCATAGTTCCAACCATACGAATCCTTATCTACAAATCAACACATCTCCCCTTGACATATAAAAGGAATTTAATTCCTTTGCGAATTCGAATTACTGAATTACTGAGAGACAATGTGAAGTGTTTCCGTACGGGAAAGATAAAGATTTAGTTTTTATATTTTGTGTCAGTGAATTCATGTGGTAGTTCTTACGTTGCTTGAAATGTTAGATTCCAATATGTTGAAAACTGTTTCATTTTTCTCCTTTAGATCTGGGTTTTGATATGCACCGAGCTAATGGGACGTGGAATTGATTTCAAGGAGGTCAATCCGGTGGTGAATTATGACTTCCCCAACGTCCAGTGTGGCGTACATTCACATAATAGGTATAGGAGTTCAGGCTTGTCTGTCAATAAAGTGACCTAAAAAATAGACAATAGAACTGTGCACAACTGCTAATTTGTGATAAAAACGATCTTTTGCAAACACGTCAAACAGTTTTACAAGCGTTTGATTAGAATGAAGTTTTTCATTTGACAAATAGACCCCCAACCACTAAAGAGCTTAAATACTGCACGTTATTCATGCTTGTATTTTTTTGTTATTTGATTTTTGGGTTGGACAGGGAGAGCGGGTCGCCAAGGAAAAGCCGTAACGTTTTTTACCGAAGATGACGTAGTGAATTTACGAAGATAGAACTCTGTTTTGTTGACCTTTAAGTTAATTACTCCGCCGATTGTCGTAAAGTGAATTCAGGACAAGTATTGAAATTTCTTAATGACCAGGTCGCGGAATTGAAATTTTTATCCCTTGAGTATCGACGTTTTTCGGGATTTTTTCCAAGCACATTTTAAAAAGGTGATATAAAAATGGGATACTGTGTGGGCAGTATAAAACAGCACAAAAAGTTAAAAGGTTGGTAGACTGCCGAATTTCTGATAAAGAATTCTAACGTTTCGGGCTATGGTCCTTCGTCAGAGAGTGAAACGAGTTGACTCGTTTCAAGTTTTCTCGAGTTAACTTGTGTACAACTGTTTACCCGAATGAATATTTTGCTCACAATTCGCTCACGAATGTTGGAATATGTCCTGAAGACACTCGTGAATGGATTGTATACCGGTATATCAGGATGAACAATCAAATGCGACAACGTGGAAACAGCTCAGCAGCGAGGACGTATGCTTTTCCTCCATTTCACTTTCATGACATTCGCATGCGCAATAAATGTTTTATGTCTTGCTTCACGTCCGAGTTAAGGCTCTTCTTAAATAAAAACAGCTTAAAATTTCATTCCAGAACAAGCCCATAAGGCTTGAACATTTTTTAAGGGCGTTTTGCGCCATATATAAGCAGGATCTTATTTTGTATTGTATGAACGGCACTAACTGTGTTCTTACACTGTCATTGCTTTATTTTTTTATTTTTGGTTTCTCTTTTTAGAGAAATGGTTCAATCCTCGAAAAGAAAAGTTTTTCTCAAAACCACAGGACGATGGGAGATAATGGTATGTTCATTGATAAATTTCGAACTATCAATGAAGTGGAACTGTTTGATGTTTGAGAAACGTGAGAGCTTGGATATATGAAGGTAGATGAACGGGTTCGATCCCCGTCTGGGGCTCAGAAATCATTTTCTGAGTATTGAGCTTGAAGATCGTTCATCTACTTTAATGAAGTGGAACATTAGGCTTGCTTTGTTTCTGTTTATGTAAAGTCACGACAAGTGAACCCGAAAAGTGAACAAAGGCTACATGAACAGAAGAGAACAAGCTATTAACACAAAGGATTTACGAAAGCCATTACAAATAACCCAGTGCCAAGAAGTTCTCGTAAATATCATATGATAAACTGTTCATTACCCTCTCTTGTTCAACATGTATTAATGAAATATTAGACCCATGTTTTTTGAAAGAACCTCATGAGAAACGTCAGATATATATTTCACCTCCACAGACTTAACGCTCGGTCGGTAACTAAGTAGCTAGTTCAGACGCTAATTAATTTAAACATGCTGCTGCTAGTAGGCGGTCATCAACTTGCAACAATATGCTGTTAGCAGTGGCGTACCCAGACGTCAGGGTATTTGTAGTGCTAGGAGACTGAACGAGTGCATCCTGGGGAAAACGCTAGATCTGACTGTTGCTCTCGCTAAACTGCGTCAGGTTTTATAAATGCAACACTTTTCACGAAAAGGAATTTTTAGCTTTGGGTAAGTTTTGGCTTTTCGTTTCTATTAGTTTCCGCAATTTTTTTCTCTATTTTATTTCTTTGTTACAAAAATTTGCAGGCCTTGGCCCACAGGCCCATGCGCTGGGTGCGCCACTAGTTGGTTTCGCGAAACTGCGGCTAAGATTACAGGTTTACAGTCGACATTTTTGTTGCAGTTTGACAAGGGCTGAGGTCGACTAAGGCGATCCACGAACCAGGTGGAAATCGTCGGTTAAGTATAAAAAAGAGAGCCCAGCAAAAAAGACAAAGTATAGGCATTTTAAAATTCGTATGTTTTATTATGTTTTAATTTACCTCTTTTTGGTTTGTATCCGAAAGAATTCTGAAATTCAGAATTCTTTGAGATCAGTCATGGCAGTCACCAAGCTTTGAACTTTTTATCTTAATTAACACTGCCTACGTAGTATTTAATTTTTAATTTTGCTCTTGATAACTGCGTAACGTTGAAGTGATTACTTTCTCTGTGTTTGTTAATAGTAAGGATGGCATGTTCTCAGAATTTTCCGGTTTATTTTTGGAACAAGACGTCATATGCTGCTCTCCTACCTGACACACCCGCTACCCGAGCCACCCGACCAGCCCAATAAAGCCAAAAAATACTGTTTGACCAAGAGATCTTTCGAAGGCATTCCTATATTTGCGATAACGATTTCCGAAATATAGCTAATTTAACTTAAGATGGGCGGAAAGAAGGGAAATTTGGACGACTGCAAGGATGGCGAAAAACAGAAGGAAAACATTGATGCTTCGATATTTTCCTCGAATCGTAAGAATGCAGTGCCAGTAGAAAGCGATGAACTATCCGACTACAACGGTCTCCAAGGTTAGAAAATTCATTTCTTTTTGGCAAAGGTTAAATGGTTCGTCTGACATGCACCCACTACTCATTTAGAGAGTACTCTTTCGGGTGTATTCTGACAATTCTCATCCCGAAACTGGAATATTCGTCGTCTTTCTTCCAATCCCCATCCACGTCAATAAGCATTGTTACTCGTGGTGTGTGGAGTCTCATCTCGTATACTTTAAAATGCATATGAACGGAAAATTAATTATATTTGATGTGAAACAACTGTGGGATTGATAGTGAATAGTTTTTACAGCTCTTCATACCTCTCTTTAGATGCCTGACACAGATTTATATCTGTGACGTCATAATATTGAAAGAGGATGTTCACTTTTTAAAAACCTCTATGCAACGAGTAAATTTGACAACCACTGGGGTTACTTGGTTGTAAAACAGTGTTGATGTCCTTGATCAGGGGAACTGAAACTTAGAACACCCTTTGAACTAGCCTAATGATAATAAATAATTGTGGTACTCTTATAAGTTACAATACTTTAGGTAGTCATATTTACCATTAATAATTATGCAAGATGACAACAGTCAATTAAAATTGTTTGAAATCACCCAGAATAAAATTTCTAAGTGTGCCCATGCTCCTTAATGAGTTAAAATCAAAAAAATTTATTTTGGGTATACAAAATTTTTGAATTAGCTCCACTAATATAATTGCACTGATGCCATGCTCAGATATAAGGTTTAGGAAGCTGTCTTTAGTAGATTTATGCTGGACTAGAGGTTTTTGCTGGACTTTCTCTGTATGGTCCAAGTTTGATTTTCCAGAATATCTATAAAAAAGGAAAGTTTGTATCAAAAACAAGGTGTTTGAAAGTGAAAGTCTTGTGCAAGTCATACCATGTTACATTAATTTAGAAGACCATGTAATTATGAAAGTTATGAAATTAGTAATGATTAGGTTATATGCAAGTTAACTGTTCCATGCATCAAAATAGTTTCCTTGACTATTCTAAGTTAAAACTGTTTATTATTCAAGACATTAGGACATAAAGTGAAGTATTTAAAAAGTTGTTTGTTTGATCAAAGTTTGAATAAGAAAATTTGTGGTAGGAAGTAAAAATCGCATAATTAGGGAAAAATAATAAACTGAACTTTGGTGTATAGTAAAAATACTTAAATGCTGGTTATTGGAAGATGTCTTACTGGACATTAGCACCTCTAATGACTAGCACTGATATCAAGGCCTGAATCAGATATTTTTGTTAAATAACATGGCTCCTACCTGCCAGGATTTTCAGAATTTCAGTGGTGGTATTAGCACCAAACTTGTGAAGAACTGGGGGGAAATGGACCCTTTTCTCCATTAAATGCATTTTTCAGTAATGGATTTGGACAAATTAGGAAATTAAACTTCATAAGCAACAGTGCTAATGTGACCTTCCCAATTCTCCCTGTGCATTACAACTGTACTAGAGCTTTTATTAATTTTTTCAGAGGGGTTTCTCCTCTAGAAGATAACTGATGTTAAATTTTTCTATATTGCAGAACATCTGGCAGAAACAGTACAATATTCACATGATGGTTATGTAAGTTTTGGTTGTTAAATAATGTCCTTATTGAGAAAGATTGCCATGTATTTACGTGCAGTTTTTATTCACACCAAGTGTAGCATTTGTCATTAAATTACTTTGTAAAGCCATACAAATTTTGTTTTGGTGTTTTACAAGCCTGCCAATGCTAAAACCTCTCAAAGAAGAATAGATATAAGACTGAAAGTTCATCCTTTTACTTTGAGTGCAGTGCAAAAATCAAAAGTAAAAAAGAAAAGGAAAAAAAATAATGGTTACATAGTCAATGAATTTATCTTGTTTTTGTAAGCCAACTAGTAAAATCATATTGATATATGGAAACAAAATAATGGGAAAGGTGAAAAAGAGGCTCTGATTGACAACCTGGGATAATTTAGGCTCCAGGTAGTGACATATGTCAAAACATAAAATGGCAGATGAATGGTGGATCAATTCAATTTTATTTTATTTTTATCTCTTTTTCATTCTTTTGACCTTGAGAAAATGGGATTTCTCTCCTGACTTAATTGATTGGTAGTCATTGGGTGTTTCAAGTTGTAATATTATTTATACATAAAATGCACATTTTTTCAAACAAACCCATTGCTGGACCTGAAAGAAAGGGTCAGGCATAGACATTGTCCAGTACAAATTTGTCATTTTTCTCTAAAATTAGGCATTTCAAAATTCATAGGTATGTCATCTAATGCTGGAGTTTTGTGCAAGAATATTATTTTACTGAATTAATAGAAATAGGAAATTTATATAATGAATAGTATATTACAAATGAAATTATATACTGTATTTTGCAGTATACAAGTTGACCTTTTATTTTTTCACAAAAAAATTCATGATTTTTATAATAGCCTGAATATAAGTTGAGTCCCTCAAATTAAATACTGGTAGTTACCAGACAAAGAATAGTGTTTAAAGAAACTTTAATAACATGGCAAATCTTTTACAGCATATTTTTTTAATCTTTTAGAGGTCATTTTGACGTAGAAAATTACACAAACAGTCAGCACATTCTGTCTTTGGTACATCTTTTATTTTGTCAGATTGTCCCTGCCAAGCTCAAACAAGCTTCTTGCTAACACTTAAACTTGCAGCCAGCAGTAGAGTTGTTTGACTTTTCAGCCAAGTCAACAACCTTAAACTTGAATTGTGCTTTGACTTAGTCATTTTGGAGGCATGTCAAAGTGTTTACACCATAACAACAAGGTTTATGGTAAAATACATCAATCATGTTATTCTGTGATGTTGATGTGCCCATTCACTAACAATGAGCTGACTGGTCCATTTCTTGATGCATATGCAGGACTGGTATTAGTATATCCAGTCTATGATTTTGCTTAATTTCAGGACCCTTTGTATAAGTTGAGGTAGACTTTTGGACATAAGTTTTGGGTCCCAGAAAATCAACTTGCACACCATAAAAAACATGCTGGTGTAATTACACTGGTGATTAGACATTTACACAGTATTGTAGTTACACTTGTAAATGTTACTGAAGACTTCTTAAAACAGCTTATTTACTACTTTCTTTCAAATAATCACCTGTATAACTATACTTAAACAATTATTTGCCTCAGGCTTAGTGAATACTGTTGAATTAAATCCCTGAGATAAACTTTGCCTTTGACAAACAATTACCTTATGAAAAAAAGTCTATAGACTTCCTATAGAACCAGTGGCATAGGAAGCAGGGAGGCACAGGGGCTGTGGCCCCCCCAACATTGTATTTAGTGGGGCCACAATATTGTTCAGCTCCCCTTAAAAACAGATATGGTAACAGTGTACAGTGTTTTTAATTTTTTTCCCTCACACACACTTGCATTTCAAAATTAAAATAAAAAGTATTTGAAAATTTAATCTACCGCACATTGTTTTAATAATGCTATAATATTGGTACTTTATTATACTTTTGAGTTGCCTGCATATGTCCATTAAGTGTCAGGTAAACATATGGTCACTTTTAGTACCGTTCAAATTAAAGGTTAAAAAAACCACAATATTTTATAACTGTATTTAGTCTTTTAATGAATAAATTAGCAATCCAGTGTAGTATTCCTTACCACAGGTGTAACCAGCCATAAGTAGTCTTGGTATTGTCAACAATAAAGTTGATGTAAACATTTACTGAAAAATACCCATCCTGAATATAAATTTTGCTTCCAGCCCCCCTAACCTCAACTAGCTTCCAACACCTCTGTATAGAACTCTTTATAGGTGGACCTATAAGTGTCTATGTAGCAAGCCTGGATATATTTTTTTTTGCTCTGGCTGTCAAAATGACCAGCATCAATCAGATTGTGCCTGTCACAAAACAAAATGTACCTGTCACTTAACAAGACTATAATTTGATTGATATTTGTACATTTACCGTATATTAACTATTGTTATTGTATACAAGCATTGGTATGAGGTGTTAAAACTTAAAAGTATGAATGATATGTGCACTGCACACAATTTTATTTAAAAGTATTATACATGTAGATTTATACATGTAGTATACGACTACAAAAAGATCATAATCATCAACAATTAATCTATTCTTGAACCATCACATGTCTCTTTGATCAATTTAAATCCTCAAAGTCACAGTAAATCCCCAGGAAGGAAACCTGCAAAACTAGAATCACTATCATCCGAATCAGACAAATGTTTCTCATGTAAGTCATTGTCAGTGGGCAAGTCTTGATCAATATGGCTATCATTGCTAACACTATTTATGTCAGCAGACATGAATAATGAAGTTATTTTCTTCAATATGTTGTATATAATTTAATGCTAGAGTGATTACAAACAATCAATATCCAAGACAGTCGCACTTTGGCATTTTATATTCACCTGCACACAATCTCGCAAATAACTCGCAAAACTACTCGCAGCAACTCGTGCGCATTTGCTAATTTAATACACAAACGAAGAGAGCAATTGATTGAAGACAAATGTTAATAATTGGTTTTGTAATGAAACTGGAAATCAATATTACCAAAAACCATTCCGGACAAAGTGACAGACATAGTCAAGTTTGTGACTGTCAAAACTCTATGAATGACAAATTTGTACCGGACAATGTCCGTGACCGGACGCTAATGTCCAGGCTTGCTATGTAGTAACCAATAGACATACCTATAGGTCTGTATAGGGAATTGGAACATTTTTCTATAGGTGAACAGTAAAGAATCCTATAGAAATTCCTATAGATCTCTGTAGGTGGATCTATAGGTTTTTATAAGTTGTCTTATAGATATATCTATGGGTTTCTATAGGTTGACTTATAAAAGGCATATCTATAGGTTTCTATCGGTTGACTTATAGGACCTGGAACATTTCCTACAGGCAATTTATATGGAATCCTATAGAAATTTCCATAGTTTTTCATAGGACTATAATATAAATTATATTAATATGCTGAATTATAGATTTTACAAGCATTTGCTCAAGAATAGTAGTGGAACTGCTCCAATTTGCAAAATGTAATGATGAATGTTCCTAAAAATGATTTATGTACAGCATATATTCCTCAACAAAAATATTCATCTATGCTATACATTTATATTTACATTACAAGTTACAAAAAGATCAGATTTATAACTGCTACCTTTACTTGTCCTTCTGTTCCTTGTGTTCCTGTCTGGATATGAGCTATAAGAAAAAAATGAAATCAATAAAATTAACATTCTTAGTTCATAATTTCTATTCCTATTGGCAAACTACTGTGCTTTTGGGCTCCAGTTGAGTTATTCCTTGTGTATTATCCTGCTGTTAAAGTCTGCAGTCAAAACTAATCTTAACAGGTTTTAAACATGTTGAAAACACTGTAAAATGGTAATACTCATATTTAGTTCTTACAAGCAAATTAGTAACTAAGTAATAAGTAAGTAATGCATTTTAAAGCTCTTCTTTAAATTTTATAATTTTTTTATCATTATTTTTAAAATTTATAATTCTTTTTTCGTAAGGGTTATATAATATATGCTACCATATATAATACATGATATCATTGTAGAATATCAAAGTAAGATTACAGAGTGTAGAATATGTTTAAATTATGTAATTAATCAACGAAATGAAAACACAATTTTTAATTCAAGCAATGAAAATATATTGAATTACACGTAGCTTTATAATAAAAATTAAGGCCCAGCAGAGAATGCGTATAACAACCATGACAAGCGGTATGTATTACATGCAAATGAGATAAGCGATAAACTTACAAATGACGTAAGAGTGCTGTAAATTACCGTTTAAAATTACAAATGGTTTAAAATTAAAATAACTCCAATTAGTAATTCAAGGCAAAGAAAATGGGTAGGAAGCTATGGTAGCGTTAAGGGTTTGAGTTTATTAACGAGGAGGCTTTCTCTCAGGAGGAGTTCGAAACTAGTTGAAGAGGAGGTTAGGATGGAAAAATCGTTACGAGCTACAGGATGACCAGTGTCGCGATGGTGATGAGAAATGGTGGAAAGTGAGTGTCTGCCCAACTTCTTACCAGTCAAAGCCGATACCCAGAGTAAATAACCAACCAGAGGTCCAACTCGTGTGAAAATTTGTCCCAAATTTTTTATGCGCATGCGCTGGCCGCCATGTTCCTGGCAAGTTCCCCCGGCAGTTTTGACCTCATACGAATTTTTGCCATTTATATGTAAACAAAGTGAAGTTTCATTGTAGTACTAAACTGGTACATTGAAATTAGCTTTTCAAACCTATCGAAGGGCATTTGTTCAGTGAGTTTACAAAATAAAATTTACTCCACAATTTACAAATATCATACGAACGTGTTGACAACGCTCGATGGATTCAAACATGCGCTGAATTCTTGTTAATCTTACCACGATTTTAAACAAGTCAAAAACTGTTAAAAGATCAACTGGTATACATGTGCTTATCAGTAATTTTTTTCCCTTGCCTCTTCTGGCCTTGCCATCACATTTAAAGTTGACGAAGACCGTAAAACCACTTCAATTATGCGAAAATTTAGTTCAGACGAGCACGAAAGTTAAAGAAGACACATACCTACACGAAGCAAGCGCTAGACCACTGACTTAGAGGACAGTGGGCTAGACGCTTGCCAGGAACATGGCGGCGTTTGAATCAATGAGATGCGCGAGGCAACATGCGCGAGGACACAAACATCAAAGCTGCCGACAGTGAGTTGGACTTCTGGTTGATTGTTTACTCTGTGGCCGATATTCCCATGTGGTCCGAGATGCGCATGTGCAAGTGTCGACATGTTTGGCCAACATACAATGTGTCACAGCGTTGACACTTAAATGAATAAACGACATGCGATCTCAGACCAAATGGAACCCGGTCTTTGAAAGGAAAGAAGCTGGATAGACGGAAAGTAGGGCGAAAAACGAATCGAACATTGATCTGTAGAAAAGCAGTGGACAAAAGTTTTCTAAGTTGAGTTCGGATTTATAAACAGTGGAGACCTGTGTAGGGCAGAGAAAAATATAGTATGTGTATAGGTGTCAAGAACTGTTTAGGAATGGATGAGAGGATTTTATCCAAGAATAAACTAACGATGCTGTCAACGAATCTGTCTGGATAGCCGTTCTTTCTTAAAAATGATTTCATTCTGGTTATTTCAGAATAAAAAGTTACGTACGAAGAGCAAAAGTTGAAGTGTCGGAATAGGAGTGAAAATATAATACCCTTTTTGTAAACCAGGAGAAAACTCTCAAAATTCGTAAACAAGCCGGTGAATGTGGGTTTGTGAAAAATGGAAGCAGTGAAGGAGCCATTAGAGCGAGTTGATGTTTCGAGGTTGTTCGAAGGAGCCATTAGAGCCATTAGATGTTTCGAGGTTGTGAGTAAATTGAATATTAGGATGCTTTGAGTCAAGATAGTTAAGAAACGGTAGAATGTGATCATGGGAGCGAAACAAAAGTAAACAATCGTCTACGTACCGTCGATAAAACAAGGGTTTAAAGTTTTCCGGGCAACTATCCAACCAAAAGGCTTCATGGTAACAAAGAAAAATATTGGCGAACAGTGGACCCAAGGGGGAGCCCATGGCTACACCATCAATTTGCTCAAAGAGTTGGCCGTTAAAAAGAAAATGACAGTTCTTGACAGAAAATTGGAATAATTTAGTTAATTGTTCGCAGGAGAAACTGTAGATAACTTCACAATTAACCTACACTGCTGAAGTCAACTGAAAAATGTTGACTCGAGCGGGATTTGAACTCGCACCTTCGGGATATTGGTCCGCCGCTCTACCTGTTGAGCTATCGAGTCCACAGGGATTGGAGGCGAGTTTTTATCCAATTTAAGTGCACGAAATATTCTCGCGACAACTTAACGCTATCCATGAGGATGGATGTGCAGTGTTTGAATTCTATTTCAGAATCATCCTCAGGGTATTATGAAATGGTAACTTCACAATTAACCTACACTGCTGAAGTCAACTGAAAATGTTGACTCGAGCGGGATTTGAACTCGCACCTTCGGGATACCGGTCCGCCGCTCTACCTGTTGAGCTATCGAGTTCACAGAGATTGGAGGCAAGCTTTTATCCAACTTAAGGGCACGAGATATTCTTATCCATGAGAGGATGTGCAGTGTTTCAATTCTATTTCAGAATCATCCTCAGAGATACATGAACAGAAAATTTTCTTGATAATCTTAGAATTGAAAATAGAATTGAAACATTGCACATCCTCTCATGGATAGCGTTAAGTTGTCGCGAGAATATTTCGTGCACTTAAATTGGATAAAAACTCGCCTCCAATCCCTGTGGACTCGATAGCTCAACAGGTAGAGCGGCGGACCGGTATCCCGAAGGTGCGAGTTCAAATCCCGTTCGAGTCAACATTTTTCAGTTGACTTCAGCAGTGTAGGTTAATTGTGAAGTTACCATTTCATAATACCTGAGGATGATTCTGAAATAGAATAGAAACTGTAGAATCAATTAACATAATGGAATAGTTCGTTAACAATAATGGTGATGGTTTTGTCCAAAGGAATATTAGTGAAGAGAGATTTGATGTCAAAGCTAACCTTGATGAAATCGTAACTATTATTATTAAGGTTAAGGAGCTCGTTGACAAAACTAAAACTATCGCTAATCATAAACGAGCCAAAAAAAACAGGGGCGCAATAAAGATACTTAATATTTAGCTAATTTGTAAGAGTAAGTGCGAATACAAGAAAAAATAGGTCTTAATGGGGCGTTTTTCTGTGCATCATAGGGAGTCCATATAGAATGCCAGGACGGGAACTAATTGGTGATAATTCACGATCAAGTTGGGAAATAATGTCCTCCTTCTTCAATTCTCGGAGATGGTTTTTAAGTCGGTTTTCTCGGCGAATTGTGGTCTTTATCATATCGGTCTACAGTCTATGGAATTTTTCAATGTCGTTCAAGATGTTGTTCATTTTATCGTAGTAATCGGATCTGCTGATGATCACAATTCCATTATCTTTGTCCGGTTTCAAAATAAATATGTTTTCATCCTTTCGCAAAGTATTTAAAATGTTAAGTTCTTCAGCGGAGAATATAGAGTTGGACGGAGAGTAACTTCGAAAGCCAGTGAGCGCGATATCTTTTAACTTGGTTTTGAGAAAATCTTCATCGATGCCAGACTTCGGGTAAATGGTTTCTTGTTTTAGTTTTCGGCGTAAAAGTTCAAACGGTATAACGAAGTCGCAGAAATTTGACTTTTTGAGTGGAAGGAAGAAGTGAAGTCCTCAAGCGAGTAGGTTCTTTTCGTCCGGAGTAAGAGATCGATCAGAGAGGTTAAATATAACATCATTGGGGTTAGCACAATAAGATTTAGTAAAGTCTTAAGCGGAGACGGAAAAGCTTCTTTTCTTGAATCTTTTCGTGTTGATGCAGAGTGTTCGAGTTTTCGCGGTCACAAACTGATTGGAGGTGGGTGAGGTCGTGGTAGGAAACCTGCTTGGCTAAGTTTGCTAGGTTCGTAGCGGATTCAGACGATGGGACACGGATTCTGGATCATTTCTGATTAATCTCTTCGTCGAGAAGCTTCTTCAGACAGTAGCGGTAGACTGTAGAATTTCTCACTTGACGATTGGCAACTTTAAAATTCAAAAACTTTGGAATTACGGAACGTTTCTTACTGTTAGTTAGAAACTTGAGATCTAATTTCGCCTTTTCAGGCTTGAGTTCAGTGCGTTGGAAATTTCTGATGGCAGCGAGTGATCCATTATTTTATCGTTTCTTCAAAACATAGGCCATTGTAAACCAGGCGGAATACGTAGCTTTATAACAAACATGTTTTAAAACACTTCAACTTATGGCTGCAATACGTATTCTCTGCTGGGCCTTAATTTTTATTAAAAAGCTACGTTTTCCGCCTGGTTTATCAGTGGCCGATGTTTTGAATTACAGGTAAAATTAACAGGAAATATATAGTGACTTTAAGTCAAACTTTTGAACTTGTAATATTTTTCATTCACTGTACAAAAAAATAATAATAATAATCATTGGTTGAAGGGTCAAATTTAGTGGTGGCCATCATGGACGTGGCCGACCATAGGCAGCAAATGTCTGTTGATAGAAAAACTATTTTCATTAACTCAGCACTTAGTTGTGCTGACGATTGAGTTGACAAGGATTAGCCAACATTTCCCCAAATGTCACAGCCAAGAACTTTGGTTAACTAATAAATATACCTTGCAACACCATACAATAATTATCATTGAAATTGATTATCAACAGAAATGAATGTTGAAAATTAGAGCCTAAATTAGTGTTCACTGGAAGCTGTGGAAACCAGCTAATATCGCTGTCTAAATTAAATGGGTAAATGCAAGAATATTATTTTAATTTTCCAGGCTTAGGTTCAAATAGCAGTGATGTTCCATATGAATATCAGTGGTTGTTAGTGAATTTTCATCCTGTAAAAACACCTTTTGTGATGAGAAGTTTGTAATGAAATGAAAATTAACCCCTTGATTGCTACAATGACGTACTGAGTACGTCATGCTTAAAAAATTCAGTATGCTACACTGACGTACTCAATACGTCCTACGTTAATATTCATAAACATGACCTTACGCACACGTTGGGTGATTATTTCCCGCACATAATTTAAAATGTGGGTTTAGGCGAGTTTTAGAGTAGTTTCGAGGGTTTTGCTGACAAAGTGCAATATTTATTTGCCTTTCGTCTTCGTGTTCTTCCGCCATATCACAGAGTGAATAGTCTACCAGAACACAGAGTAAATAATCGAACCAGAGGTCCAACTCACTGTCGGCAGCTTTGATGTTTGTGTCCTCGCGCATGTTGCCTCGCGCATCTCATTAATTCAAACGCCGCCATGTTCCTGGCAAGCGTCTAGCCTACTGTCCTCTAAGTCAGTGGTCTAGCGCTCGCCGAGTGTAGGTATAACTTTCGTGCTCGTGTGAACTGAATTTTTGCATAATTGAAGTGGTTTTATCGTCTTCGTCAACCTTAAGTGTGATCGCAAGGCCAGAAGAGGCAAGCGAAAAAATTGCGGATAAGCACATGTATACCAGTTGATCTTTTACAGTCAAACCGGATGTTCGTGTATAGCCAACTTTTCGATGTTGCGTAGCAACAATGCAATCTTCGTTTAGCAAGTTCGTCAAGGAATTTGCAACTTGCAAGTCAACCAAGAAGCATGTTACCCGAAGGGCGGACAACGGAAGATCAGATAAAACATGATTCAAAACATTCTCGGATGACTTGCAAGTTGCAAATTCCTTGATGAACTTGCTAAATGAAGATTGCATTGTTGCTACGCACCATCGAAAAGTTGGCTATACACGAACATCCGGCTTGACTGTAACAGTTTTTGACTTGTTTAAAATCGTGGTTAAATTAACAAGAATTCAGCACATGTTTGAATCCATCGAGCGTTGTCAACACGTTCGTACGATATTTGTAAGTTGTGGAGTAAATTTTATTTTGTAAGCTCACTGAACAAATACCCCTCGATAGGTTTGAAAACCTAATTTCAATGTACCAGTTTAGTACTACAATCAAACTTCACTTTGTTTACATATAAATGGTAAAAATTCGTATGAAGTCAAAACTGCCGGGGGAACTTGCCAGGAACATGGCGGCCAGCGCATGCGCATAAAAAATTTGGGACAAATTTTCACGCGAGTTGAACCTCTGGTTGGATTATTTACTCTGTGACCAGAGGTCCAACTCACTGTCGGCTGTTCTGATGTTTGTGTCTTCGCGCATGTTGCCTCGCGCATCTCATTAATTCAAACGCCGCCATGTTCCTAGCAAGCGTCTAGCCCACTGTCCTCTAAGTCAGTGGTCTAGCGCTCGCCGAGTGTAGGTATGTGTTCTATAACTTTCGTGCTCGTCTGAACTTAATTTTTGCATAATTGAAGTGGTTTTACCGTCTTCGTCAACCTTAAGTGTGATCGCAAGGCCAGAAAAGGCAAGCGAAAAAATTGCTGATAAGCACATGTATACCAGTTGATCTTTTACAGTCAAACCGGATGTTCGTGTATAGCCAACTTTTCGATGTTGCGTAGCAACAATGCAATCTTCGTTTAGCAAGTTCGTCAAGGAATTTGCAACTTGCAAGTCAACCAAGAAGCATGTTACCCGAAGGGCGGACAACGGAAGATCAGATAAAACATGATTCAAGTTATTGTGAGGTACTTATTGAATCATGTTGCAAATTCCTTGACGAACTTGCTAAATGAAGATTGCATTGTTGCTACGCAACATCGAAAAGTTGGCTATACACGAACATCCGGTTTGACTGTAACAGTTTTTGACTTGTTTAAAATCGTGGTAAGATTAACAAGAATTCAGCACATGTTTGAATCCATCGAGCGTTGTCAACACGTTCGTACGATATTTGTAAATTGTGGAGTAAATTTTTTCAAAATGTCTACGAGTGATTGTCCATGCGGAAACCGTAACTTTAATATGAATAACAATGCCCAGCAGATTGTGCGAAGTATCGCCATATGTAAACATTAACAGTTGCATAAACAAAGAAGGCTGGAAGAGTTTTTTTAAAACTCTTCTAGCCTTCTTTGTTTATGCAACTGTTAATGTTTACATATGGCGATACTTCGCACAATCTGCTGGGCATTGTTATTCATATTAAAGTTGTGGAGTAAATTTTAGTTTGTAAGCTCACTGAACAAATACCCCTCGATAGGTTTGAAAACCTAATTTCAATGTACCAGTTTAGTACTACAATCAAACTTCACTTTGTTTACATATAAATGGTAAAAATTCGTATGAGGTCAAAACTGCCGGGGGAACTTGCCAGGAACATGGCGGCCAGCGCATGCGCATAAAAATTTGGGACAAATTTTCACGCGAGTTGGACGGTTGGACGACTTGGACAAGGTTGCCACTCCTGGTGATTTTTCACCAAACCTGATGAAATCGGACTGAGTCTGGTGATCTGGTGAAGGAAATGTGAAATTGTCCAAATTTGGTGAAATTTCACTACTTTATTCTTTATTATTCAAAAGTTCATTAACTCCTACATACATCTTATTGAAAAAATGAAAATGCTGACTTGTAAGATGGCCCACAACTGTCACGGAGTATGACGAAAAATCATGGAGAAAGCCAGACTCGCGGAGAAAAATAATCAAGTTAGTGGTCAGCGGTTCGGTCAGGGGTTTCAAATAATACGTCATGGTAGGTCTACCATAATACCATCGTTCGTGGGGAAAAAGCAGCCACTTTAAAAAATTTTACATTTCTATTACATTATGTTTAAATTGTGGAAAATCCCCAAATTTGACTTGAAAAAGTTTGTTTTAGTTTATTTATCAATAAAATTATCAAATTTGCTTCGTCAGCGCTGTCTACAGGTTTGTCATCATTTAACATGATATCCAATAAAAATGCAACCTCGTACCCAGGCTCTATAATGGAAACGGGGCATTTAGTGAAATTTAGGGGCATTTGGTGAAATTTAGGCACTGATTTGGTGAAATGCAAAAAACCCGAGTGGCAACCCTGGACTTGGACCTCTGTGACCATATTGAGCTGTCAAGTGTGTAACGTGCTACCTGAAGGAATCTGAACCATTATGAGTCATTTTGAAATCGAAAATATTCTTGATCATCTCTGGAATGATTCAGGAGATGAAGGAGATGATTTTTCATTGGGATCGGATGAAGAATACCTGTTCGTCAATGATGATATTCTCAGTTACATCGTAATTGAGATAAATCGCTTTGCTGAGCAATTCATTCAAGGCAATGAGATTCGAAGGCGTTCTCGAGTCAATCATTGGACTCCAACAAATAAAGAAGAAATGAAGCAGTTTATTGGCTTGACTTTTTTGATGGGAATAATACGTAAGCCCACTGTGGAGTCATATTGGTCAATGGATCCTCTTTACACCACTCCAGTTTTCAAAGCCATCATGCCAAGGGACAGATACATTATTCTCATGAAATTTTTTCATCTGAATGATAGTGAGAAAATGCCTGATGCCAATGATGGTGATGTTGACAAGCTATTAAAGGTAAGGCCACTGATTGATCATCTTCTGAAGAAATTTCACACCCTATCCCAAAATATTTCTGTTGATGAGTCACTAGTGAGATGGAAAGGCAGAATCCATTTCAAACAGTACATACCAAACAAATGTGCAAGATATGGCCTGAAAATTTTCTGCCTATGTGAAACAACTAGCTACACCTACAGATTCTGTGTTTACACAGGAAAAGGTACCATCTCCAATAAAAACAAGTCTTTTTCCACTAACAGAAGCAGTTGTTGTTGACCTTGTCAGCCCACTTCTAAACAAGATACCACATTTATATTGACAACTTCTACACAAGTTTGCTATTGTTCAGATATTTGCATGATCATGGTACTTTGGCATGTGGAACTATTCGTTCAAACCACAGAGGGTTCCCACCACAACTAAAAGAACAATGTCTTGAACTAGGAGAAACTGCAGCCTTTCATTCTTCTGAACTTTTGGCCATAAAGTTTGGAGACAAGAAAGATGTCTATATGCTCTCAACTATCCATGATGAGAGCACTAAAGCAGTTATGAGACGAAGTCGGCAAAGACCAAGAGTACAAAAGCCAGTAGCAATTTGTGACTATAACAAATATATGGGTGGTGTTGATCGAAGTGACCAGTTCATTGAGCCATACAAATTGGCAAGAAAGTGCATGAAGTGGTATAAGAAGTTGGCTTGGCATCTCATTCAACTGGCAATCCTGAACAGTTTCTTTTTATACCAGAAATCTGGAGGGAAAAGAAGTTTCCTACAGTTTCAACATGATTTAGTTGGTGAGATGATTTTTGGAGAGGAAGAAATAAATGGTGTCAGTATGAGGGAAGAAAATATTGTCCGCCTAACAGAGAGACATTTCATGGAACCAATCTCACCAACAGAACAAAGAGAAGCCACAAAAGAGGTGTAGAGTTTGCTTCAAAAAGGGTAAAATAAAAGATTCTCGATATCACTGCCCAAGATGCCCTTCAAAGCCTGGTCTGTGTTACTATTCCTGCTTTGAAATTTACCATACAAAAATTTCATACTGGCAATGAAATATACACTCCAGCTAAATCTTAAATTTTGAGATTTAGTGCATACTACTAGCCTATTATCTGAATTTGCTACCTGTGTATTTTGAAGGTAGTCATTTTGTAAATTATTCAGTTTGATGTAATGAGAATTATGTAATTTATTATATTTCAATTAAGTTGGTTCAAGTAAATTGTAATTGATTTAGAGACTTCAATAATTATGCAAGATAAATTTTTAACAGCAACAGTGGTAGAAATAACAATTCACAAGATTTGAAGTAGATAAGCAAGTTTTTGCCTGAATATTTGTATATAATTTCCATGTAATTAAAAGCTTTTTGAAAATTTTTACTCCTCTTGGTGTTTTTAAACATAGATAAAATAATTCAACAAAAATAAAAACAAGGAAGTAGCATCAAAGCTTACTTTTATCAGTATTTAAAGTTAAATCCAGTGCTAAACAAATTTCAATAAATGAGCCTACATACCAGGTTCAAGTAACACCAGCAGTCAAGGGGTTAAGTTTGTGTTATTTGAATAAGCTCTTAATTGGAATTGATAGAACACTTTCCACAGTTTTTCTTTATCTCACTTAGTACTTGACATATTTCAGTTTGTTAAATGTGTAAACGAGACAAAGTGTTGTGTCAGTTGATTGACACAGCATTTGGCTAATTGGAAAGTAAATTATAACTCCAAGATTATTTGAAGAACTTAATTGCAAGTCTGTACATTAGTTCAGTTCCAAAGACTTAACTACTTCATGTCAAAATGTTGTCATCGAGGTGCATTAGTTCCTAGACCCTTATACTCTATGAAATGTAATTACTAATAATAATAACAAGTTAAATTGCCTTGCATTAGGCAGAGTGCAGTTTTGGGTGGCCTGGTTAACAATGACTTAATATCAGGATAAAGTAGTTGAAACTTATGCATTTTCTTTCATTTTGATTTTAGAATGGACAAAATACAGCATTTCGTTGTAGTTTACCTAATGTCATATCCAGCCTGGATGACCCTGAAGAGTGCACTTCCGTATCGGTAAGTACATGTCGTGTTCTCTGTGCTCATGTTTTAAAACTTAATTTGTTTCTTTAACCAATAATGTTTACTTAGTAACTGTTTTTGTTGGTCATCAGAGTGGCTTCTCTGCCATGAGCATCGTAACCACGTTCTGCTTGTGGCTGTGCAACTGCCTTGTGGCAATCCAAGAAGGATACTTCAGTAGTGCAAGAGAAGTAAGCCCATATGTCAGATCATTTTGTACCTCTAATCTATGCTAGAAAGTATAGTAAAAGTTATGAAACTTTGAATTCAAGGAGTTTTAAAATCACAGGTACAACCAAGGTGGTGACAATTGGGAAAATTAGTGCCCAATGATGTAAAACATTTCTTGTGCCAAAAGACATAACCTTTTTATAGAAAATTGTGTCTTTTTTCTGCAATATTTCTATTTTTGATATTACTGCTGTGCAGTGCCAGCACTGCTACATTGTATAACCTGATCATCCCAATGCAAGGTGGCAGGAAAAAAATCGACCACAAGAGAAGTATGTGAGAAATATGATAACTAAAACAAGCTAGTTAATTAAATAGACATTGCATTCAAGGATGTAATTTACAGTTTGTATTGCCTTTGCAGGAAAGTGCTCAAATTCAGACACTTTCACAAATTTCTGTGGTTAAAAGTGAGAAGCAATCATTACAAAACAGTGGTAGCAAAGTTTTGCTGAAATGGGTAAGTCAATCACTACCATTCAAAAAGGTCTTTTAACTTGTCATTCAAATTTGATTCTCAGTGGGAACTTTGGAATGTAAACCGATGAGAAACACGCTTGAAAACATCCACAGATGTCCTGTATTACCAAAATACTATTGCTTTGTTTATTATTTATACCATGAATAAATCAAAGCAGTTTATGTATCTTACAATTGTTAAAAGTTTTGCTTCTGATCAGATTTATGTTTTTGACAGAGAATTATGGAAGGTTAGTGCATCTAGTTTAACAGACCAGACCTGTTTTCCGCTGGATATTTAAAAATTATTGACGTTTAGGGCTCAAAATTGCGAGAAAAGTACTCACTTTTTTTATGAGTGAATTTAAGAAAATGCGTGAGTAAAGTATTTCTATGAATGATTTACCATTTAGTGTGATCAAGTATGGTCACCAAAACGCTCGAGTCGAACGATCGTTGATACTTAAACACTTACGCGCATTTATGAGTGAACCATGGGGCAAAAATGGGATGTAAATATGGTACCACAGTTGCGAGACAATCGTGGCTCTCTGTCATACCACAGGGAAATTTCTCCAATGAAACGGGGGCTATAAACGTGTACGTAGCTACATATGTTACCGATCACGGCAACAGTGACATAACTTCACATTTCACTCTTGTTTCACTTTATCATAGTTAGTCGCCAACAAATTTGAAAAGATTGCATCACCTTGACAAGCATTTCTTATGAAAAATTGGGAACATCGGGTAAGGTTGCAACAATCGCGTTATAGAGATGATGGCCCAGGTAATAAATTTGAATAAATGCATAACGAAAAAATAGATAGAAGTACTGACGTTTAATAAGCAATATCACTCTTTGAAGGTGTTGCAGATTTAGCACCGAAATGTCAGTTAAATAAATTGTTACACTTCACTCTTTTTCTACAAATTCTTACTTCACTCTTCGTGCCCTTTGCCTGGGCCATCATATTTATAAGGCGATTAAGATTTCCGCCTGGATCATCGATTGCTACTTTGGTTTCATCCAGTTCCCCCCAAAGCACCAATTGGTGGCACTCAATCATTTTAGTTTCGAAGCAATCATAATGCAAAGTTTACCCGAGTTTTCTAATTAACGTACACGTGGCACCCCCGGTTGCGTTCAACGCCAAAGTCATGGTTCTCTCATGCGATCTAGTGGTTGATTATCCGATTTTTCTTCAAAAGGAGAATCGCCTTGTGCTGTTCATTCAAACTATCCCATGACTGACTGTTTATCCGGTGTATTCCTGATCACAGTCATTACACGTAGCAGAGTAAACAATATTCCTTCTCTGTTCATTCGTGGAACGATGCTTAGTTCCGCAAAAAGTGGTCTGATGTCACGAAAGGTTTTTGGGCAACGTTTGGACAACTTTCATGTTATGACCACCTAAGATCCTTTATTCGGCTCCATGACTCCTTAAATGTATGGAAACAACCGGCAAAATCCATCGTGGGATTTTCATGCTCAGAATTATCGTTCGCCAATCCATACATTGAAAAATACACTAAGCTGATAAATAGAATTTGAGGTGGTTGCGACACAAAAATAGCCCAGAAACCTTTTTTGACGTCAGGTTGTATTTTACCTTTTTTTCGTTCAGATTCGTGACCTTTCTTATGTATCATCAAGAGAAACTCCATGGTGGATCTTCGGTATCCATTCGGTGGACAATCTCTCTCTGGGGTTGTTTCTCCACGGAGCCACCGGGAAAATGGTAAGATTTCTGCCTGCATTCTTGTGTGTAAAGTCAGAGCCGTACCTGGTGGTAATTCGCCCGGAGCAAATTCTGTTGCAGCTGCCCTCCTCAGCCTCCCTAATTCACTCCAAGCTCCTTATATTATAATTGTATACCGATACCACCGGTATGCAAGTATGCAAGATACTTTTGAAGGAACAAATGTTTTAGTGTTTTTTGTCTTTATTCCTCAAAATGTAATTGAAAATTCGAAATGGGTGCTTCCGAGCCGAAAGTCGTCAATTAAAGATTAGAAATCGAGACATTGATTTAACATTTTGTTTAGCTTTGCAAAATATTTTTGAATCTAGAAAGAAAAAGGATCAAAAAAAGTAGAATCTTTGTTTCTGAAAATGTCGCCCCATAAAATTTTGTGCCCGGGGCAAGAGCCTCAGTTGATCTACCTTGGTACGACACTATGTATAATCGACCCTGTTTAAGAATCATCCTGAGAGCACCATGAAGCGTAAATTTATGGTTAACATACCCGGTGAAAGTCAGCTCGAAAAATTGAGTTGACCTCACTCGAACTCACATCTCACGGTTACCGGACTACTGCTTTCGGACGATGGCTCTGAAATAGAATTGGAACACGAGTCATCCTCGTAGAAGAGTGTTAAGTGGTCGCCCGAGTTTCGCAATACGCTCCACTTGTAGATCAGAGGTCCGGTAACCCGATAATGCGAGTTTAAATCCCGCTCAAGTCAAACTGAATTTTTCAAGTGGACTTTTGCAGTGTCGGTTAATCATGAAATTTTAATTTTGTGTTTCTTCTAAAGGTCGTTCTGAAATTTAAAAATGGTAAATGAGAAATTTGGAGAATGAAGTTGTTTAAAGTCAGGAGCTACCTGGTCTTTAATTTCCCTCTACCTACGCAGCATTTTCATTAGTATTTTGTAACCATTGGTTCGAAAGGCGACTAGTGATAATAAAGTATTAGCTTCACGAAATGAGAGAAGAAAGAAGAAAAAAAAACGAATCATGTATTGAAGGTTAAGAGTTTATGTGCAACTTTTTTCTGAAGGCATTTGGTGGGTATTTGAGTTCAGAATGCACAGCAGAAAACCTGCATGCCTATTTCATCTGCTGACTGTGAAAGAAATCCCCACTTTCCCTAGCTAAATGCTTAGAATTTGGACGCAGAATTTTCACCAATCGAGGCCGGATAAAATAAATTGACTTTTGAATAACAAGACCTATGGAAGCAGTATTTTGCATAACCTGGCATAACTTCCTCACAAACAATTAAGTTTGTAAAAATAAACAATGGTTAATTCCCTAGCCTGTCAAGGTTTTTCTATATTTCTTGCTTGTTTTTAGGCTATCAAGCGAGAGGATGTTAATCCCCCACAGCCTCCCACTAGGGGTAAGCACATAAAAGCATATAACGAATTACTTTATGTAGACATCAGTGAGGTAATGCTGGCTTGATTGTTGACAATAAACTTTTACCCATGATTTGGACGGCTAACTTACAGGTTGAACCATTGAGAAATTTTTAGCTAGCAATTGCGGTATAAATCTTGGTTATTGCAGCGATGCCCTGGAAAAATTCCGCGATCAAACTTTGGTCGTGGGCAATTTCACGACTAAACTTTGCGGACTCTTTTTAGAGATTTGCCTTAGCACCCCTTGTAATATATCTTTGTCTTGTAATTCAAAATTTTTGAGTTCAATAAGAAAATATAACTGTTAGAACACATGATGAGTTTAATGAGTTGGACAGTGTTTCATGTAACCATAAATATTTTAATCTTTTGTTTTGGTACCATAAAAAATTGCGATTATAATCTCTTTCCAAACATTTTTAATCGATCAAATTGCCATTGTCACAAAGTAAGCTATTTTGAGGTCTGTGAGTGTGATTATTGGTTGTGTGTGATTATTTGTTTATGTCATTAGTGTTACGAGTGTTAATTAGGTCATGACGATTAATTAAATTACGTAAAAATTTTCTCGAACTTTTAGTTATTTGGTAATGAAATCTGTTAAAAATATTGTATGTGTTAAATCTGAGAGAAGTGTATTAACGAGCTTGTTGTTCATCCAAGTTTGTTGAGGGTTCGTGAATTATAGATTACTTCATCAGCGCACGAGATTAAATAAATTAAATTCTCATACGTGGATCCTAATTGGCTAAAAGTTAGCACTGGTCCTAACTAGAATTAATCACCTTATTATTTAACCAGCGATTGAGAACTGGGCAAACATGACACGTAAAAGCGTCCTTCTAAATACATAACCAAGTGGAAAGCTAATCTTACTGAAACGGTGAAATACTATTAAGAACTTAAATCAAAGAAGAAATTCAACGACAAAAGTTTAATTAAAACACGGACGTTTGTTGCTTTTGGTGTTTATCAATGGCCTACCTGCCGTCACTACTTAATCCCTTACTTATATACGAGGTCGATAAAACGCTAAATTCACGTATAATTATGCGACCGCTTGCGACAGAACAGGAACGCCAACATGATATATACTGATTTGATTTTAAACTGGATCCAAGAGAATCTGTGATTCTAAATAGCTCCGAAACAAAATCTTTCTTAATCACGCAAAAGAGATTAGCACGTAAAATAGAATTCAATGTATAAAAATAACTATTAACAGAATAAATATTGAGCAATTTTCTACAAAAAGCTTCTTGGTCTCATCTTTGATGATAAGCACTCTTTTGGTGATCAAGCTCATTGTGTCGACTTGCCTGAAAATTTGGCTCCTGGAAAAAATGGGTCAATCCCTTCCACTCCGACAGCGCGTATCATTTTATAACGCTTAAATCAATTCGATCTTGATAAATGAAAGTATTATCTAGTCGTTGTGTTCAACAAATCTTCACAAGAAACGGGCCCCATTTGCAGTATTGGAATTTGGTGTAAATGATAGAAATATCGTTCTTTGTAAAAAAAAAAAACTTACAGTGAATTCCATTTTTGGCCAAATAGAAAACCCTCTTTGTGTTATACTGATATATCGTAACAATAAGGGCAATTAGGTATTTTAATAGTTAAAGAGAGTGGAATTTATATTTTATGGCATAACCTTTCGGGAACAATTCTTCGTGTAGGACCTTCTGTCACGTACTGTACAAACTTTCATGAACCCGTCATCAGAATCCAGGAAGTCATGAACATGTTTTCGCTATCACTGAGTGGTTGGTCGTTCCTTCAAAGTTCAGCTCCAAGCTCGATGACTTTGGAATAATTTTTTAATGCTTTTGATTTTAAGAAATCTCTTCGGTTCCTTCAACTTCGCGAACATACCGCCTTATTGATGATGCTAATTTCCCAGGAGGCAGTGACTGTACCCAGTCAAACTTTTGTCGTCAGGTAGTCGAAAAAACAACAATGAAAACGAACGAGGTAAGATTGCATCTCACATATGACGTATTTAAGCCAGCGGATCACTTGGTTAGGAGCTATTTTGTTGTCATAGGATGTTTGTTGGTATTCAACCAAATTCATAGTTTAGTTTGGGTCAATGAAGGTTGGTTAAAATAGGTAAAATTTTAATAATAAAAAACATTTACAAATAGGTAATGTTGCTGGAAACCAAACAGGTTAACATCCAATGCCTGTGGACAACTTTACAAAATATAAAACAAGCTCATCTGGACGTCAAGGACGCTTATTTTGTGCTGGAAAGAAGTCCTGTGGTCTATGTAAAAAGTATGTTACTCATTGATTTTATTCATTGTTCCTTTCACTACTCCCCTGTAACTATATAATCTAGGGATGAATTCAACGTAAATATTGGCCCACGAACATTTTTAGCAAATCCTTCATTAAGCCGCAGGCTTTCTATTATTTCTTCTATTCTATTTTAAGAAAAAAATCTTAGATTAATCGCTTCGTTTCATAAATTGATAATTTAGCACAAAATACAACTTTCTCAAACTTTCGAAAGTAAATTAAAAAGATTCTTTTTTGATAGTTTGAGTTTGTGCCATGAAAACAGGTGACTAATGCTCGTAAGAAAGACATCCAGGTACCACCCTGCATTATGTCGATGACCTGAACAAATCTGAAAGCTTGACTTTCATTGTACGGACATTTCCTGGATTTGTCTCATAAAGCCAAATTCTTGGTAAATTTGATTGTTTTAGTTGATTTTTATTTTAGTTTATTTCATGATTGACGGCATTTTCTTATTTAGCTTACATGCTCGTTAAACAATCGAGCGACTGATAGCCCGGGGAGGGAATTTGATATTCAGCGGGGAAGAGCGGGGCTGATGAATTAAGTATAATGTTGTATTATATATTCAAGGGATGTGTGGTGAGCTTCCCGGGGATGTATATGTATACATCCCCAGGAAATCATATACATCCCTTAAATTCATAATTCGAAACTTTGTTTAATTTACTGAACTCACTTCGACTAAATGTATAATTCCTCTGCATACAATTTATGATTTTAACGTTACATACACAAACTCTAACAACTTCAACATTTTCCTTCTGAAAATACGTGAAAATCCTTCGAAACGAAAAACGTACACTTCTCAAAAACAACGGGAATTTTCTCTCAATATTATAAGTTTGATAAGATTTCTTAATCTCACTGAAATCACTTCTTCCTATATCGATCGGTAAACCTTTTTTAACGGATTTAGATTTCACATTACATACGTCTGCCAATTCAGCCCAACAACGAACTTCCCAAGCAGACTTGATTTTAGTATTTGCAGAAATCCTCGACGCCTTCCATTTCTCCAACTCTTCGTCGGTCACAAATAAAATGTTTCTCTCATCCTTGAAATTATTTATTGACGAATTGTCATCTTTTTCTTTCTTTAATTAATGATTCGTTGTTTGCAATATCAGCAAAAAATTCTTTCATTTCAATGAAATTCAGAGCGAATAGTTTGGTACGAAAACACGACGTGATAAACTTTTTAATTCATAGCCTCCTTACTTGCAACTCGACCAAATGCAAATAACTCGGATCATTTCTAAGACGTCCCCCAGTAAAAAAACTGCATTTATATTAAAAATCACTACTGGTAAAATCCTTTTAGCAAATACATTAACCTTTTGTTAAATGCCAATCAAATGAAATTCTTTTGTTAGAAAATGCATCGTATCATGAAATAAGTTAGTTAAAGCCCTCGAACGTCGGCTTTACGCCTGATACAGCCCTCGGGCTACGCCCTCCGGACGTTTCTGGCGTAAAGCCTCCGTTCTCGGGCTTTAACTCTTACTTACAGTGTTTGTTGACACTGTTTACAGTTTCACTGAGTTTAGGATAAACAAATATACGGAATAATGCGAGAACTCAAACGTGCAAGTCATGAAATATGGTAAATAGCAACATTCGACCATGAAAACTCTGTTAAAAATGGCAAAGAAAATCAACATGGTAAATACCCGTGCGGATCTCGCTCTCAGTTAATAGGTATTCAATGCACACACACAATATATATTTCTAGGGTGAATTTCGAAATTTGTAAAGAAACGACGTTGTATAAATGTATGTAGGTATACATCTATATACATCTACAGTTACTGCCCAAAAGTGTAAATACAGGGTTATTATTTAAGAAAAATAGCATCTGCTCTCTTCACTTTATATTTAAGATAATGTTCACGTCCCACAAGCATTAGGTCTAAAACTGGCCTTAAATACCAGTTCTTATAGCAGCTACTGTACAGAATCGACATATCCAAAGCTAGAAAATGGGAAGAGGAAAAGAACTGAAGGAAGTGGAAAGAGCTTTCATTGTTGGCATGGCACGAGGAGAAGCTTCAATCTCGAAGATAGCGGAAGAGGCCAAGCGGCCAAGAGGCACTATTGCGACTGTTCTACGGAATTTTCGGCTTCGTGGAAGTGTCCAAACGGCCAAACGTTCTGGAAGACCACTAAAGACAACACCAGAGATCACAGGCATCTTGAAAGGTTGGTGAAGGAAGATCGGAGAGCATCAGCAAGAAATTTGGCAACAAAATCGAGTAAAATTGTAGATACGTCACTCAGTGTTAAGACAACAAGAAGACGACTGAATTCACTGGGATACTATGGGCGACAGGCACGTAAAAAACCCTACATAAGTGCGAAAAACAAGAAGAAAAGACTAGAATGGGCTAGGAAGATGAAAGATAAAACAATGGCCTTCTGGAAGAAAATTGTCTTCACAGATGAATCCAAAATAGAAATTAGTGGAAGTGATGGACGTGTTTTTGTGTGGCGCAAATCTATGGAAGAATGGCTACCTTGCTGCACTCTTGGGACAGTTAAGACAGGCGAGTCGTCACTGATGGTGTGGGGTAGCATGTCTTATGACGGTGTTGGTCCGCTCATTACAGTTCAGGGAAGTGTTACCGGGAGAAAGTACCGTCAAATTTTGCAACAAAACGTATTACCACTAGTTGCTGAGAGACAACGACGACGTCTGCAGACCATTCTACAAGATGATAATGCACCTGTCCATCGAGTTAATGTTGTAACAGCCTGGAAAACGAAGAATAACGTTACGACCTTAGAGTGGCCTGCACAAAGCCCTGACCTGAACCCAATAGAGAATCTGTGGATGGTTCTCAAGAGAGCAATAAGTTCACGGAGCCCTTCTCCACAGACTGTCGCTGACCTTCAGGTGGTTATTCAGGAAGAAT